>OD987622.1:0-15139 GCA_906901685.1 Desoria tigrina | reverse complement strand
ATTATTTTCTATTCAGACTAAAGGGACTTATGCAAAAACACCCCCCAAAACCCCCAAATTGGGGGTTTTACCCCAAAAAATGCTGTTTTTTTTGAATAATAATATATAGGTATTAAATATATTATATATATATATATGTAAATAATTTAAGTCTTTAATCATTAAACATTATTTTCATAATTAAAATTTTATGGCAGTAAATATACAAATATTTTAGTTACTTAAAAAAAAAGAAAAATAACGTCTTAATAATTATACATTTATTTAAAATGAAGGCTATTGAATAAACTTTAATTTATAAATCCAAAAAAACATATTTGAATAAATAAATTATTTATTTAAAATTTTAATTTATTAATTAATATACTAGTAAATTATATATATATAATAAACATTTATTTATATATATATATATGTATATATGTAATACCTATATTATTATATTTTCATAATCTAAAGTAAAAAAAAAGATTATGAAAATATAATAAGTTCTTTTGTTCCGTATAGAAAAGTTTGATTCTTGCTTTAAAATTTATCGTATAAATTTTATACATGTGTTAAAATTAAATTTATGGCAGTATTTTATATTACACAATTTTTTGATGTAAATATTTGTTTAAAGTTCTGGAAAAATTCGTGCCAGCATCCGCGGTTATACGTCGGGGGCTTATAAATTTATTCGGTGAAATAAAGTTTTATCCTATAAAGATTCTTTAGCTTTTAATTTAGGTGAAATTTATTACAAGCGGTTTGGCTATAAAAGAGGCTTTAAAAAATACTTATAAACCGGGATTAGATACCCCGTTATTTTATATCTTTAAAACCAAAGTATTATTAGTTAAAAATAGAAACTTAAAGAATTTGGCGGTATTTTATTCTTTCCAGAGGAATCTGCTCTTTAATCGATAATACTCGCTTTCTTTGCTTTGAATTAACTTATATATCGTTGTCTAAAGAATTAATTTAAAAAATTTTTTCTTAAAATTTAATTTATTTTACGTCAAATCAAGGTGTAGTGTTTTAAAGTAGAAGTGGGTTACAATTATTTATATAGTGGATTAAAATTAAAATTTTTAAAGAAACTGGATTTGGAAGTAACTATTAAGGAGATTTTGAATTAAGCTCTAAAATATGTACACATCGCCCGTCGCTCTGATTATTTTAAAATCAGATAAGTCGTAACAAAGTAGTTTTTCCGGAAGGAGAAACTTGATTAATGGCAGAGCTTGAAGTTAAGCATTTTATTTACAATAAAAATATCAGTTACAAACTGTGTCGTTAGGCTTTGAAAATTAATTTTTTTAATTCTTTTAAAAATTTAGTAGGTAAAGGAAAAATTTTTATTGTGGGTTCCGTCAGGGGGTCTTGAAATAAATTAAATCGGGGGGTTTAATTAATCAATTCATGTACCTTTTGTATTAGTGTCTTTACAATTAAAAAATTATTTTATTTTCCCGAAAAATTAAGATTTAACTTAATCTAACTTTATTGTTGAATTAATATTAAGAGTTTGAGTTAGAACTGAAACGGTATTCGTTTATTTTTATATCTGGTTATTAATTTAAAAGTTTAGCTTTTCTTCCTCGAAGAAATATTTTAATTTCAAAAATTTATTTTTAGGGGTAGAAAAATAAATGGGGTTTATCTCTTTTATTACTTTTGTATAATAATATTTTCTTTAAAAAATTTTGTAGGCTTAGAACCAGCTATCTTTTTACTAAGTTATATTTTAATTTTTGTGTGAGTGATTTATTTTAAATTTACTGTGTTTTGTAAAATTAAATAATTTATTTTTAGTTTTTATAATTAAAGAATTACTAGTTTTTAGGGGTGTAGAAAATAAAATTTTATTTGGGATTAATGAATTCGGCAATTTAAACTTCGACTGTTTAACAAAAACATTTCTTTTTGTTTATTTAAAAAGTAAGGTCTGCCCACTGTATACATAAAGGGCCGCGGTATTTTGACCGTGCAAAGGTAGCATAATCATTAGTTCCTTAATTAGGGAATGGTATGAATGGCTAAACGTAGTTTATCTTTATTAATCCTATAAAATGAATTTGAATTTAAAGTGAAAATGCTTTAATTAATTAATAGACGATAAGACCCTATAGAGTTTTATGGGTTTATTTATTTTATTTTATGGAGGGGGCTTAAAATAATTTAATCTATTTAATTGGGGCAATTAAAGAATAAAAAAAACTTCTTTACTAATTATCTTACAAAGAACCTAGTCTTGAATTTTAAAGTCAGAAAAAAATTACCTTAGGGATAACAGCGTAATTAATTTTGAGAGCCCGTATCGACGAATTAGTTTGCGACCTCGATGTTGAATTAAGAATTCTTTATGGGGCAGCTTTTATATAAAGATAGTCTGTTCGACTATAAAATTCTTACATGATTTGAGTTCAAATCGGCGTGAGCCAGGTTGGTTTCTATCTTTAATTTTTTAAAAAAATTTTTTAGTACGAAAGGACCAATAATTTGTATATTTTACTAGGTGCTAAATTGGCAGACTAGTGCAATTGATTTAGAATCTTTATATAAAATTATTTTTATTTAGTAATTTTAATTCAATTAATAAATTTAATTTTATCTTATCTTTTTTTAATTGTTGGGGTTTTATTAAGCGTGGCATTTATAATTTTATTTGAGCGTAAAATCTTAGGTTACATTCAAATCCGTAAGGGTCCAAATAGGGTTGGGTACACCGGGATTTTTCAGTCTTTCGGGGATGCTGTAAAATTATTTATTAAGGAGCAGAGAGTTCCTGTTTCTTCAAATCTTATTCCTTATTATTTTTCTCCTGTAATTTCATTGTTTATAGTTATGCTATTATGGGTGATAATACCTTACGAGTCAATAATAATTAGATTTAGCCTGGGGGGGCTATTCTTTTTTTGTTGCACAAGTTTTGGTGTTTATACCTTGATAGGAAGAGGGTGGTCGTCGAATTCTAATTATGCGTTATTAGGGGCTATGCGCGGGGTAGCTCAGACTATTTCGTATGAGGTTAGAATAGCCTTAATCTTTATTTCTTTTATTTTTATTGTAGGTGCCTACAGGATGTGGGACTTTCAGGGAAATCAGGTTTATGTGTGGTTTTTATTTATTAGTTTGCCAATTTTTTTATGCTGGATGACTTCAATTTTAGCTGAGACGAACCGAACTCCTTTTGATTTTGCAGAGGGAGAGTCTGAGTTAGTCTCTGGGTTTAATATTGAGTACGGCAGAGGGGGGTTTGCGTTGTTATTTTTAGCTGAATACGGGAGAATTATTTTTATAAGATACTTAAGAGTTGTACTATTTTTAGGCAGAGGATTTAATATGGTTTTTTATAATTTTTTAGGTTGTTTTTTGTGTTTTTGGTTTATTTGGGTGCGGGGCACCCTGCCTCGCTACCGATACGATAAACTGATGTATTTGGCTTGAAAAATTTTTCTTCCTGTCTCTTTAAATTTCTTAATATTTTTTGTTCTTTTAAGGGGTTCCTTAAGTTTTATTTTTTAAACGGTTCAAATTCAGTATACTGAATTTTTAAAAATTTAGATTTTCTCATTCTTCGTATAGACCTTAGGCTTATTCTCGTTGACGAGATTTAAAATTTTCACAAAAGCTTAAAAGTCTTAGACATCAAAAAAAGTAGGGGGGAAAAATTGAAATTTTTAGCGGACGTTTAAATTGTTAAGAGAATCTAACTCTTGTAGAGTACTTTCAAGGTACTTGCTAGGGGCATTCAGCCAAACAATTTATTTTAAATTTTTATCTCAAAATTTTATAATAGCTGGGTTTAAAATAAAGTATAAAAAGTAAATTACCGTTAAAATTTGCCCCGTTAGAATGTAAGGGTCTTCAGCTGGGCGGGCCCCAATTCAGGTAAGAAGGATTACTGAGTTTACTATTAGTCAGAATATAATTTGATTAATCGGATAGAATTGAATTCCTCGAAGAGAGCTTTTTTGAGAGAGTGGTAAAATTAGAAGAATTGCGATAGAGGCTACTAAAGCAATAGCTCCTCCTAGTTTGTTGGGGATAGATCGAAGGATAGCGTAGGCAAATAAAAAATATCACTCAGGCTGAATGTGGACAGGGGTAACTAGTGGGTTAGCTGGGATGAAATTTTCTGTATCTCCCAATAAAAATGGGTTTATTAGGGCTAGGGAAATTAGTGCCCAAATTAGTAGTATAAACCCAAATAAGTCTTTATTAGAGAAGTAGGGGTGGAAGGGGATTTTGTCAGAGTTAGAGTTAATACCTAAGGGGTTGTTAGACCCTGTTTGGTGAAGAAAAAGAAGGTGAATTATAGACATACCTGCAACGATAAATGGAAGCAAAAAGTGGAATGTGAAGAATCGGGTTAAAGTTGCGTTATCTACTGCAAACCCCCCTCAAATTCATTGTACTAGCATATTACCTAAATAGGGGATTGCTGATAGAAGATTTGTAATAACTGTGGCGGCTCAAAAAGATATTTGCCCTCAAACTAATACATACCCCATAAAAGCTGTTGCTATTACAATAAATAAAATAAGTACACCTATGGTTCATGTTTCAGTGAAAAAATAAGATGAATAGTATATACCACGGCCCACGTGAAGGTATAAACACACAAAGAAAAAAGATGCTCCGTTGGCGTGAATTACTCGTAGTAGTCATCCGTAATTTACATCTCGTGAAATATGGGTTACTCTGTTAAATGCTAATGTTACATCTGCTGAATAGTGTATAGCTAAAAAGATTCCTGTGGCAATTTGGGTTATTAGGCATACACCTAGTAGGGATCCGAAGTTTCACCAGGCTGAAATATTAATTGGGGCTGGTAGGTCTACTAAAGCATTGTTAGCAATTTTAATAAGTGGGTGAGTTTTACGTAGATTTATCATTAATTATAAAAAATTGTATTTCGAAGGGGGCCTTCGTATTTAGAGGTTATTTTTACTACTACGACTAGTGTGAGTAGAAGGTATGTTATAGTTGAAGAGGTAATTAGTGTTATAGACTCAGAATAGATTATGTACACTCTATTAAATCTTTTAAAAAGGGGGTTTTCTATTAGTTGTCTATTTATTGAGGTTAATAGTATAAAAAATATTGCTGTTGAGGTTAGGTAAATTTTTGTTGCTTTTACGTTTAAAGAAAATATTTCGTTAGCTGCTAGACTAACAATATACACAAAAAGAACTATTAAGCCCCCCACAAAAATTAAAAATATAATGTAAGAAAATCATCTTGTGTTGATTTTTATCCAAATTAATACACAAATTATTAGTGTTTGGCAGAGAATTAAAATTATTAATATCGCGGGATGGGATCTTTGTATAAATATAAATCTTAGGGTTGTTGAAATAATTAAAATTATTTTAATTTCAAGACAGGATTTATTTTATGTAAAATAATAACTTTGGGAGTTATAGATGGGTATTACTCTTTTCTGAAGTTTTAATGGATTAGCCCAATCTTTAGTTTACAAGACTAATGTTTTAAATAAACTATAAAAACTTATTTTATTTAATTTATTTTTAATTATTATATTTATTTTTTCTGGTGTTTGAGTATTTTCATCTAAACGTAAGCATATTATGTCTGCTCTTTTAAGTCTTGAGTATATGGTTTTAATTTTTTATTTTCTTTTCTTTTTATTTTTGTCAGGCGTTATAATTCACTTTTCTTTAATTTATTTAACTTTTGCTGCTTGCGAGGGGGCCTTAGGCTTATCTATTCTAGTAGTCATGAGACGTACTCATGGGGGTGACTATTTTAAGTCTTTTAATTTTTTTAACTAATGATAAAATTTACTTTTTGTTTTATTGCTTGTTTTTCAAGAATTTTCTTTTTTAATTTTTTTACAAGTTTTATAATAAGTGGGGTTTTGCTATCTATTTTAATGGTAATTTTTTGTGTGAAAAATGTTTTATCTTTAGACGAGGTAGTGACGGGCTATGTCTTAGGGGTAGATTCCTTAAGATACAGATTAGTAATTTTATCTTTTTGGGTGAGCTTATTAATGTATATAGCTAGCTATAATATTGTTTTTAGCTTAAGATTTTCTAAGTATTTTTGTTTTTTAGTCATAGCTTTAATATTTGTTTTAATATTGACCTTTACTAGATCTAATTATCTTTTATTTTATTTTATATTTGAGGCATCTTTAATCCCCACTCTTTTAATTATTACTGGTTGAGGCTACCAGCCTGAACGACTCCAGGCTGGTATTTATTTTTTATTTTATACTTTGAGAGTTTCTCTTCCATTATTATTAGCTATTATTTGGGTTTCACTAAAGTATCATACTTTAGATTTGTTTACGGATTTAACTTTTATTGGGAGCCCCTTAGGCTGTTTACTAGTTAGTTTAATTTTTTCTGGAGCTTTTTTAGTTAAGTTGCCCATATTTTTGACTCATCTTTGACTACCTAAGGCTCATGTAGAGGCTCCGGTGGCGGGTTCTATAATTTTAGCGGGGGTACTTTTAAAGTTAGGGGGTTATGGTTTATTTCGTATTTTATCTTTAACTAGCTTAGGTCTTGGGGTTATGTCAAGACTCATGCTCGGGGTGAGACTTATAGGTATGGTAGTAGTTGGACTAATTTGTTGTCGTTTAAACGATTTTAAGGCTTTAGTGGCTTACTCCTCAGTTGCTCATATAGCTATAGTTATTTCTGGTGTATTTAGATATTACGTTTGGGGGTTTAATGGAAGTTTAATAATATTGGTTAGTCATGGGGTTTCCTCTTCTGGTCTTTTTTGTATTGTTAATATATACTATGAGCGTCTAGGTAGACGAAGTTTTTTTATTAATCGTGGTTTAATTTTAATTCTGCCTGTTTTTTCGTTAATAATATTTATATTATGTGCCTCTAATATAGCGGCTCCGCCTACTATTAATCTTTTATCCGAAATTTTTTTGATGGGAAGAATTATAAGATATGATTTTTTCATGATATTAATTTTTCCGTTAGGTTCTTTTTTAGGGGCTGTGTTTACTATTTTTATATTTTCTTACTCTCAGCATGGCAAGATTTTTTATAGAAATTTCAGTTACCCCTCAATAAATTTTCGTGAGGTGCATACATTAGTTTTACATATCATCCCAGTAAATTTATTAATTTTGAAGCCTGATTATTTTTTAGTGGGTTTCTATTTAAATAGTTTAAAAAAAATTTAAGTTTGTGGGGCTTGAGATGAATTATTTTCTTTAAATAATTAAGTTATTTCGTTTAGTTTCTTTCTATATTGGTATTATGCTTTTTTTAGTGAGTTTGCTTAGAATTTTTTTTGGCCTATCTTTTATTTCTTCACAGGAGGTTTTGTTTTTAGAATGGGATTTAATTACAGTTAATTCTTCTTCTTTAGTTATGACTTTTTTGTTGGATTGGATAAGATTAATTTTTATGGGGTTTGTTACTATAATTTCTTCGATGGTTCTTTTTTATAGAACTTTTTATATAGAGGGGGATAAATTTATGTATCGGTTTATTTTATTAGTTTATCTTTTTGTTCTTTCTATAGTTTTTTTAATTTTAAGCCCAAATTTAGTAAGAATTTTGCTTGGTTGGGACGGGCTAGGTCTTGTTTCTTATTGTTTAGTAATTTACTACCAAAATGTTAAGTCTGCTAATGCGGGTATAATTACCATCCTTTCTAACCGAATTGGGGATGTAGCTATTTTATTATCTATTTCTTGGCTATTAAATTTTGGGTCATGAAATTTTTTTTATATCCAGTTTATATATGGACATTCAGATTTATTTAGAGTTATATTTTTAGTGATTCTAGCTGCTATGACTAAGAGTGCCCAGATACCATTTTCAGCATGGCTTCCTGCTGCTATAGCAGCCCCCACCCCTGTTTCTGCCCTAGTACATTCTTCAACCTTAGTGACGGCAGGGGTATATCTTTTAATTCGTTTTAATTATTTATTGGGGATTAATAATTTTCTATTCTATATAGGAGTTTTCACAATGTTTATATCTGGGTTAGGTGCAAATTTTGAGACTGACTTAAAAAAAATTATTGCTCTTTCTACTCTAAGCCAGTTAGGGTTGATAATAATGACCCTATCTATAGGGTTTTATGAGCTTTCTTTTTTTCATTTATTAACGCATGCTTTATTTAAGTCTTTACTATTTTTATGTGCTGGGGTTTTTATTCATTCAATAGGTGATATTCAAGATATTCGCCACCTAGGGGGCGTTATGATTTCTTGCCCTTTAACATCCTTTTATTTTATTGGTTCGTCTTTAGCTTTATGCGGGTTTCCGTTTTTAGCCGGATTTTACTCGAAAGATTTAATTTTAGAGGCTTATTTTATAATGTCAATAAATATTTTTATGTTTATAGTAATTTTTATGGGGACTATGTTTACTCTTACCTACACGGTTCGTCTAACTTATTTTTTATTTTTTAAAAATTTAGGGGTAAAAACTTTATTAAACTTAGGGGATCATGTTGGTATAGTTTTACCAATAAGTTTTCTATTTTTTATATCAGTGTTTGCTGGAAACTTTATGAGATGGTTCTATTTTCCTACTGTTTCCATTTTTTTACCATTTCTTATGAAAATTTTAGTTTTAGTGGGGCTTACCGGGTTTGCCTTGATTTCTTTTTCTATTGTGGGGCCAAAAATTGTTTTTTATATGCAACCTAGCTCAAAGGTATTAAATTTTGTTGGCTCAATATGGTTCTTGCCGATTATTTCTACTTACATATTTATACCTTTTCTTTTAATAGGGGAAAAAATAATTAAATTTATTGATCAGGGATGGTTGGAGCAATTTGGGGGTCAAGGTTTAATTAAAAATTTAAGAATTAAGGCCTCAGAGTTGGATTTTTTTTATAGCTTGGATTTAAAGTCGTATCTTCTTGGATTCTTTTTTATTTCTGTTTTTTTATTTGTTATATTTTATTTAAATAGCTTAAATTAGAGCGTAGCGTTGAAGTTGCTAATGTAGTTTTATACTTTTAAATATTAAATACTACAAAAATATTTTATTATTTAATTTTACAACGAAAATGTAATGTTTTGCTTAAACTAAAATAGTTTAAAGAAAATAATGGAATTTAACCACTAAGATTTAAAGTTAGCAGCTTAAGTCTGTTCATCTTTTCTTTTAAAAGGACTCAAGTCTATGTACCATTAACAGTGGCATGCCTATAAATTGGCTTCATTTAAATTAAGGGCTTAGGCCATAATTTAGGTCGAAACTAAATGCAATAATTCGCTTCTTAATAAAAACTAACCCGGGGGTACCTTCTGAATGCAACCCAGATGTTATTTTTAACTATAGTTCTATTCATCTCAGTCAATAGCTCCCTCGTTTCATTCATGGTACAACCCGATAAGTAGGATAAAGATAAAAAATATTCTCAAAAAAATTATATAGTGAATATTTGATGTTAAATAAATTAGTGGGAGGGGTATAATCAAAGTAATTTCTACATCAAAGATTAAAAAAATTACGGCTACTAGGTAGAACCGTAGGGAAAACGGGAGTCGTGCTGATCTTTTTGGGTCAAATCCACACTCAAACGGTGACGGTTTCTCTCGTTCTTTTTCTATTTTTTTTCTAATTAATGAGTTTAGAAAAATTAATACACACGAAAGGGTTGAAGATAAGATTCTTACCAGTAAAATTACATTTTTCAAATATTGAGCCTTTTGATTGGAAGTCAAATATACTTTTATACTAAAGATGCAACTACCTCATCAGTAGATTCTTATGTATAGAAATAATCATACTACATCTACAAAATGCCAGTACCAAGCGGCAGCTTCAAATCCAAAATGGTGCGCAGAGGAAAAATGGAAGGCAAGGTGTCGGTATAAGCAAACAAATAGAAAGGTGGTCCCGATAATAACATGGATTCCGTGGAATCCTGTTGCTATAAAAAATGTAGCTCCGTATGCTGAGTCTGAAATAGTAAAGGAGGCTTCCCAGTATTCAAGGGCTTGAAGGGAGGTAAAGTATAAACCTAGGATAACCGTGATTATTAGTCCTTGCTTAGTCTGAGAAAAATTATTTTCTATTAGTCCGTGGTGAGCTCAAGTAACAGTGACTCCTGATGCTAGTAGAATAATAGTATTTAGAAGAGGGACTTGAAATGGATTAAACGGGGTAACGCCGAAAGGTGGTCATTGTAGGCCAATTTCTATAGTTGGGGATAAACTTCTGTGAAAAAATGCTCAGAAAAATGAAAAGAAAAAAAGAACTTCCGATGTGATAAATAGTATTATACCTCAGCGTAAGCCTTTTGCCACTATTAAAGTGTGAAGACCTTGATAAGTTCCCTCTCGTCTAATATCTCGTCACCACTGAACACACGTTAAAATTAAAATTGTAGCCCCAAATAAAAATATAGATATATTAAATGTGTAGAACCATTTTACGATTCCTGTGGTTATAGTTATAGCCGCAATGGCTCCTGTGAGGGGTCAGGGGCTCTGATCTACTAGGTGAAATGTGTGTCTACTTTTAATTATCATTAATGTGATGTGATTTCTCTGGCATAAAGGGTTGAGAGAACTGCAAATACATACGATTGAATTACAGCTACGGCACATTCTAAAGTTAGTAGTAGGATTTGAGTGGCAATCAATCCCACTAAAAGAATATTAGACGCTATGGCAGTCTGATTCCCTAGAAGTGTTATTAAGAGGTGTCCTGCTACTATGTTTGCTATAAGACGAACAGCTAGGGTTCCTGGGCGAATTAAATTTCTAATCGTCTCGATAAGGACCATAAATGGTATAAGTACCCCAGGAGTGCTTTGGGGTACCAGGTGGGCTAGTATGTGCTTAGTGTGGTTAAACCATCCGAATACTATGAATGAGACTCACAGGGGAAGTCTTAGTCTTAGCGTTATAGCTAAATGTCTAGACGCCGTAAAGATATATGGAAAAAGGCCTATAAAATTATTAAACACAATAAACAAGAACAGTCTAATAAAAAGGGTTGTTCTTCCTTGGAAGGCTTGAGGTCCTAAAAGATTTTTAAATTCGTAATGTAATTTATTAATCGAAAACGTCAAGATTAAATTAATTTTAGTGGGGGTTACTCAATACAAAGGTCTTAGTATTCTAATAAAAATTATTGTTCTTATTCAGTTAATGGGGGCTCCTAACGAAGAGGAAGGGTCAAACACTGAAAATAAGTTAGTCATTATCATTTTCAACTTAAACGGTTTAAATTTATTTTTTTAGTTTCAGTTGAGTTGTTTATGAGATTGGTGTTTAAAAAATATATTTTTACTGTATTTATAGTATAAAAAACTAAAAATAATCTTATTAGTCTGACTCATATTAGCGGGGATATTTGAGGGATACAAAAATGCCTTTTGGCTACTTATTTTTGACAAAAATATATTATGGGCTATTAACTAATTTCAGCCTCATTAAAAACATTTGTTAGTTTGTTATAAAACGGTTTAAGAGACCGGCGCTTACTTTCAGCCATTTAATGATCTAATTATTTTTTTAACCCAGGAAATAAACTTAGCAGATGGTACTCTTTCAATCACGATAGGCATAAAACTATGATTTGCTCCGCAAATTTCTGAGCATTGCCCGAAGAATAGGCCTGGTCGGTTAGAATAAAAATTAATTTGATTTAAGCGCCCTGGGATAGCATCTGCCTTAATTCCTATTGACGGTACAGTTCATGAGTGAAGAACATCCGCAGCTGTAACTAAAGTTCGGATTTGTGAATTTATTGGGATTACTGTGCGGTTATCCACATCTAGTAACCGGAACATATTGTTTCTTATTTCATTGGAGGGGATTATGTAAGCGTCGAACTCTACGTTTAAGAAGTCAGAGTACTCGTAAGACCAATATCATTGGTGTCCGATTGATTTAATAGTAATGGAAGGTCTGTATACTTCATCTAGTAAATAAAGAAGGCGGATAGAAGGTAGCCCAATAAATAAAAGGATAAATCTTGGGATAATTGTTCAGAACAACTCTAATTCTTGAGATTCTAGTATATGTTGATCAATACTAAGATTAAAACACGTCGAGAAAAGATTGTAGGCAACAATAGAGATTATTAAGATTAAGATAGTTATAGCGTGGTCGTGGAAGAAAATTAGTTGTTCTATAAGGGGGGATGAGGCATTTTGGAATCCTAGCGCTGCTCATGTTGCAATTTCTAAAAGAAATTTTTTCATACTTGAAGCTTAAGTTCATTGCACTAGTCTGCCATATTAGAAGTTAGAAATAAGTGTTAATTCACTATAAGAGTGTTCTGAGGGGGGAGTGTTTTGAAGCCATTCAATTGAGGTGGCAGAAATAAAATTGTGCACAACGGGCCGAGCTGTAGAAATAGCTTCCCAGATAATAAATCTAAATATAATTACCCCTACTAGTGATGTGTATCTTCCTATTGAAGAAACTACATTTCATGTCGTATACGCATCTGGGTAGTCTGAGTATCGTCGGGGTATGCCGTTTAATCCTAAGAAATGTTGGGGGAAGAATGTTATGTTGACCCCAATAAATATAGTAAAAAACTGAATTTTTAACCATTTAGGGTTTAATGTTACTCCTGTAAATAAGGGGAACCAGTGAATTAATCCCCCTATAATAGCAAATACAGCTCCTATCGATAAAACGTAGTGGAAATGAGCTACCACGTAATAGGTGTCGTGCAGAACAATATCAATAGACGAATTGGCCAAAATAATTCCTGTTAACCCTCCTACAGTAAATAAAAATACAAACCCCATAGCTCATATTAAAGCTGGGGTTATAACAAGAGCTCTACCCTGAAGGGTAGCTATTCATCTAAAAATTTTAACTCCAGTCGGCACGGCAATAATTATTGTTGCTGCGGTGAAGTATGCTCGTGTGTCTACGTCCATTCCAACCGTAAATATGTGATGAGCTCACACGATGAACCCTAATAGACCAATAGCTATTATTGCGTAAATTATACCAAGTTGACCAAAAGTTTGTTTCTTACCTCTTTCGAATGTGATAATATGTGATACTATCCCAAACCCTGGTAAAATAAGAATATAAACTTCTGGGTGACCAAAAAATCAAAATAAATGTTGGTAGAGAATGGGGTCTCCACCCCCCGCAGGGTCAAAAAATGATGTATTTAAATTTCGATCTGTTAAAAGTATCGTGATGGCTCCGGCGAGAACCGGGAGTGAGAGAAGTAAAAGGATAGCAGTTAAAAATACTGATCATACAAACAAGGGGGTCCGGTCTCATGACATACCGGTTGTTCGTATGTTAATAATTGTTGTAATAAAATTTACTGCGCCTAGAATCGAAGAGGCCCCCGCTAGATGTAGACTAAAAATAGATAAATCTACCGAAGCTCCGGCGTGGGCGATACCTGATGAAAGAGGGGGGTAAACCGTTCATCCTGTGCCAGCTCCTCTTTCTACTAGTCCTCCTGCCAGAAGTAGGGTTAGTGAAGGTGGGAGAAGTCAAAATCTTATGTTATTTATTCGTGGGAATGCTATATCTGGTGCTCCGATTATTAGGGGGATTAATCAGTTTCCAAACCCTCCAATTATAATTGGCATGACTATAAAAAAAATTATAATGAATGCATGGGCTGTTACTATTACATTGTAAATTTGATCGTCTCCAATAAAGCTTCCTGGTTGACCTAGCTCTAACCGGATTAACACTCTAAATGAAGTTCCTACTATTGCTGCTCACACTCCGAAAATTAAGTACAAAGTACCAATATCTTTGTGGTTTGTTGAATAAAATCATCGTGCCAAATAAAATGGCTGAATTATAGGCGTTAGACTGTAAATTTAATTATGGGCTTAGCTCTTTTATTAGAAGTCTAGTAGTCAAAATGATTCTTGGTTGCAAATCTTGAGGTGGGGGAACCCCTAGATTTAAGGTTTAAGAGGTTAAACTCTTGATTTAAGCTTTGAAGGCTTTTAGTTTTTCTAGCTTAAAACCTTTTATGGTTCTAGGATAGAAAAACTAGTATGGGTGTAATAATGTTCCCTAGAATTGAAAGGGTTAAAAATACTTTGTCGGAAGCGTAATTAGGGGTTATTGAGATAAAATTATTTTTTCTGTCTCCTATCAGTAGACTATACGTTATTCGTAGATAGTAAAACAGAGAAACTAAAGAAGATGTGACTAGAACTACTACTAGGGTTACTCTTAGTTTTAGGATAATAATATAAATTGCCCCTAGCTTGGCAATAAACCCCATAAATGGTGGGAGTCCCCCTAGTGAAAGAAGTCTAAGTAGGAAAGAATATTTTGTGTAGGTTCCTCATTTTCTTGCGTTAATTTGTCTAACGGTTTGAATTATAGTCTTATGAAGTAGTATAATTAGTCTTAGGGAGATTGCACAATAGATAAAAAAATATGTCACCCAGAATGATAGAGAGGATGATTCACAAATTCTTAGTATTCATCTTGCATGGGCAATTGAGGAGTAGGTTAAAATTATTTTTATGTTGGTTTGGTTAAGGCCGCCTATTCTACCAATGGCTGCTGACGCTAAAATTACTAAAAATACTATTTTAGTCGTAGTTACTGCTGATATCAAAATAAACGGGGCAATTTTTTGTCAGGTTAGAATTAGTGTGCATTGGGGTCAGTCTGAAATTTTTATCACCTGAGGGAACCAAAAATGAAAGGGGGCCATTCCTGCTTTTAGTCTTAAAGCTATAAAAATGATTTCTTTTTGAATTCCTAGGGGTCTAAAAAATATCAGACTTCTTCTTAATAGTCTAGAAAAAATTAGTAAAAGAGAGGCTATAGCTTGGGCTATGAAGTACTTGATGGCTGTTTCGGTAGAAAGGGGGTTTAATTTAATTATTAACAAGGGGATTAATCTTATTAAATTAATTTCTAGTCCCAGCCAGCAAGTAAACCAAGAGCTTGATGAGCATGCAACAGTAGTTCCTGCCATTATTGTGAAGATAAATATTGAGTGGTATCTTTTTATTAAAATTTAAAAGAAAGAGATTGGACTCTTATAGACGGGGTATGAACCCGATAGCTTGTTTAGCTTATCTTTTATGATTTAGTTTATAGGAACATTAAATTTTGATTTTAAAGGAAATGGTGTAATTCCATTAATTATAGATAAAAGTAAATTTTTACATGATCTATTCTATCAAAATAGCCCTTTTTGTCAGGCACATTATC
>CAJQTU010000142.1:14030000-14592742 GCA_906901685.1 Desoria tigrina | reverse complement strand
GATTCAGAGGTAACGGATGAGGAAACTAACGATAGTAATGTGGAATTTAAACACTTTGAAGAGGAAACTGACTCGGTTCCATTTACAAATAGCGAGCTTCTCAGAATAAGAAACTATGTTGCGCTGGCCGAGCTGGGGGACATCCAACTCACAAAAACTGCATTGACAAGCCTTCTTAACGGAATTCCAACCGGATCGAAAACAACACGCCCTGAAAATGATTCGGAAGACTCGATGGATATTGGCGAAGATGGGCAATACGTGTTTAAACAACCGGCCCTTTCAGTAATCCGAGAAATGTTAATTGCTGCAAAGCAAAAGCAGCTGATTTTGACAAAGAAACTATACATTGACATTTTGAATGGGCTGGATTTAACTGGAAGAGAGCCGAATGAGGAGGATCTTGACTAAAGTTCGGCTTTCAGATCTAGAAGTTACACTTTTCAAATGGAATTAATATTTTATTGTAGATTGTTTTAACTTCATATACAGTAAATTATCCCGCACTCTGAAAATTAATACATTTCTGTCGGCAAACCTGATCTAAATCGTAATCTTCATTCTAATTGAAATTTAAAAAGGCGCCTTATGGTAGAAAAACCACAAAGCAATGCATACAATAAATTCAAATAGTATAAATCCCGTTGAAATTTAGCAATTTTCCTCAGTGAGTTATCTGACACTGAAAGAGCAACAAGTCGGAAATATTGAAATTTGCAAGTTTTTGCTATTAACACTACAGTTGTTTTGCGAGTAAACTGAAAACAGTTTCAAAATGCGAAAGGTTTTGTGTAACAAAAAACGGCAATGTTCTCTTGACCGCAAGCCACCGGTCATGGATTCGGATAACCCATACGAAGGAGGAGGTGGACTTACTGATAATGGCCGGGTGTACATGATTCCTCTTAAAAAGAACAAAAAAAGCGACGGAATTTCAAAAAAACGTAAAAAGGACAATGAATCTGAACATCAATACGGAGGAGGAGGTGGGCTTAGTGACAACGGACGAGAGTATATGATCCCTCTCAAAACCCTTAAAAGTACTGGAGGAATTTCAAAAAAGCCGAAAAAACAAGTCGGTGGAAGCAAATCTAAAGCCAAGCCACCGGTCATGGATTCGGATAACCCATACGAAGGAGGCGGTGGACTTACTGATAATGGCCGGGTGTACATGATTCCTCTTAAAAAGAACAAAAAAAGCGACGGAATTTCAAAAAAACGTAAAAAGGACAATAAATCTGAACATCAATACGGAGGAGGTGGACTTAGTGACAACGGACGAGAGTATATGATTCCTCTCAAAACCCTTAAAAGCACTGGAGGAATTTCAAAAAAGTCGAAAAAAAACAAGTCGTTGGAAGCAAATCTAAAGCCAATGCATCAAAGAAACCTACAAAAACAACAACTTCCAGGAAAACTAATCTAAACTAAATCAAAAGGTGAAGGTATTTTGGGATTGAAAAACAACAACAACGCAGAACAGGAATATTTCTACACTTCAACTCGTTTATTTCTTCAACCTAGAAGCAGTTTTCTGGACCACAGGACTTTATACATATGATAATTATAAAACACCTTTTGTAAAATTAAAATAATGTGTTAAGAATAAAAGCAAAAACAAAGCAACAAACATTTTTGTATTTTTCCGTTTTGAATTATTTAAGCAGCATCAATGAGTTCAATGGTCACGCCATTAGAAACTTAACATAATCATGTCATAAAACTACGATAAACAAAATTCTTTGAGTTCATTGGCGACCCAGTCACAGATTAACTATAAAAAACTCAATTCTCTCCGATAACAACGTGAACCTGTAACATGTATACCATCTGTGAAGTAAATCTAAAGCCGATGCATCAAAGAAACCTACAAAAACGACAACTTTCTGGAAACCTAATCTAATCGAACTCAAAAGGTGAAGATATTTTTGGGATTGAAAACCAATTAAAAACGCAGAACATGAATCCAAGATTATTTCTACACTTCAGCTCGTTTATTTCTTCAACCTAGAAGCAGTTTTCTGGGCCACATAGGACTTTATACATATGATAATTATAAAATACCTTTTGTAAAATTAAAACAATGTGTTAAGAATAAAAGCAAAAACAAAGCAACAAACATTTTTGTATTTTTCCGTTTTGAATTATTTAAGCAGCATCAATGAGTTCAATGGTCACGCCTTTAGAAACTTAACATAATCATGTCATAAAACTACGATAAACAAAATTCTTTGGGTTCATTGGCGATCCAGTCACAGATTAACTTTAAAAACTCAATTCTCTCCGATAACAACCTGAACCTGTAACATTTATACCATCTGTTTGATTCATACTAAGTACTAATGCAATTATAAGGTTAAGATGAACAAAAATCGTGCATTCCAGATACTTTTTTTGCTTAAAACGTTTATCTTTTACTCTAAGTAAGGCAAGTATATATTTATTGTACTTGTATTTGCTAGATTATTTGAACAGAATAAGAGTTTTTGAGGCCTTTTATTTGAAAGTGGGACAAGTTCTAAAAATAAAATAAGCCAAATGCGCTCGCATAAAATGGAATAGAAATATATTTGTAATAACCGCATTGAGGTACGGTATTTGTAAAATACAATTAATTCGTGATGACTTTTATTTTTGCGTTAATTTGTAAAAATGTAAACCGGACTTACGTGTTAAAAAGTCTTGAGCTGGATGATTTACTATTAGATAAACTTGTCAAACAAGAAACTTCACTCTCTAAAGTAATTTTTTTTGAGTTAGCAAGAGTGTCAACAAAGTTATTTAGAGTAACGAGAAATGTTTAACATTTTACCATAGCACTAATTACTTTTCCAAGAGTTAAAAGGAGCATAAAAGAGATTTTTGAAGTTGTAAAGTGTTATTTGGAGTAATAAAGAGTAATTGAGAGTAACAAAGAGTTTTTTGAAGTAAGTGAGAGCAATAAGGAGTTTTCAAGAGCAACAAAGAGTTAATCGGAGTAAGAAAGAGTTTTGAATAGCAACGAAGAGTAATTAGGAGTAATGAAGAGTATTTGGGAGTAATAAAGATGGCGGGTGCGGCGGCGGTAATGATTGGTTTATTTTTTTGGCATGAATTTACTATTAGTGGTTTTGTTGGCGGTTGCGGTACTGATGCGTGAGAGTCAGCGGGCGTGGTGGTTTATTTTTTTTGGCATGGATTTAATATTACGAGAGTCGGCGGGCGTGGTGGAGGCGGTGGTTTATTTATTTCGACATGGATTTTTACTATTACGAGCCGGCGAGTGGCGGTGGTTAGGTTATGTTAAGTGGATGGTTGGGTTCGGTTTGGTGGATACGGCGGTGGTGGATAGGTTAGGAGGAGGTCACTGGGGTCAACAGTGCACCTGCAAGGGGAAGAGGAGCTGGGGCTGCAGGATTAACCCATGAGAGGAGGAGGAAGTTATGTTAGGTTAGTGCTACGGCTGTGGTTGGGCTAGGAGGTCACGAGGTCAACAATGGGCATCCAAGAGGACGGGGAGAGGAGCTGGGGCTGCAGGGAGTGGTGGTGGAGGTCGTGGGGAGGCTGGGGCAGCGGAGGTCGTGGGGGCATGGCAAAACGGCATATAATTGCTTCAATACCACTACTAATATGCTATAGTAGGAAAATATTATGTAATATTACGTGATCGTAACTGGAAAATTTTGATTCCCTCTAAGAAAAAAAATTGTGACAATGTGACAATTAGCAATTTATGCATTCAGCACTATGCATGATACCCGAGCTCATAAACTGCAACGGTCGTAGCATGAATATGAATACACCACAAAAAGTTGCTGACAAAATAAATCCCGGAAATAAAACTCCCTCAGCATATACAGAAATTGGAATACATAAACAAATTTAAATTTGTCTGTTGAATATTATTCAACGGAAAAATCGTAACATAGAGGACATATTAGACAGGCTTCTTACAATAATTGAGACACTGAAAAAAAATAAAACGTAGGTAAAAAATGCATCTTCACGCTATATTGTCCATATGTGCGGCAGTGATCCTTCTGTTACTGGCGTCCGGTAAGTGTTGATTTAAATCATGACCGTGTCCAATCAAGATGGTTTGTTACAGACAATGTCATTTTATTATTCGTTAACATATTGTAAATCAATTTCAGATGGTCAAGCAAAACGTCGGAGACAAAAGTCTTTAGCTAGTAGCTCTGAATCGGGCTCTCCTGAGGAATCCTTTTCCACACGACGACGGAAAGGAAAAAATTCGGGCCATGAAAAAGGAGGAAGATATTATCCAGGATTCTACGACCCGGCACCCCCACCACCATTACCCCCCTGCTCTTCAAATCCAAACTACTATTACTATTACCCATATTTGTGCAGAAATGACCGAAATGACGACCCCAATGCTACCACAACAACAACAACTCCAAAACCATACACAGGTCCAACGGATTATTGGGGCCGACCATCCTACCCAACAAATTTCGATTACCCGAGGCCATATTACTACGGATAATTCAGTATGATCTGAATTAATACTACAATTTGAGAAATAACAATTAAAGGCAAACGCAAAAATTAAGTTATATCATGAATAGATGAATAAATAAAATTAATAATACCTGAGAAAATATTTTTTACGGTTATGGGTGGGGGCGCTTATTTCAATTGAAACAATATATTTACGCGATATAAAACAAATAAAATCAAGGGTTTAACGTACACCCTAGGTCCTGGGGACATGGTATACGACCCGACGATTTTACTTAGTTTATTTCTGCAATATAGAACTTGTGCGTATGCCATTTGGCGGGTGTGAGGAGACCCATAGATAGCCCTCCGCAGGGAAAAAGCAAGAAAAAACCTACGGAGCAGCGACTGGGAATGGAACCCAATTCTGTGTACGATTCCATGCTGTCTATAGTGCTTTGGCGCAGCAACCAGAATCTGATCTTCTAGCCACTGTTTCACAGCCGCCTCTTCATTTACGCGATATAAGCTTTAATCAAATAAACCGATGTAACGGGTGTAACCAAGTGTTGAAAATATAACGATAAACAAACTAAATCTCAATTTCCACCAAAAGTCAGGATACTGCACCCTGGTGTCAGTCGGAGTGGTCCATAATACGTCAAAGATGTTCTATTACTCATGGGATTCGTTTAAACCCCATATCTCAATTTCCCCAAAAGCCAGTGTACTCCACTCTGGTGTAAGTGTGAGTGGTCCAGTATACGTCAAAGATGTTCTATTACTCATGAGAATCGTTTAATCCCCATATCTCAATTTTCCCCAAATATCCCCGATTTCGCACTCTGAAATGTAGTTTCAGGGTGTTATCATGTGTAGATGATAGACATAGAATTTACTGTAAACTACCTAAGCGGCAGTTTTAAATTGATTAAGAGCTTTGCACTGTTTTAATGGGCAGGTTTAAAAATGAGTAAGAGCTTTGAACTGATTTCATGGTTTGTTTTTGGGGTTTAATTGATGGGGGACAGGGGGTGTGACCAATTTGACCCAAGTTCGAACTTAGCCTCACTCTTGAGCCAAGGAGAGATCTCCGGCGGGAGTGTGGAAGTTCGGATCTGCCTTAAATTTAGGGAATTTGGATTTTTCAAAATTAATTTGAAAAATCCAGATAAACCTAAATTTTGATTCCACTTTCAACGGAAAGTGGAAGGGGGAGACCCAGGTCCTTGGGGTTACTACAGGTTTGAACCCAGGTTCTTCCGGTGAACCATATTTTGACATTTAAAATATGGGGAGTTGCACAGGTGGACATACTGCAAGGAGCACTAGGGATTCTCCTGGAGAACATACACAGGTTCTCCGTATTGGAGAATCTGACTTGTTACTCCAGAAAAAAAGAAGAACCTGTGGCAAACTACAGAAAATGTGAGACCCCGTGATCAATCGTGGTCACAAATTAGTGATCATGATCACTTTTTCATATCCTCTTATCGAGGATATGATCAAGTAGAAGTGTGTATTGCTGTAACGTGTAGGACTGAGGGGTTGCTTGAGGGGGGAGAGGGCCCGGATGAGTGACGCCGTGTATCAAGTATTTTACTGGTTTGTACTTGAGGTCGGTCGTCATTAGTCCGGCGCTTTTCGATAGCCCTCTTATGGCCATTTGGGCCACCAATGAGCAATACTTACCTCTTAACCTTAGTGTTTTTTGATCTATGGAGCCGTCTGGTGGGGAAGGGGGGAATCAACTAGCGGGGAAGGTAAGGGCTCTTGCGTACCAGCCTTGGGTGTTGGGGGCATTAGCTTGAGCCTTGGTTAACCCGTGGGGCCTTTTTAACGCCATCTATTGGTTCTGTAACCAGGCCACAATACTCTTACAACTGGGGCCTTACAAGGAACCAGTATTGATAGTATGTAAGTATTGATATTCTCATCATGTGGCCCTGCAGGGCGGCGACTTGGGGGAGGGGGTGGAACTCGAGTGGTGAACCTTCCATGTACCGTCATGCGCGGGGTTGGGGGGGTCCTCTGCATTTGAGAATACCTCGCGACGCCATCTCGCGGTCACTGGTGGCGACCATGAAAGGGGGTACTTTCTTGTGAACACTAGGTGTACGCCATCTGGTGGTCAGTGGTGGGGGGATGGGGCTGACGGCAGCAGGGCGACTCTATGTGGACCAGTAAAATAGGGACATAGTATAAACCCTTTTTTCCTGCTGGTCACTTTAACCCACACAGTCGCCGCTGAGGGATACAGTTAGTGAGACCTCCTTTAACGGGGCGATGTAAATCGAACCGAGGACATACAGGAGCGATTGTTCGCACTGGTCTGCCAGAATGGGGCGACTATGTCAAACCCAGCTGACGGGGACTGCTGACCCCGGTCACTACATTTTTGAACTTGGTCTGGCCCATTGGGACGGATCCAAGGAGGTTTCCCTAGAGGAAACCGCTAAAATGATATACCCCTCCTGTGCTCTAATGGATTCGATCATTCGGTCTGTTTTGCACGGGGGTTATTTCAGCAACTTGTTTACCAGAACATTGACCATGCATATTTATGGTTGGTCAATGTCCTGCCCGGGGAGTCCGTAATAGGCCAGAAATGGCCTTGACGGCCGACTGGTCAAAGCATATGTGCAATGACCTTTCAACCCACCATAATACATACATACATGAGCCAAGGAACAAGTGTACAAAATTTGGTGACCGTAGGTCCAGCCGTTCTCCAGTTATCGCTCGGACAGACGGACGGACAGACGGACGGACTGGTCATTCGCATAAAGTGTTTTCAACACTTAATAAAACGTTGTAAACGTTAACGGCAGCTCGCAAAATTAATATATATTGTTGTTCAATATTACTTGAAATCGTGTTGGTTTAAATATAACAATCAAAACTATTAAAAATCAATTGTAAAAGATCAAAATATCGTAGTTTACATTCACCTAGACGATCGCTTCTTAATCCCAAAGCTTTAGTAATTGTTATATGGTCAATTGATTTACATCCACAATAATATACTATGAGACGATAAAGATAGTCTCCATAGAAAATACTTGAAGAAACTGCATATTTGAGAATTGTCCTAAACTTAATTGAATACAACTGTTTCCCAATGTGTCCATCCACTTTGCTATTTAAACCTGTACAATTTCGTTAAAAATTATTTTGTTGTTTGACAAATGCGGTTCAAATCTACTTAAAACACTGTTTTTGAATTATAGATTCTATTTTTGGATCAATTTGAACAGTTCATGAAACAATATTATGAAATGCCCCAATTAAGGCTTTTACGAACCCTAAATTGTTGTTCTGTATAGAAAATATGTAATTTCCTTTAAAATTTTATTATTGTTTCCAATCGTATTGATTTATATGCATCATTCCTGTTTCCAAAATATGTTTATCTATTTAAAGAAAAATAAATTCTTTAAAAAACATTTGATATATAAACCAATACGATTTCCTCGAAAATCATTTTCATGTTTCACAATTCATATCAAACGTCAAAATTTTTCAAAATTGTTATATATTTAGAAAAAAGGATAAAAATCATATATAAAATTTGGTATTAAAACCAATACAATTATGTTAAAACTTAATTCTGTGTTCGGAATTTGATAAACACTAGCGAATATTATGCTTCCATTTCAAAAAAATTGTATTGGTTCTAATCCGGCCTGCTTCTAGGCTGTTTAACTTTGTCTTGATTTACATTGACAAAAACGACGGACAGACGGACGGACGGACGGACGGACGGCCTGGTTGACTTCATTAGCTCTAAACCTATTTTTAATAGGCGAGCTAATAAGGACTATCTAACCGTTTATATTCGTAGCATTTAACATGTGGTTTAGTTATGATTTGAAAGCTTAGTTAGTGTAATGTAAAGTCCTCATGCGAAAAATATTTGACCGATATTTCAATAAAGCCCTAGTTCTTATGAGTTGACGGTAAAAATCACCTAAAAAACATTTTTTTTGATTAAATTAAAGCGCGACGAAATTTTAAATGTGATCGGATCTACAGAATTAGAGCCCAAATAAGTACTTATAATGTGTAAGGCTCTTAACTAATATCTGGCACTAGTGGCACTAACACCAATGGGTATATCAGTTATATGCAATTGCCCATTAGACATTTTTAAATAGACATATCTTAATCGGTTTTTGACTAAGTTTGATAAGATAAAAAATGGAATAACTCATTTTTAATATTAAGTACCTAGTTCTAAAATTTAAATCGAGAACTAAGTACCTAGTTCTAAAATTAAACGCGAGAACTAAGTACCTTGTTCTAAAATTAAAATCGACAAGTAAGTACCTGGTTCTAAAATTAAAATCGAGAACTAAGTACTTAGTTCTAAAATTAAAATTGAGAAATAAGTACCTAGTTCTAAAATTAAAATCGAGAACTAAGTACCTGGTTCTAAAATAAAAATCGAGAACTAAGTACCTAGTTTTAAAATAAATAAAAACTAAGTACCTAGTTTTAAAATAAATAAAAACTAAGTACCTTGTTCTAAAATTAAACTCGAGAACTAACAATGGACACTATTTAAGTGACAAACGAGTTAAGGGTTGTAATATATGAAAATAGACTAATTTAACCATACTGATTGCGAAAATCATAATTTTAGCTCTGAGATTTTGCTCCTTGGGGGTCAAAAGTAGGATCTAAGTTAACCCTAACGGAAGTTATCGAGTTAACAGACGGACAGACAACTGCATTTGAGTCGATTCAATCTATCTTCGTGATCTCCCCACCCTGTATCATTTAGCAATTCCTTTGAGAAGGACACCAGAGGAACTTTATTTACTTCATTTTTCAAATGTCTTGAAAAGCGATTGAGAGAAAATTTCAATAGCCATTCAAGAGTACTCGTACGTCGAGACCAACTTTTTTGCAATAGTATTTCAAATTCAGCTACCATCGTTTCAAGAACAATATAACAACGACAACCTGTTCCATGTCGTCAACCCGATTAATCTTACTCACAATCTGATTGTAAAGTCGTTGAAAACAAATGAACTCCATTTCCAACAATTTAAACTAATATTTTCCGGAACAGCTTCAAAAACTTTCGAGTACCTTACCTTATATGGATATGGTCGGCAATTCAAACCATGGACTTTAGATCGTCATGTGGAACTAAATCCATTTCGATTGCCAGATGATCCTAACGTTCGATTTGATTTATATGTACTAAGTTCGATCATTCAAAAAACAAATGGAACCTTCCGCCATTGCGATTTCGAGAATCTCGAATTGCGAGAACTCTGCAATTTTGACCTACTATCAGGACCTGAGCTAATCGGGTTTGGGCGACTTGCTCCTTACAGCCTGAATTTAGACAAATTAAAAGTACGAACATGTACGATTTTGTCGCAACATATGAGCCGGAGAGGAAGGAAGGATGGTTCCAGGGAAGTCAACTTACCCCAACTCCGACTCACGTGTATTATACTTGAGTATACCTGAAATATGTCTTAGCCAATCACAGGTAGTCATGCTTCCTCGAAGCTTGGGTTCTAGGATCTTGGGAGAAGAAACCCCAAGATCATTCAGTTCTACGGGATCTGCGTAATTGTAAGGTCGTTTCTGTACATCTTACTTCGACTGCATAAAATATTCCAGTCTTTCCGATCACTACACGTTTTCTCTCCGATTATTCATTTAATTCCTCATCTTCATCTCTCATAATTATCCCTTCAAGGGACGGTACTTGGACAACCTTCGGATACCCTCAAGAACCGGGATTCGATACTGTATCTCCATAAGGTTTGAGTTGGTCAGAACAATCATAATAATAATTCCGTTGCACATATTAATATATATATTTGAGTGACCTTCAATGTAGTTGAGGTCACTCAAGGGTCATAAAAGGTATAAGGGACGTGGGCTAGAGCCTGATTTGTCACATTGACGATCTTTGGGTTGTTCTTTTGGGTATTATTCGTGTGTATTTGAAGGTTTATTTTGGATTTATGTCGGATTATGAGGAGATCATTGGATTAATTTAGGATTCTTATTTAATTTCTGATTTCGTTTAAAATTTGTAGTGCCGTATTGAACTCATTATTCGGTTTTTCTCATTTTAAAATTGTGTTGTGGGATGGTATATAAATGGAAATTAATGATTTGATTTTATTTGAATTCTGTTTGCTATATTTTTAGTCGAAATTTATTTGGCCATATTATCTTCCATCGTCATTCCAGTTGTCCTGATTCCCAGTTTCAACTTTAGCAAAGGGATTGAAAGTCTCTAATTGGTATTTTATGTGTTTTAAATTGATTTATGCGTATGATTTTCATTTTTTAAGTCAAGACGAACGCTGAAATTTTTACCGTTTGTTTTTTTTCCTCGTTATTAGCTCGCCTATTGAAAATAGGGTTTAGAGCTAATGATGTCTACCAGTCCGTCTGTCCGTCCGTCTGTCCGTCTGTCCGTCCGGCCTTTTTCTAAATGTAAATCAAGACAAATTGCAAAGTGCCAGAAGCAGATGGAAGCAGGTTTTCAATGTAAATCAAGACAAATTGCAAAGTGCCAGAAGCAGATGGAAGCAGGCTTTTGAGGTTTGATATGAATTGCGAAACATGAAAATGGTTTTCGAGGAAATCGTATTGGTTTATATACCAAATCTATATATATGACCTGGATGCCCCTTTTCTAAAGTTAAAACAATTTAGAGAAATTTTGAGGTTTGATATGAATTGTGCAACATGAATATGATTTTCGAGGAAATCGTATTGGTTTATATACCAAATCTATATGTATATGACCTGGATGCCCCTTTTCTAAATTTAAAACAATTTGAGAAATTTTGAGGTTTGATATGAATTGCGAAACATGAAAATGATTTTCGAGGAAATCGTATTGGTTTATATACTAAACATATTGTAATATTGAACAACAATATATATTAATTTTGCGAGCTGCCGTTAACGTTTACAACGTTTTATTGTTTAAGGCACTTGATTTGAGATCGGTGTTCTTTTACTTAAACGGGCGACCTTGACTCCAGGTTGTCATGGTGACGCGTAATTGATTTTGGATTTCGTCATTATTTTGTATTGGCATTGGTACTGGGTGGATTTCTTTGTTCGTTATTTCTATTTAACATTCAAATTAAGCATTCGATATTTTGGGGATTTACGGATTTTTGAGGTTTTTAAATTTACATTTTTGTTGAAGTTAGCCTTGCTTCGCGAGGAGTACTTTACATCTTAAATTTATGCCTAGAAAAGTCTATATTCCTAAAACAACTCGAAGTGAGAGGGCTATTGCTCGGGAAGAAAGAAGTACTAATCCTAATCCAGTTGTACCTAAAAAGGTCAAAAAGATTAAAAAACCAGTTCCGAATTTAAAAAAATCTTCTGAATCTACTGATTTTGAATCTGCTCTTTCAGACACTACTGTATAACCACGAATAATAGACGTCTGGCTAATACTAATTCCTTTTACTACGTTTATTGGCAGCCAATTGTTCTTATCGATAAAATTCCCATGGAAATCATAAATAGTGACTTCAATTTCAAATTATTTTTCAAAATCAGGAGCGGCTTGTATAATCCATATATCGTGGGAGGTCGGGGGCGCTGTTAAAAAAAATCGATAATTACGTTCACAAATTGAAAGTATTTTTTTATGTAGCTAATTGCTCTAATCAACAAAAATGGACATTATGGTATATCACATGGAACGTAAATAGTGTACATTTGATGTATTTATTTATTCACACACTGTGGGGATTTTTTGTGACATTTAATTCCGCAGATTTTGTTGTGCATTTTGCAAATACACCGCTTCATACTACTACAGCGATTAAAATTGGCTGTGCATACACAAAAAATCTCAATCTGTTCAGCTTGGGGAAAATCATCTTCAGAGTCAGAACTCGATACGACGCAACTTCCACCTTGTCGAGCTCTGTTGACCGTACTTGCTGGTTTAAATGATTCTTGATGATTAAGGCTTATGTCATCTTCGTCTGTATCACTATCTTCAATATCATCATCACTGTCTGAGACCCTTATAATGATTCGCTGAACTTCTTGCGATTCCAGCATCTGAGAGCTGCTCTTCTTGCCTGATTTTTTCTTCCAACACAATTACATGGTCCATGCACCTTTCCCAAAGTTGTTGAGTTACTTCTGCAATTACCGTTTTCGTGAGTGGAAGTAAGTCGCAAATTTTGAATGTTTTATTCCGGTTGCTTAATTCCCTCTTTACGGATGCCCACACTAATTCGATAGGATTTAATTCACAATGAGCAAGTGGTAACCATTGTTTGTTTGTTTGTTTAGCTTTATTTGTCAGATCGAGTCAGCGTACTGTTCTTCCCTCGAGGACATACCAGGTAGGAAGGTAGCTTTCGCTCGTTAAGGGATACCGTACTTAGTTACACCGAGCCATATCCCCACCTTTCCTTGCTGAGATTAATTAGCATATCAAGATATGCTAAACTGCTGTGGAATTGCAGGCTCTCAGTCTCCAGTCAGCTTTTTTGCCCAGACTCAGAACCGACAACCTTACGGTCACCCATCCCAAGTCCTTCGATTCAATCATTGCTTAACTTGAGATTCCATTACAGAACCTAAGCCTCACTCCTGAACTTGCTGACTTAACTGCTGACCATATAACCTTGACATCTTTACCGGATTTCTTGATTAGTTCATCAATTACAAAAATGGATGACAATTCATGCTGTTTTGCCCAAACGAGAAGCATGGGTATTGTCATGCTTTCAAAAGAATTTTAAAGGCCGAGGAACGGCAATGTTATTTTTATCAAACCAGTTAATAATTTATTGCTTCCTCCAACTGCTATTTGGGTTCTTCGTGTCCTCAGTGATTCGACGATGGTACTTGGCGCGATCCAAAACTATGATTGATTTATTGGGGCAGTGTTGTAGAAATATTTCGAACCAAGCCTCGAAATGCTCTGAGTTCATTTCTTCGTGATAATCGTTGCTTTTAGTATTGCCTATAAAGATGTCAGCACATCCTTCCAAGAATCCATCTTCACTTCCAACGTGGGAGATTATGACTCTCTTTCCTTTGCCCGATGGTTTAGCAGAAAGTCGACCTTAAATTGAAATTGTATAAGCTTTTGAATCACTAATTTATAATCATCAAATCAGATTTAATAAATTTAAATAAGCTTCACCCATTAAATCGTCAGTAAATCGGTGCCCGACTCCTCTTAACCACATATCTAGCGTAGTCCTTGATTCTTGAGCTGACAAAATTGCATTTCCGGGAATATGCCATCCAGACGTCTTGCTATGATTTTCATTGACCCAAGTCTCATCTTGGTAGAATATCTACATATACCGTTTGAAAATGTTAAAAATCTTTGTATTTAATAAGATTATGTTGGGAAATAGTCCTTCGAATACTGAATAGTTTACCTTGTATCCTTCCCTTCTGTACAATCCAATCAAATATAAATACTCATGACGCTGAGCTGCAATGTCAGTCCGTTCTAATGGCACCGGCTTGTCGTGAAACTTTACGAATTTAAACTTTAATTGCTTCACCCTTATTTGACGAAGACTTTCTCTGCCAATTCTTGGAAAATTTTCGTCTTCCAATAACTTTTTATGTATCATTTCAATACTTGGAAAGTTCTTCTCTGAATAAAATTGCAAAACCGTGCGACGAATAACACCTTCGAGAAAATTCTCCACGCTTAATTTTCGGCGTCCACTAAGGATTTTTTTACTATTTTGCAACCCTTCTTTCCGGTTTTGGCTGATCACTCTATCTACACTTGACATTGAAATTTTCAAGGCGTCTGCAGTCCTCTTGTTAACGTTTTGAAAAGCCAACGGAATTTGATGTATATGTACTAATCCTGAAAGAAATGATGGTGTTATTATAATTTGAATATAAAATAGATTTTAAAACAGCAAAATTACCTCGTTTAACTGACTCTAAGATTTCGTTTTTCTCTCTTTCAAAATAGCATCTTAAATTGAAAATTAATTGTTTTTAACTAATGTCAAAATCCTTATGCTTTGGCATCGTAGTCTGATTGAAGCATACATCGCTACCATCGTCCGACAGCATTTCCACATCCATTTTGACTTAATTCACAATTCAGACTTCCGTTCAATTCACAGTTCAGACTTCCGTTCAATTCACAATTCACAATTCAGAATTCCGTTCAATTCACAGTTCAGACTTCCGTTCAATTCACAGTTCAGACTACCGTTCAATTCACAGTTCAGACTTCCGTTCAATTCACAGTTCAGACTTCCGTTCAATTCACAGTTCAGACTTCCGTTCAATTCACAGTTCAGACTTCCGTTCAATTCACAGTTCAGACTTCCGTTCAATTCACAGTTCAGACTTCCGTTCAATTCACAGTTCAGACTTCCGTTCAATTCACAGTTCAGACTTCCCTTCAATTCACAGTTCAGACTTCCGTTCAATTCACAGTTCAGACTTCCGTTCAATTCACAGTTCAGACTTCCTTTCAATTCACAGTTCAGACTTCCGTTCAATTCACAATTCACAATTCAGACTTCCCTTCAATTCACAGTTCAGACTCCCTTTCAATTCACAGTTCAGACTTCTGTTCAATTCACAGTTCAGACTTCCGTTCAATTCACAGTTCAGACTTCCGTTCAATTCACAATTCACAATTCCGTTCAATTCACAGTTCAGACTTCCGTTCAATTCACAGTTCAGACTTCCGTTCAATTCACAGTTCAGACTTCCGTTCAATTCACAATTCAGTTCTCGACTCTGGACTCAATTCGGCTCAATTCATTTGCTTCACAGTTCAAACAACAATTCACAGTTCAAAATGAATATGCAATGAAAAATATAACACCAAATAATAAGAAACAATTTCGCTCCCGCGCCCGCCCATTTTGGATACAATCCGCCCCTTAAACTTTCACCAAAAATTTCGAAAAGTGAAAGTTGGTTGTATCCTTTGGTTACCGAGTACTTTCTCTGCCAGATAACGTAGTAGAATTGCCAGACGTCTATTATTCCTGGTTAAACAGTAGTTTAAATAATTCTAAATTAAGTAAAATCGATCTAAATAATTGTATTGTTGATGATCTTGATAGTTCTTTGTCTTCGAATTTACATAATTCCGAATTAGCTATGGCTGCTGCGGATGCTGCCCCTGTTGATCCTTTACTTGTTGTACTCACCGCTGAACAACAGGCTAATGTAAGGGCATATTTAGCTATTCAGGTTTTAAACGCTGGTCAAGTTGTTGAGGTAGCTAATTTAAATTCCACAGTTGAAATTGCAGTTTACGATTGTAAATTAATGACAAGTTAAATGTTTTTCAAAAAATGCAAAACCTACTTAGCAAGTCAAAACTACGATGAGGCCAAATATTTTGAATACTTACCAATCATCATGAAAGGTCAGTTCACTTAGTGGTATGATAGTGTTTCAAACTCAATTAATAATTGGGATGATTTTGAGGCTGCTTTTAAATCTCGTTATGATAATGAGACGATTCGAAATGAGAGAGTCAAGTTATTGCATACACGAAAACAGACGTTAAACGATCCATCTTAACAATTTGTTTACGAAATGTTTAATTTGGCTAAACAAGTTATGTTCTTGATTCAGATGAGACAACCTTAAGGCGCATTCGGAAAGCCTTAAGGCCAGACATTTCCAGTCTCGTCAGTGACATTCCTCCTTGGACGATTAACAGACTTTTAGACCAATTAGCTGATGTTCATGATAATTTGAATAGAATTAGTCGTAACAATACTAAACAACCCGCTAAGATTCCGCCACTTAAGGGTTCAAAAGAGGATTTCTTAAAAATTAAGGACAATAGTCAAAAGTCAAATCATGATTCAAACGGAAGAGAAAATCGAGGTAACTCCAGACATCCTTATAATGGTTATAACGGAAGAGGAAGTAATGGAAATGGGAATCATAACGGTCAGTCTAGTTCTACTTCTGGTCAAAGGTCGTCAGGTCAGCATGGAAATGGTAATGGAGGTCAAAGAGGTCAAACTTCTTCTCAGACTTATAGAGGTTCAGGCAGAGGTCAAAGTAATTACCGAGGTGGAGGAGGTCAAGGTTCCACTAATTTAGCCGATGTCAAGTGCTACAAATGTCAAAAATTTGGTCACAAATCATATCAATGTTCTGAAGCCGTAACCTTAGCACATGTCATTCTTTTTGAAAATCAAAATTCGAATCAGGATTTTTCTTATCGAAATTCGAATGAGACATGTTATGACACTCAAAGGGGTAATTCTTCTTATTCCAATCCTCAGAATCATCAAACTTCTTTAAACTTTCAGGGGAGGTCTCGAGGTCAGTCGAACCCGGATTTATCCCAACAGTAAAATCGACTCTTGCTCCAATTCCAACAATTACTTTTCAAGCGGTTGGACAGGGAAACTTGAATTCAAAGGGTTATTAGATTCTTGTTCTACTCTTTCTTTAATTCAATTGAGACAAGCTAGGTTAATTAATCCTGATATTCAGTATGATGATGGCATTGAAATTAGGTGTGGTAATTCCACTTCAATTCGAACTTTAGATAAAGTCACGTTTTCCTTTAAATTAGGCCATAAGGCAATTTTACACTCGTTTGCAGTGGTTGAACAATTAATTTTTCCAATTATAATTGGAAGTGACATTATTTCCAGAGAGGGGATAGTTCCAAATTCACAGGATTTAACTTTTCATTTTAACGATTCACCGGATTTGAAATATAGTTTGGGCAACGCTAATTGTAATTTTGTATTTTGGAAGCTCGAGCTGGGCTTGATTTAACTCCAAATCAAACTTTACATGACGCTCAAATTCAAAATTTATTGTTAGAATTTTCTACAGTGGCACGAACTGATGGAAAAATAGGTCAGACTAGTTACGCTGTCCACAAAATTGAAGCCCCAGATAATCCAATTTTAACAGAAAGGCCTAGATGGTATTTTCCCAGTCAGGCAGAAGAAATTCAAAAGCAAGTAGATGATTTATTAAAACAAGGCTTAATTCGTCCGTCCCCTTCTCCTTACGGATCGAACATTGTCTTAGTTAAAAAACCTGATGGTTCCAAGAGGATGACCATTAATTACAAGCCAATTAATAAAATTACCGTTAAAAATGCAACTCCAATGCATAAGGCTAACCTAATTCTTCATTTACTTCCTACAGGTGGTTGGTACTCAATCATTGACTGTAAGAGTGGTTAATGGCAAATTCGAATGTTTCCAAAAAGTATTCAGAAAACCGCATTTAACGCAAATGGTGTTCTTTACGAATGGTTAGTTATGCCTTTCGGATTAAAAAATGAAGGTGCAACTTTTTGTTCCTTAATGAATAGAGTCTTGGAAAAATACATCATGGACTTTTGCTTTGTGTATGTAGATGATATCATCGTTTTTTCTAAAACGTTTGATGAACACGTAGTTCATCTACGGAAAGTTCTAAAAAGATTGAGAGATGATAACATTTCAATTAATTTAGTGAAATCTCATTTTGCAAAAAATAGAATTGATTTTTTAGGTCATGTCATCACACATCAAGGGTTGATGAGGCAACCAGAAAAAGTTTGAGCCATTGTTGATTTTCCAACTCCAAAAACAGTACAGCACATCCTCCGATTTCATGGAATGTGTTGATGGTATTCTTCATTTATTCCGAATTTTGCATCAATCGCAGCTCGGTTATACCTTTTACTGAGAAAAACTGTTAAGTTTTATTGGGGTCCAGCTCAACAACAGGCATTCGAACAGTTGAAAAAAGCTATGTGTACATATGTCATGCTTACAGGGATAGATTATACTCGTCCAATTTATGTACGTACTGATGCTAGTGGTGTAGGCTTAGCAGCAGTGTTGTGTCAAGAGTTCGATGGCAAAGAGAAAGTTATTTACTTTGCTAGTCGTATTTTGAGGGATCCAGAGAAAGCTTTGAGTGCAGTTGATCTAGAGTGTTTAGCTGTAATTTGGGCAATTAATAAGTTTAAGGAATTCCTTTGGGGGGAAGAATTCACGGTTTTAACCGATAATAACGAATTGACTTACTTACGATCGAATCATCAGAAATCTCACAAGTTAACTCGATGGTCACAAGAAATCGAAGAATGGGGTTGTAAAATCGAACATAGGAAAGGATCAGAAAATGTTGTACCAGATTGTTTAAGTAGGGCACCTGTTTCACCAAATTCCATTTGAGCCTGATCATCTCGAAGGGGACAGAGACATTTATACACCTGTTTTTTCAGCCTTGACTTATCATCTCAATTTTTTACCAAAGTTAGTTGAAGCTCAACATAACGAATCAGAAGTGCAATTAATCTTGAACCAATTAAAAAATCCGCCGGTAGCTACGGTAGATTTATCTACACCTAATCTTCACGATTTATATCTTGTTCGTGATAACATTTTATATCGGAACATCTTACCTTTCAAAAAGCCCAGTTATGAATTCAATGAGAGAATTTCTAATTCTCAAGTTAATGGAACTAATTCAAGTTCTACGCATGTAATCAGTGGAGTTGACAATTCCGAGACGTCGGGTAGAATTACGTCAGTCTCAGAAATTCACAAGTTACCTTGTCGAAATCTAATAGTACCAGTACTACCAAAAAGTTTAAGAAATGAGATGTTACTTCAATTCCATGATGCTCCTGAGGCAGGTCATGTGGGAGTTAAAAAAACGCAAGACGCATTTAAACAGAGATTTTTTGGAATAATATGAATAAAGAAATCCAAGAATACGTAAAATCTTGTACCAAGTGCCAAGCTTTCAAAGTTGAAAGGGCAACGCCAAAAGGTTTATTGGGCTCAGTACCAATAGCCAATGCTGTTTTCGAAACAATATACATGGATTTTCTCGGTCCGTTACCGACAAGTCAATTTCGAAGAAATAAATTCTGCTTGGTCATCGTCGATCAATTGAGTAGCTGGGTTGAGTTATTCCCCATGACTACCGCGACAGGCAAAAAAGTTGCCGATGTTTTAGATGATCAAATATTTTGTCGATTTGGTGCTCCAAAAAATATAATTACAGACAACGGAACACACTTTCAACAAATCAACAAAGTTGTCCGTCAATTATGTAAAGTGTGGTCCGTTAAACATGTTCAAGTATCGGCTTATCATGCATGTCCCAATAAAGCGGAACGAATAAATGCTGATTTAGTCCGAATGATAGCCACATACCTCGATGGTTGTCATGGTCATTGGGACGTTCACTTACAAAAATTCGCCTTGGTATTAAGAAGTATGGTTAACGAGTCTAACAAAGTTAGTCCTGCTCTTTTAAACCTAGGTCGTGAAATTCAACTTCCGATTGATAAAGTTCTGCAAAGAGACCATTCTGAACAATCGGAAGAAGAAAGACAAAAAATAGTCGAAAATATTGTCAGACAGACGCCAGAAACATTGAAATTATTAATTCAAACTCTCCGAGATAATATTTTACGAGCGCACGATAAAAACAAAGTTTATTTCGATGCAAAGCACCGTGCTTTCGAATTCCAAGTAGGTGACACGGTCTGGTTTCGTAATCACGAGTTATCAGACGCAGATCAAAACAAAGCCAAGAAATTTTGCACAAAATGGAATGGCCCCGTTAAGATAAAAGAAAAAAGAGGAGACACGTACATTTTGCATATGGTTGATAAATGCAATCCTAAGCAACACGTATCGAACCTTAAACCATTTTTCGAACGAAATTTGGAATCAAAATTACCAAAATTACCTGTTCTAGCGTTTAATTTTAGAACTAGGTACTTAGTTCTCGGTTTTAAATTTGGAACTAAGTACATATTTCTCGCGTTTATTTCTGGAACTAGGTACTGAGTTCTAGCGTTTAATTTTGGAACTAGGTACTTAGTTCTCGGTTTTAAATTTGGAACTAAGTACATATTTCTCGCGTTTATTTCTGGAACTAGGTACTGAGTTCTAGCGTTTAATTTTGGAACTAGGTACTTAGTTCCCGATTTTAATTTTAGAACTAGATACTTAGTTCTCGGTTTTAAATTTGGAACTAAGTACATATTTCTCGCGTTTATTTCTGGAACTAGGTACTGAGTTCTAGCGTTTAATTTTGGAACTAGGTACTTAGTTCTCGGTTTTAAATTTGGAACTAAGTACATATTTCTCGCGTTTATTTCTGGAACTAGGTACTGAGTTCTAGCGTTTAATTTTGGAACTAGGTACTTAGTTCCCGATTTTAATTTTAGAACTAGATACTTAGTTCTCGCGTTTATTTCTGGAACTAGGTAGTGAGTTCTAGCGTTCAATTTTAGAACTAGGTACTTAGTTATCGCGTTTATTTCTGGAACTAGGTACTGAGTTCTAGCGTTTAATTTTGGAACTAGGTACTTAGTTCCCGATTTTAATTTTAGAACTAGGTACTTATTTCTCGCGTTTATACCTGGAACTGGGTACTTAGTTCTCGATTTTAATTTTAGAACTAGGTACCTAGTTCTAGCGTTTGATTTTAGAACTAGGTACTTAGTTCTAGATTTTAATTTTCTGGAACTAGTTACTTAGTTCGCCCGTTTATTTCTGGAACTAGGTACTTAGTTCCCGATTTTAATTTTAGAACTAGATACTTAGTTCTCGCGTTTATTTCTGGAACTAGGTACTGAGTTCTAGCGTTTAATTTTGGAACTAGGTACTTAGTTCCCGATTTTAATTTTTGAACTAGGTACTTATTTCTCGCGTTTATATCTGGAACTGGTTACTTAGTTCTCGATTTTAATTTTAGAACTAGGTACCTAGTTCTAGCGTTTGATTTTAGAACTAGGTACTTAGTTCTAGATTTTAATTTTCTGGAAATAGTTACTTAGTTCTCGCGTATATTTCTGGAACTAGGTACTTAGTTCACGATTTTAATTTTAGAACTAGGTACTTAGTTCTCGCGTTTATTTCTGGAACTAGGTACTTAGGTCACGATTTTAATTTTAGAACTAGGTACTTAGTTCTCGGGTTTTATTCTGGAACTAGGTACTTAGTTCTCGATTTTAATTTTATAACTAGGTACTTACTTTTACCGTTTATTTCTTAAACTAGGTACTTAGTTCTCGATTTTCATTTTAGAACTAGGTACGTAGTTCTAGCGTTTAATTTTAGAACTAGGTACTTAGTTCTAGATTTTAATTTTCTGTAACTAGTTACTTAGTTCTCGCGTTTAATTTTAGAACAAGGTACTTAGTTCTCGCGTTTATTTCTGGAAATAATTACTTAGTTCTAGCGTTTATTTTAGAACTTAGTACTTAGTTCCCGATTTTAATTTTATAACTAGGTACTTAGTTCTCGCGTTTATTTCTGGAACTAGGTACTTAGTTCACGATTTTAATTTTAGAACTAGGTACTTAGTTCTCGCGTTTTATTCTGGAACTAGGTACTTAGTTCACGATTTTAATTTTAGAACTAGGTACTTAGTACTCGCGTTTTATTCTGGAACTAGGTACTTAGTTCACGATTTTAATTTTAGAACAAGGTACTTAGTTCTACCGTTTAATTATAGAACTAGGTAATTACTTTTAACGTTTATTTCTTTAACTAGGTACTTAGTTCTCGATTTTAATTTTAGAACTAGGTACCTAGTTCTAGCGTTTGATTTTAGAACTAGGTACTTAGTTCTAGATTTTAATTTTCTGGAACTAGTTACTTAGTTCGCCCGTTTATTTCTGGAACTAGGTACTTAGTTCCCGATTTTAATTTTAGAACTAGATACTTAGTTCTCGCGTTTATTTCTGGAACTAGGTACTTAGTTCCAGATTTTAATTTTTGAACTAGGTACTTATTTCTCGCGTTTATATCTGGAACTGGTTACTTAGTTCTCGATTTTAATTTTAGAACTAGGTACCTAGTTCTAGCGTTTGATTTTAGAACTAGGTACTTAGTTCTAGATTTTAATTTTCTGGAACTAGTTACTTAGTTCTCGCGTATATTTCTGGAACTAGGTACTTAGTTCACGATTTTAATTTTAGAACTAGGTACTTAGTTCTCGCGTTTATTTCTGGAACTAGGTACTTAGGTCACGATTTTAATTTTAGAACTAGGTACTTAGTTCTCGCGTTTAATTCTAGAACTAGGTACTTAGTTCTCGATTTTAATTTTGGAACTAGGTACTTACTTTTACCGTTTATTTCTTAAACTAGGTACTTAGTTCTCGATTTTCATTTTAGAACTAGGTACGTAGTTCTAGCGTTTAATTTTAGAACTAGGTACTTAGTTCTAGATTTTAATTTTCTGTAACTAGTTACTTAGTTCTCGCGTTTAATTTTAGAACAAGGTACTTAGTTCTCGCGTTTATTTCTGGAAATAATTACTTAGTTCTAGCGTTTATTTTAGAACTTAGTACTTAGTTCCCGATTTTAATTTTATAACTAGGTACTTAGTTCTCGCGTTTATTTCTGGAACTAGGTACTTAGTTCACGAATTTAATTTTAGAACTAGGTACTTAGTTCTCGCGTTTTATTCTGGAACTAGGTACTTAGTTCACGATTTTAATTTTAGAACTAGGTACTCAGTTCTACCGTTTAATTATAGAACTAGGTAATTACTTTTAACGTTTATTTCTTTAACTAGGTACTTAGTTCTCGATTTTAATTTTAGAACTAGGTACCTAGTTCTAGCGTTTGATTTTAGAACTAGGTACTTAGTTCTAGATTTTAATTTTCTGGAACTAGTTACTTAGTTCGCCCGTTTATTTCTGGAACTAGGTACTTAGTTCCCGATTTTAATTTTAGAACTAGATACTTAGTTCTCGCGTTTATTTCTGGAACTAGGTACTGAGTTCTAGCGTTTAATTTTGGAACTAGGTACTTAGTTCTAGATTTTAATTTTCTGGAACTAGTTACTTAGTTCGCCCGTTTATTTCTGGAACTAGGTACTTAGTTCCCGATTTTAATTTTAGAACTAGATACTTAGTTCTCGCGTTTATTTCTGGAACTAGGTACCTAGTTCTAGCGTTTGATTTTAGAACTAGGTACTTAGTTCTAGATTTTAATTGTCTGGAACTAGTTACTTAGTTCGCCCGTTTATTTCTGGAACTAGGTACTTAGTTCACGATTTTAATTTTTGAACTAGGTACTTATTTCTCGCGTTTATATCTGGAACTGGTTACTTAGTTCTCGATTTTAATTTTAGAACTAGGTACCTAGTTCTAGCGTTTGATTTTAGAACTAGGTACTTAGTTCTAGATTTTAATTTTCTGGAAATAGTTACTTAGTTCTCGCGTATATTTCTGGAACTAGGTACTTAGTTCACGATTTTAATTTTAGAACTAGGTACTTAGTTCTCGCGTTTATTTCTGGAACTAGGTACTTAGGTCACGATTTTAATTTTAGAACTAGGTACTTAGTTCTCGGGTTTTATTCTGGAACTAGGTACTTAGTTCTCGATTTTAATTTTATAACTAGGTACTTACTTTTACCGTTTATTTCTTAAACTAGGTACTTAGTTCTCGATTTTCATTTTAGAACTAGGTACGTAGTTCTAGCGTTTAATTTTAGAACTAGGTACTTAGTTCTAGATTTTAATTTTCTGTAACTAGTTACTTAGTTCTCGCGTTTAATTTTAGAACAAGGTACTTAGTTCTCGCGTTTATTTCTGGAAATAATTACTTAGTTCTAGCGTTTATTTTAGAACTTAGTACTTAGTTCCCGATTTTAATTTTATAACTAGGTACTTAGTTCTCGCGTTTATTTCTGGAACTAGGTACTTAGTTCACGATTTTAATTTTAGAACTAGGTACTTAGTTCTCGCGTTTTATTCTGGAACTAGGTACTTAGTTCACGATTTTAATTTTAGAACTAGGTACTTAGTACTCGCGTTTTATTCTGGAACTAGGTACTTAGTTCACGATTTTAATTTTAGAACAAGGTACTTAGTTCTACCGTTTAATTATAGAACTAGGTAATTACTTTTAACGTTTATTTCTTTAACTAGGTACTTAGTTCTCGATTTTAATTTTAGAACTAGGTACCTAGTTCTAGCGTTTGATTTTAGAACTAGGTACTTAGTTCTAGATTTTAATTTTCTGGAACTAGTTACTTAGTTCGCCCGTTTATTTCTGGAACTAGGTACTTAGTTCCCGATTTTAATTTTAGAACTAGATACTTAGTTCTCGCGTTTATTTCTGGAACTAGGTACTTAGTTCCAGATTTTAATTTTTGAACTAGGTACTTATTTCTCGCGTTTATATCTGGAACTGGTTACTTAGTTCTCGATTTTAATTTTAGAACTAGGTACCTAGTTCTAGCGTTTGATTTTAGAACTAGGTACTTAGTTCTAGATTTTAATTTTCTGGAACTAGTTACTTAGTTCTCGCGTATATTTCTGGAACTAGGTACTTAGTTCACGATTTTAATTTTAGAACTAGGTACTTAGTTCTCGCGTTTATTTCTGGAACTAGGTACTTAGGTCACGATTTTAATTTTAGAACTAGGTACTTAGTTCTCGCGTTTAATTCTAGAACTAGGTACTTAGTTCTCGATTTTAATTTTGGAACTAGGTACTTACTTTTACCGTTTATTTCTTAAACTAGGTACTTAGTTCTCGATTTTCATTTTAGAACTAGGTACGTAGTTCTAGCGTTTAATTTTAGAACTAGGTACTTAGTTCTAGATTTTAATTTTCTGTAACTAGTTACTTAGTTCTCGCGTTTAATTTTAGAACAAGGTACTTAGTTCTCGCGTTTATTTCTGGAAATAATTACTTAGTTCTAGCGTTTATTTTAGAACTTAGTACTTAGTTCCCGATTTTAATTTTATAACTAGGTACTTAGTTCTCGCGTTTATTTCTGGAACTAGGTACTTAGTTCACGAATTTAATTTTAGAACTAGGTACTTAGTTCTCGCGTTTTATTCTGGAACTAGGTACTTAGTTCACGATTTTAATTTTAGAACTAGGTACTCAGTTCTACCGTTTAATTATAGAACTAGGTAATTACTTTTAACGTTTATTTCTTTAACTAGGTACTTAGTTCTCGATTTTAATTTTAGAACTAGGTACCTAGTTCTAGCGTTTGATTTTAGAACTAGGTACTTAGTTCTAGATTTTAATTTTCTGGAACTAGTTACTTAGTTCGCCCGTTTATTTCTGGAACTAGGTACTTAGTTCCCGATTTTAATTTTAGAACTAGATACTTAGTTCTCGCGTTTATTTCTGGAACTAGGTACTGAGTTCTAGCGTTTAATTTTGGAACTAGGTACTTAGTTCTAGATTTTAATTTTCTGGAACTAGTTACTTAGTTCGCCCGTTTATTTCTGGAACTAGGTACTTAGTTCCCGATTTTAATTTTAGAACTAGATACTTAGTTCTCGCGTTTATTTCTGGAACTAGGTACCTAGTTCTAGCGTTTGATTTTAGAACTAGGTACTTAGTTCTAGATTTTAATTGTCTGGAACTAGTTACTTAGTTCGCCCGTTTATTTCTGGAACTAGGTACTTAGTTCACGATTTTAATTTTTGAACTAGGTACTTATTTCTCGCGTTTATATCTGGAACTGGTTAGTTAGTTCTCGATTTTAATTTTAGAACTAGGTACCTAGTTCTAGCGTTTGATTTTAGAACTAGGTACTTAGTTCTAGATTTTAATTTTCTGGAACTAGTTACTTAGTTCTCGCGTATATTTCTGGAACTAGGTACTTAGTTCACGATTTTAATTTTAGAACTAGGTACTTAGTTCTCGCGTTTATTTCTGGAACTAGGTACTTAGGTCACGATTTTAATTTTAGAACTAGGTACTTAGTTCTCGCGTTTAATTCTAGAACTAGGTACTTAGTTCTCGATTTTAATTTTGGAACTAGGTACTTGCTTTTACCGTTTATTTCTTAAACTAGGTACTTAGTTCTCGATTTTCATTTTACAACTAGGTACGTAGTTCTAGCGTTTAATTTTAGAACTAGGTACTTAGTTCTAGATTTTAATTTTCTGTAACTAGTTACTTAATTCTCGCGTTTAATTTTAGAACAAGGTACTTAGTTCTCGCGTTTATTTCTGGAAATAATTACTTAGTTCTAGCGTTTATTTTAGAACTTAGTACTTAGTTCCCGATTTTAATTTTATAACTAGGTACTTAGTTCTCGCGTTTATTTCTGGAACTTGGTACTTAGTTCACGATTTTAATTTTAGAACTAGGTACTTAGTTCTCGCGTTTTATTCTGGAACTAGGTACTTAGTTCACGATTTTAATTTTAGAACTAGGTAATTACTTTTAACGTTTATTTCTTTAACTAGGTACTTAGTTCTCGATTTTAATTTTAGAACTAGGTACTTAGTTCTAGATTTTAATTTTCTGGAACTAGTTACTTAGTTCGCCCGTTTATTTCTGGAACTAGGTACTTAGTTCCCGATTTTAATTTTAGAACTAGATACTTAGTTCTCGCGTTTATTTCTGGAACTAGGTACTGAGTTCTAGCGTTTAATTTTGGAACTAGGTACTTAGTTCCCGATTTTAATTTTTGAACTAGGTACTTATTTCTCGCGTTTATATCTGGAACTGGTTACTTAGTTCTCGATTTTAATTTTAGAACTAGGTACCTAGTTCTAGCGTTTGTTTTTAGAACTAGGTTCTTAGTTCTAGATTTTAATTTTCTGGAACTAGTTACTTAGTTCTCGCGTTTATTTCTGGAACTAGGTACTTAGTTCACGATTTTAATTTTAGAACTAGGTACTTAGTTCTCGCGTTTATTTCTGGAACTAGGTACTTAGGTCACGATTTTAATCTTAGAACTAGGTACTTAATTCTCGCGTTTAATTCTAGAACTAGGTACTTAGTTCTCGATTTTAATTTTGGAACTAGGTACTTACTTTTACCGTTTATTTCTTAAACTAGGTACTTAGTTCTCGATTTTCATTTTAGAACTAGGTACGTAGTTCTAGCGTTTAATTTTAGAACTAGGTACTTAGTTCTAGGTTTTAATTTTCTGTAACTAGTTACTTAGTTCTCGCGTTTAATTTTAGAACAAGGTACTTAGTTCTCGCGTTTATTTCTGGAAATAATTACTTAGTTCTAGCGTTTATTTTAGAACTTAGTACTTAGTTCCCGATTTTAATTTTATAACTAGGTACTTAGTTCTCGCGTTTATTTCTGGAACTAGGTACTTAGTTCACGATTTTAATTTTAGAACTAGGTACTTAGTTCTCGGGTTTTATTCTGGAACTAGGTACTTAGTTCACGATTTTAATTTTAGAACAAGGTACTTAGTTCTCGCGTTTATTTCTGGAAATAATTACTTAGTTCTAGCGTTTATTTTAGAACTTAGTACTTAGTTCCCGATTTTAATTTTATAACTAGGTACTTAGTCCTCGCGTTTATTTCTGGAACTAGGTACTTAGTTCACGATTTGAATTTTAGAACTAGGTACTTAGTTCTCGCGTTTTATTCTGGAACTAGGTACTTAGTTCACGATTTTAATTTTAGAACTAGGTACTTAGTTCTACCGTTTAATTATAGAACTAGGTAATTACTTTTAACGTTTATTTCTTTAACTAGGTACTTAGTTCTCGATTTTAATTTTGGAACTAGTTACTTAGTTCTCGATTTTAATTTTAGAACTAGGTACCTAGTTCTAGCGTTTGATTTTAGAACTAGGTACTTAGTTCTAGATTTTAATTTTCTGGAACTAGTTACTTAGTTCGCCCGTTTATTTCTGGAACTAGGTACTTAGTTCCCGATTTTAATTTTAGAACTAGATACTTAGTTCTCGCGTTTATATCTGGAACTAGGTACTGAGTTCTAGCGTTTAATTTTGGAACTAGGTACTTAGTTCCCGATTTTAATTTTTGAACTAGGCACTTATTTCTCGCGTTTATTACTGGAACTAGGTACTTAGTTCCCGATTTTAATTTTAGAACTAGATACTTAGTTCTCGCGTTTATATCTGGAACTAGGTACTGAGTTCTAGCGTTTAATTTTTGAACTAGGTACTTATTTCTCGCGTTTATATCTGGAACTGGTTACTTAGTTCTCGATTTTAATTTTAGAACTAGGTACCTAGTTCTAGCGTTTGTTTTTAGAACTAGGTACTTAGTTCTAGATTTTAATTTTCTGGAACTAGTTACTAAGTTCTCGCGTTTATTTCTGGAACTAGGTACTTAGTTCACGATTTTAATTTTAGAACTAGGTACTTAGTTCTCGCGTTTATTTCTAGAACTAGGTACTTAGTTCTCGATTTTAATTTTGGAACTAGGTACTTACTTTTACCGTTTTTTTCTTAAACTAGGTACTTAGTTCTCGATTTTCATTTTAGAACTAGGTACGTAGTTCTAGCGTTTAATTTTAGAACTAGGTACTTAGTTCTAGGTTTTAATTTTCTGTAACTAGTTACTTAGTTCTCGCGTTTAATTTTAGAACAAGGTACTTAGTTCTCGCGTTTATTTCTGGAAATAATTACTTAGTTCTAGCGTTTATTTTAGAACTTAGTACTGAGTTCCCGATTTTAATTTTATAACTAGGTACTTAGTTCTCGCGTTTATTTCTGGAACTAGGTACTTAGTTCACGATTTTAATTTTAGAACTAGGTACTTAGTTCTAGATTTTAATTTTCTGGAACTAGTTACTTAGTTCGCCCGTTTATTTCTGGAACTAGGTACTTAGTTCCCGATTTTAATTTTAGAACTAGATACTTAGTTCTCGCGTTTATTTCTGGAACTAGGTACTTAGTTCCCGATTTTAATTTTAGAACTAGGTACTTATTTCTCGCGTTTATATCTGGAACAGGTTACTTAGTTCTCGATTTTAATTTTAGAACTAGGTACCTAGTTCTAGCGTTTGATTTTAGAACCAGGTACTTAGTTCTAGATTTTAATTTCCTGGAACTAGTTACCTAGTTCTCGCGTTTATTTCTGGAACTAGGTACTTAGTTCACGATTTTAATTTTAGAACTAGGTACTTAGTTCTCGCGTTTATTTCTGGAACTAGGTACTTAGGTCACGATTTTAATTTTAGAACTAGGTACTTAGTTCTCGCGTTTAATTCTAGAACTAGGTACTTAGTTCTCGATTTTAATTTTGGAACTAGGTACTTACTTTTACCGTTTATTTCTTAAACTAGGTACTTAGTTCTCGATTTTCATTTTAGAACTAGGTACGTAGTTCTAGCGTTTAATTTTAGAACTAGGTACTTAGTTCTAGGTTTTAATTTTCTGTAACTAGTTAATTAGTTCTAGCGTTTAATTTTAGAACAAGGTACTTAGTTCTCGCGTTTATTTCTGGAAATAATTACTTAGTTCTAGCGTTTATTTTAGAACTTAGTACTTAGTTCCCGATTTTAATTTTATAACTAGGTACTTAGTTCACGATTTTAATTTTAGAACTATGTACTTAGTTAACGCGTTTTATTCTGGAACTAGGTACTTAGTTCACGATTTTAATTTTAGAACAAGGTACTTAGTTCTCGCGTTTATTTCTGGAAATAATTACTTAGTTCTAGCGTTTATTTTAGAACTTAGTACTTAGTTCCCGATTTTAATTTTATAACTAGGTACTTAGTTCTCGCGTTTATTTCTGGAACTAGGTACTTAGTTCACGATTTTAATTTTAGAACTAGGTACTTAGTTCTCGCGTTTTATTCTGGAACTAGGTACTTAGTTCACGATTTTAATTTTAGAACTAGGTACTTAGTTCTACCGTTTAATTATAGAACTAGGTAATTACTTTTAACGTTTATTTCTTTAACTAGGTACTTAGTTCTCGATTTTAATTTTGGAACTAGGTACTTAGTTCTCGATTTTAATTTTGGAACTAGGTACTTAGTTCTCGATTTTAATTTTAGAACTAGGTACCTAGTTCTAGCGTTTGATTTTAGAACTAGGTACTTAGTTCTAGATTTTAATTTTCTGGAACTAGTTACTTAGTTCGCCCGTTTATTTCTGGAACTAGGTACTAAGTTCCCGATTTTAATTTTAGAACTAGATACTTAGTTCTCGCGTTTATATCTGGAACTAGGTACTGAGTTCTAGCGTTTAATTTTGGAACTAGGTACTTAGTTCCCGATTTTAATTTTATAACTAGGTACTTAGTTCTCGCGTTAATTTCTGGAACTAGGTACTTAGTTCACGATTTTAATTTTAGAACTAGGTACTTAGTTCTAGATTTTAATTTTCTGGAACTAGTTACTTAGTTCGCCCGTTTATTTCTGGAACTAGGTACTTAGTTCACGATTTTAATTTTAGAACTAGGTACTCAGTTCTACCGTTTAATTATAGAACTAGGTAATTACTTTTAACGTTTATTTCTTTAACTAGGTACTTAGTTCTCGATTTTAATTTTAGAACTAGGTACCTAGTTCTAGCGTTTGATTTTAGAACTAGGTACTTAGTTCTAGATTTTAATTTTCTGGAACTAGTTACTTAGTTCGCCCGTTTATTTCTGGAACTAGGTACTTAGTTCCCGATTTTAATTTTAGAACTAGATACTTAGTTCTCGCGTTTATTTCTGGAACTAGGTACTGAGTTCTAGCGTTTAATTTTGGAACTAGGTACTTAGTTCCCGATTTTAATTTTTGAACTAGGTACTTATTTCTCGCGTTTATATCTGGAACTGGTTACTTAGTTCTCGATTTTAATTTTAGAACTAGGTACCTAGTTCTAGCGTTTGATTTTAGAACTAGGTACTTAGTTCTAGATTTTAATTTTCTGGAACTAGTTACTTAGTTCTCGCGTATATTTCTGGAACTAGGTACTTAGTTCACGATTTTAATTTTAGAACTAGGTACTTAGTTCTCGCGTTTATTTCTGGAACTAGGTACTTAGGTCACGATTTTAATTTTAGAACTAGTTACTTAGTTCTCGCGTATATTTCTGGAACTAGGTACTTAGTTCACGATTTTAATTTTAGAACTAGGTACGTAGTTCTAGCGTTTAATTGTAGAACTAGGTACTTAGTTCTAGATTTTAATTTTCTGTAACTAGTTACTTAGTTCTCGCGTTTAATTTTACAACAAGGTACTTAGTTCTCGCGTTTATTTCTGGAAATAATTACTTAGTTCTAGCGTTTATTTTAGAACTTAGTACTTAGTTCCCGATTTTAATTTTATAACTAGGTACTTAGTTCTCGCGTTTATTTCTGGAACTAGGTACTTAGTTCACGATTTTAATTTTAGAACTAGGTACTTAGTTCTCGCGTTTTATTCTGGAACTAGGTACTTAGTTCACGATTTTAATTTTAGAACTAGGTACTTAGTTCTACCGTTTAATTATAGAACTAGGTAATTACTTTTAACGTTTATTTCTTTAACTAGGTACTTAGTTCTCGATTTTAATTTTAGAACTAGGTACTTAGTTCTAGATTTTAATTTTCTGGAACTAGTTACTTAGTTCGCCCGTTTATTTCTGGAACTAGGTACTTAGTTCCCGATTTTAATTTTAGAACTAGATACTTAGTTCTCGCGTTTATTTCTGGAACTAGGTACTGAGTTCTAGCGTTTAATTTTGGAACTAGGTAGTTAGTTCCCGATTTTAATTTTTGAACTAGGTACTTATTTCTCGCGTTTATATCTGGAACTGGTTACTTAGTTCTCGATTTTAATTTTAGAACTAGGTACCTAGTTCTAGCGTTTGTTTTTAGAACTAGGTTCTTAGTTCTAGATTTTAATTTTCTGGAACTAGTTATTTAGTTCTCGCGTTTATTTCTGGAACTAGGTACTTAGTTCACGATTTTAATTTTAGAACTAGGTACTTAGTTCTCGCGTTTATTTCTGGAACTAGGTACTTAGGTCACGATTTTAATTTTAGAACTAGGTACTTAGTTCTCGCGTTTAATTCTAGAACTAGGTACTTAGTTCTCGATTTTAATTTTGGAACTAGGTACTTACTTTTACCGTTTATTTCTTAAACTAGGTACTTAGTTCTCGATTTTCATTTTAGAACTAGGTACGTAGTTCTAGCGTTTAATTTTAGAACTAGGTACTTAGTTCTAGGTTTTAATTTTCTGTAACTAGTTACTTAGTTCTCGCGTTTAATTTTAGAACAAGGTACTTAGTTCTCGCGTTTATTTCTGGAAATAATTACTTAGTTCTAGCGTTTATTTTAGAACTTAGTACTTAGTTCCCGATTTTAATTTTATAACTAGGTACTTAGTTCTCGCGTTTATTTCTGGAACTAGGTACTTAGTTCACGATTTTAATTTTAGAACTAGGTACTTAGTTCTCGCGTTTTATTCTGGAACTAGGTACTTAGTTCACGATTTTAATTTTAGAACAAGGTACTTAGTTCTCGCGTTTATTTCTGGAAATAATTACTTAGTTCTAGCGTTTATTTTAGAACTTAGTACTTAGTTCCCGATTTTAATTTTATAACTAGGTACTTAGTTCTCGCGTTTATTTCTGGAACTAGGTACTTAGTTCACGATTTTAATTTTAGAACTAGGTACTTAGTTCTCGCGTTTTATTCTGGAACTAGGTACTTAGTTCACGATTTTAATTTTAGAACTAGGTACTTAGTTCTACCATTTAATTATAGAACTAGGTAATTACTTTTAACGTTTATTTCTTTAACTAGGTACTTAGTTCTCGATTTTAATTTTGGAACTAGGTACTTAGTTCTCGATTTTAATTTTAGAACTAGGTACCTAGTTCTAGCGTTTGATTTTAGAACTAGGTACTTAGTTCTAGATTTTAATTTTCTGGAACTAGTTACTTAGTTCGCCCGTTTATTTCTGGAACTAGGTACTTAGTTCCCGATTTTAATTTTAGAACTAGATACTTAGTTCTCGCGTTTATATCTGGAACTAGGTACTGAGTTCTAGCGTTTAATTTTGGAACTAGGTACTTAGTTCCCGATTTTAATTTTTGAACTAGGCACTTATTTCTCGCGTTTATATCTGGAACTAGGTACTTAGTTCCCGATTTTAATTTTAGAACTAGATACTTAGTTCTCGCGTTTATATCTGGAACTAGGTACTGAGTTCTAGCGTTTAATTTTTGAACTAGGTACTTATTTCTCGCGTTTATATCTGGAACTGTTTACTTAGTTCTCGATTTTAATTTTAGAACTAGGTACCTAGTTCTAGCGTTTGTTTTTAGAACTAGGTACTTAGTTCTAGATTTTAATTTTCTGGAACTAGTTACTTAGTTCTCGCGTTTATTTCTGGAACTAGGTACTTAGTTCACGATTTTAATTTTAGAACTAGGTACTTAATTCTCGCGTTTATTTCTGGAACTAGGTACTTAGGTCACGATTTTAATTTTAGAACTAGGTACTTAGTTCTCGCGTTTAATTCTAGAACTAGGTACTTAGTTCTCGATTTTAATTTTGGAACTAGGTACTTACTTTTACCGTTTTTTTCTTAAACTAGGTACTTAGTTCTCGATTTTCATTTTAGAACTAGGTACGTAGTTCTAGCGTTTAATTTTAGAACTAGGTACTTAGTTCTAGGTTTTAATTTTCTGTAACTAGTTACTTAGTTCTCGCGTTTAATTTTAGAACAAGGTACTTAGTTCTCGCGTTTATTTCTGGAAATAATTACTTAGTTCTAGCGTTTATTTTAGAACTTAGTACTTAGTTCCCGATTTTAATTTTATAACTAGGTACTTAGTTCTCGCGTTTATTTCTGGAACTAGGTACTTAGTTCACGATTTTAATTTTAGAACTAGGTACTTAGTTCTCGCGTTTTATTCTGGAACTAGGTACTTAGTTCACGATTTTAATTTTAGAACAAGGTACTTAGTTCTACCGTTTAATTATAGAACTAGGTAATTACTTTTAACGTTTATTTCTTTAACTAGGTACTTAGTTCTCGATTTTAATTTTAGAACTAGGTACCTAGTTCTAGCGTTTGATTTTAGAACTAGGTACTTAGTTCTAGATTTTAATTTTCTGGAACTAGTTACTTAGTTCGCCCGTTTATTTCTGGAACTAGGTACTTAGTTCCCGATTTTAATTTTAGAACTAGATACTTAGTTCTCGCGTTTATTTCTGGAACTAGGTACTTAGTTCCCGATTTTAATTTTTGAACTAGGTACTTATTTCTCGCGTTTATATCTGGAACAGGTTACTTAGTTCTCGATTTTAATTTTAGAACTAGGTACCTAGTTCTAGCGTTTGTTTTTAGAACTAGGTACTTAGTTCTAGATTTTAATTTTCTGGAACTAGTTACTTAGTTCTCGCGTTTATTTCTGGAACTAGGTACTTAGTTCACGATTTTAATTTTAGAACTAGGTACTTAATTCTCGCGTTTATTTCTGGAACTAGGTACTTAGGTCACGATTTTAATTTTAGAACTAGGTACTTAGTTCTCGCGTTTAATTCTAGAACTAGGTACTTAGTTCTCGATTTTAATTTTGGAACTAGGTACTTACTTTTACCGTTTTTTTCTTAAACTAGGTACTTAGTTCTCGATTTTCATTTTAGAAATAGGTACGTAGTTCTAGCGTTTAATTTTAGAACTAGGTACTTAGTTCTAGGTTTTAATTTTCTGTAACTAGTTACTTAGTTCTCGCGTTTAATTTTAGAACAAGGTACTTAGTTCTCGCGTTTATTTCTGGAAATAATTACTTAGTTCTAGCGTTTATTTTAGAACTTAGTACTTAGTTCCCGATTTTAATTTTATAACTAGGTACTTAGTTCTCGCGTTTATTTCTGGAACTAGGTACTTAGTTCACGATTTTAATTTTAGAACTAGGTACTTAGTTCTCGCGTTTTATTCTGGAACTAGGTACTTAGTTCACGATTTTAATTTTAGAACAAGGTACTTAGTTCTACCGTTTAATTATAGAACTAGGTAATTACTTTTAACGTTTATTTCTTTAACTAGGTACTTAGTTCTCGATTTTAATTTTAGAACTAGGTACCTAGTTCTAGCGTTTGATTTTAGAACTAGGTACTTAGTTCTAGATTTTAATTTTCTGGAACTAGTTACTTAGTTCGCCCGTTTATTTCTGGAACTAGGTACTTAGTTCCCGATTTTAATTTTAGAACTAGATACTTAGTTCTCGCGTTTATTTCTGGAACTAGGTACTTAGTTCCCGATTTTAATTTTTGAACTAGGTACTTATTTCTCGCGTTTATATCTGGAACAGGTTACTTAGTTCTCGATTTTAATTTTAGAACTAGGTACCTAGTTCTAGCGTTTGATTTTAGAACCAGGTACTTAGTTCTAGATTTTAATTTCCTGGAACTAGTTACTTAGTTCTCGCGTTTATTTCTGGAACTAGGTACTTAGTTCACGATTTTAATTTTAGAACTAGGTACTTAGTTCTCGCGTTTATTTCTGGAACTAGGTACTTAGGTCACGATTTTAATTTTAGAACTAGGTACTTAGTTCTCGCGTTTAATTCTAGAACTAGGTACTTAGTTCTCGATTTTAATTTTGGAACTAGGTACTTACTTTTACCGCTTATTTCTTAAACTAGGTACTTAGTTCTCGATTTTCATTTTAGAACTAGGTACGTAGTTCTAGCGTTTAATTTTAGAACTAGGTACTTAGTTCTCGATTTTAATTTTGGAACTAGGTACTTACTTTTACCGTTTTTTTCTTAAACTAGGTACTTAGTTCTCGATTTTCATTTTAGAACTAGGTACGTAGTTCTAGCGTTTAATTTTAGAACTAGGTACTTAGTTCTAGGTTTTAATTTTCTGTAACTAGTTACTTAGTTCTCGCGTTTAATTTTAGAACAAGGTACTTAGTTCTCGCGTTTATTTCTGGAAATAATTACTTAGTTCTAGCGTTTATTTTAGAACTTAGTACTTAGTTCCCGATTTTAATTTTATAACTAGGTACTTAGTTCTCGCGTTTATTTCTGGAACTAGGTACTTAGTTCACGATTTTAATTTTAGAACTAGGTACTTAGTTCTCGCGTTTTATTCTGGAACTAGGTACTTAGTTCACGATTTTAATTTTAGAACAAGGTACTTAGTTCTACCGTTTAATTATAGAACTAGGTAATTACTTTTAACGTTTATTTCTTTAACTAGGTACTTAGTTCTCGATTTTAATTTTAGAACTAGGTACCTAGTTCTAGCGTTTGATTTTAGAACTAGGTACTTAGTTCTAGATTTTAATTTTCTGGAACTAGTTACTTAGTTCGCCCGTTTATTTCTGGAACTAGGTACTTAGTTCCCGATTTTAATTTTAGAACTAGATACTTAGTTCTCGCGTTTATTTCTGGAACTAGGTACTTAGTTCCCGATTTTAATTTTTGAACTAGGTACTTATTTCTCGCGTTTATATCTGGAACAGGTTACTTAGTTCTCGATTTTAATTTTAGAACTAGGTACCTAGTTCTAGCGTTTGTTTTTAGAACTAGGTACTTAGTTCTAGATTTTAATTTTCTGGAACTAGTTACTTAGTTCTCGCGTTTATTTCTGGAACTAGGTACTTAGTTCACGATTTTAATTTTAGAACTAGGTACTTAATTCTCGCGTTTATTTCTGGAACTAGGTACTTAGGTCACGATTTTAATTTTAGAACTAGGTACTTAGTTCTCGCGTTTAATTCTAGAACTAGGTACTTAGTTCTCGATTTTAATTTTGGAACTAGGTACTTACTTTTACCGTTTTTTTCTTAAACTAGGTACTTAGTTCTCGATTTTCATTTTAGAACTAGGTACGTAGTTCTAGCGTTTAATTTTAGAACTAGGTACTTAGTTCTAGGTTTTAATTTTCTGTAACTAGTTACTTAGTTCTCGCGTTTAATTTTAGAACAAGGTACTTAGTTCTCGCGTTTATTTCTGGAAATAATTACTTAGTTCTAGCGTTTATTTTAGAACTTAGTACTTAGTTCCCGATTTTAATTTTATAACTAGGTACTTAGTTCTCGCGTTTATTTCTGGAACTAGGTACTTAGTTCACGATTTTAATTTTAGAACTAGGTACTTAGTTCTCGCGTTTTATTCTGGAACTAGGTACTTAGTTCACGATTTTAATTTTAGAACAAGGTACTTAGTTCTACCGTTTAATTATAGAACTAGGTAATTACTTTTAACGTTTATTTCTTTAACTAGGTACTTAGTTCTCGATTTTAATTTTAGAACTAGGTACCTAGTTCTAGCGTTTGATTTTAGAACTAGGTACTTAGTTCTAGATTTTAATTTTCTGGAACTAGTTACTTAGTTCGCCCGTTTATTTCTGGAACTAGGTACTTAGTTCCCGATTTTAATTTTAGAACTAGATACTTAGTTCTCGCGTTTATTTCTGGAACTAGGTACTTAGTTCCCGATTTTAATTTTTGAACTAGGTACTTATTTCTCGCGTTTATATCTGGAACAGGTTACTTAGTTCTCGATTTTAATTTTAGAACTAGGTACCTAGTTCTAGCGTTTGATTTTAGAACCAGGTACTTAGTTCTAGATTTTAATTTCCTGGAACTAGTTACTTAGTTCTCGCGTTTATTTCTGGAACTAGGTACTTAGTTCACGATTTTAATTTTAGAACTAGGTACTTAGTTCTCGCGTTTATTTCTGGAACTAGGTACTTAGGTCACGATTTTAATTTTAGAACTAGGTACTTAGTTCTCGCGTTTAATTCTAGAACTAGGTACTTAGTTCTCGATTTTAATTTTGGAACTAGGTACTTACTTTTACCGTTTATTTCTTAAACTAGGTACTTAGTTCTCGATTTTCATTTTAGAACTAGGTACGTAGTTCTAGCGTTTAATTTTAGAACTAGGTACTTAGTTCTAGGTTTTAATTTTCTGTAACTAGTTAATTAGTTCTAGCGTTTAATTTTAGAACAAGGTACTTAGTTCTCGCGTTTATTTCTGGAAATAATTACTTAGTTCTAGCGTTTATTTTAGAACTTAGTACTTAGTTCCCGATTTTAATTTTATAACTAGGTACTTAGTTCTCGCGTTTATTTCTGGAACTAGGTACTTAGTTCCCGATTTTAATTTTAGAACTAGATACTTAGTTCTCGCGTTTATTTCTGGAACTAGGTACTTAGTTCCCGATTTTAATTTTTGAACTAGGTACTTATTTCTCGCGTTTATATCTGGAACAGGTTACTTAGTTCTCGATTTTAATTTTAGAACTAGGTACCTAGTTCTAGCGTTTGTTTTTAGAACTAGGTACTTAGTTCTAGATTTTAATTTTCTGGAACTAGTTACTTAGTTCTCGCGTTTATTTCTGGAACTAGGTACTTAGTTCACGATTTTAATTTTAGAACTAGGTACTTAATTCTCGCGTTTATTTCTGGAACTAGGTACTTAGGTCACGATTTTAATTTTAGAACTAGGTACTTAGTTCTCGCGTTTAATTCTAGAACTAGGTACTTAGTTCTCGATTTTAATTTTGGAACTAGGTACTTACTTTTACCGTTTTTTTCTTAAACTAGGTACTTAGTTCTCGATTTTCATTTTAGAACTAGGTACGTAGTTCTAGCGTTTAATTTTAGAACTAGGTACTTAGTTCTAGGTTTTAATTTTCTGTAACTAGTTACTTAGTTCTCGCGTTTAATTTTAGAACAAGGTACTTAGTTCTCGCGTTTATTTCTGGAAATAATTACTTAGTTCTAGCGTTTATTTTAGAACTTAGTACTTAGTTCCCGATTTTAATTTTATAACTAGGTACTTAGTTCTCGCGTTTATTTCTGGAACTAGGTACTTAGTTCACGATTTTAATTTTAGAACTAGGTACTTAGTTCTCGCGTTTTATTCTGGAACTAGGTACTTAGTTCACGATTTTAATTTTAGAACAAGGTACTTAGTTCTACCGTTTAATTATAGAACTAGGTAATTACTTTTAACGTTTATTTCTTTAACTAGGTACTTAGTTCTCGATTTTAATTTTAGAACTAGGTACCTAGTTCTAGCGTTTGATTTTAGAACTAGGTACTTAGTTCTAGATTTTAATTTTCTGGAACTAGTTACTTAGTTCGCCCGTTTATTTCTGGAACTAGGTACTTAGTTCCCGATTTTAATTTTAGAACTAGATACTTAGTTCTCGCGTTTATTTCTGGAACTAGGTACTTAGTTCCCGATTTTAATTTTTGAACTAGGTACTTATTTCTCGCGTTTATATCTGGAACAGGTTACTTAGTTCTCGATTTTAATTTTAGAACTAGGTACCTAGTTCTAGCGTTTGATTTTAGAACCAGGTACTTAGTTCTAGATTTTAATTTCCTGGAACTAGTTACTTAGTTCTCGCGTTTATTTCTGGAACTAGGTACTTAGTTCACGATTTTAATTTTAGAACTAGGTACTTAGTTCTCGCGTTTATTTCTGGAACTAGGTACTTAGGTCACGATTTTAATTTTAGAACTAGGTACTTAGTTCTCGCGTTTAATTCTAGAACTAGGTACTTAGTTCTCGATTTTAATTTTGGAACTAGGTACTTACTTTTACCGTTTATTTCTTAAACTAGGTACTTAGTTCTCGATTTTCATTTTAGAACTAGGTACGTAGTTCTAGCGTTTAATTTTAGAACTAGGTACTTAGTTCTAGGTTTTAATTTTCTGTAACTAGTTAATTAGTTATAGCGTTTAATTTTAGAACAAGGTACTTAGTTCTAGCGTTTATTTTAGAACTTAGTACTTAGTTCCCGATTTTAATTTTATAACTAGGTACTTAGTTCTCGCGTTTATTTCTGGAACTAGGTACTTAGTTCACGATTTTAATTTTAAAACTATGTACTTAGTTAACGCGTTTTATTCTGGAACTAGGTACTTAGTTCACGATTTTAATTTTAGAACAAGGTACTTAGTTCTCGCGTTTATTTCTGGAAATAATTACTTAGTTCTAGCGTTTATTTTAGAACTTAGTACTTAGTTCCCGATTTTAATTTTATAACTAGGTACTTAGTTCTCGCGTTTATTTCTGGAACTAGGTACTTAGTTCACGATTTTAATTTTAGAACTATGTACTTAGTTAACGCGTTTTATTCTGGAACTAGGTACTTAGTTCACGATTTTAATTTTAGAACTAGGTACTTAGTTCTACCGTTTAATTATAGAACTAGGTAATTACTTTTAACGTTTATTTCTTTAACTAGGTACTTAGTTCTCGATTTTAATTTTGGAACTAGGTACTTAGTTCTCGATTTTAATTTTAGAACTAGGTACCTAGTTCTAGCGTTTGATTTTAGAACTAGGTACTTAGTTCTAGATTTTAATTTTCTGGAACTAGTTATTTAGTTCTCACGTTTATTTCTGGAACTAGGTACTTAGTTCCCGATTTTAATTTTAGAACTAGATACTTAGTTCTCGCGTTTATTTCTGGAACTAGGTACTGAGTTCTAGCGTTTAATTTTGGAACTAGGTACTTAGTTCCCGATTTTAATTTTTGAACTAGGTACTTATTTCTCGCGTTTATATCTGGAACTGGTTACTTAGTTCTCGATTTTAATTTTAGAACTAGGTACCTAGTTCTAGCGTTTGATTTTAGAACTAGGTACTTAGTTCTAGATTTTAATTTTCTGGAACTAGTTACTTAGTTCTCGCGTTTATTTCTGGAACTAGGTACTTAGTTCACGATTTTAATTTTAGAACTAGGTACTTAGTTCTCGCGTTTATTTCTGGAACTAGGTACTTAGTTCACGATTTTAATTTTAGAACTATGTACTTAGTTAACGCGTTTTATTCTGGAACTAGGTACTTAGTTCACGATTTTAATTTTAGAACAAGGTACTTAGTTCTCGCGTTTATTTCTGGAAATAATTACTTAGTTCTAGCGTTTATTTTAGAACTTAGTACTTAGTTCCCGATTTTAATTTTATAACTAGGTACTTAGTTCTCGCGTTTATTTCTGGAACTAGGTACTTAGTTCACGATTTTAATTTTAGAACTATGTACTTAGTTAACGCGTTTTATTCTGGAACTAGGTACTTAGTTCACGATTTTAATTTTAGAACAAGGTACTTAGTTCTCGCGTTTATTTCTGGAAATAATTACTTAGTTCTAGCGTTTATTTTAGAACTTAGTACTTAGTTCCCGATTTTAATTTTATAACTAGGTACTTAGTTCTCGCGTTTATTTCTGGAACTAGGTACTTAGTTCACGATTTTAATTTTAGAACTAGGTACTTAGTTCTCGCGTTTTATTCTGGAACTAGGTACTTAGTTCACGATTTTAATTTTAGAACTAGGTACTTAGTTCTACCGTTTAATTATAGAACTAGGTAATTACTTTTAACGTTTATTTCTTTAACTAGGTACTTAGTTCTCGATTTTAATTTTGGAACTAGGTACTTAGTTCTCGATTTTAATTTTAGAACTAGGTACCTAGTTCTAGCGTTTGATTTTAGAACTAGGTACTTAGTTCTAGATTTTAATTTTCTGGAACTAGTTATTTAGTTCTCGCGTTTATTTCTGGAACTAGGTACTTAGTTCCCGATTTTAATTTTAGAACTAGATACTTAGTTCTCGCGTTTATTTCTGGAACTAGGTACTGAGTTCTAGCGTTTAATTTTGGAACTAGGTACTTAGTTCCCGATTTTAATTTTTGAACTAGGTACTTATTTCTCGCGTTTATATCTGGAACTGGTTACTTAGTTCTCGATTTTAATTTTAGAACTAGGTACCTAGTTCTAGCGTTTGATTTTAGAACTAGGTACTTAGTTCTAGATTTTAATTTTCTGGAACTAGTTACTTAGTTCTCGCGTTTATTTCTGGAACTAGGTACTTAGTTCACGATTTTAATTTTAGAACTAGGTACTTAGTTCTCGCGTTTATTTCTGGAACTAGGTACTTAGGTCACGATTTTAATTTTAGAACTAGGTACTTAGTTCTCGCGTTTAATTCTAGAACTAGGTACTTAGTTCTCGATTTTAATTTTGGAACTAGGTACTTACTTTTACCGTTTATTTCTTAAACTAGGTACTTAGTTCTCGATTTTCATTTTAGAACTAGGTACGTAGTTCTAGCGTTTAATTTTAGAACTAGGTACTTAGTTCTAGGTTTTAATTTTCTGTAACTAGTTACTTAGTTCTCGCGTTTAATTTTAGAACAAGGTACTTAGTTCTCGCGTTTATTTCTGGAAATAATTACTTAGTTCTAGCGTTTATTTTAGAACTTAGTAATTAGTTCCCGATTTTAATTTTATAACCAGGTACTTAGTTCTCGCGTTTATTTCTGGAACTAGGTACTTAGTTCACGATTTTAATTTTAGAACTAGGTACTTAGTTCTCGCGTTTTATTCTGGAACTAGGTACTTAGTTCACGATTTTAATTTTAGAACAAGGTACTTAGTTCTCGCGTTTATTTCTGGAAATAATTACTTAGTTCTAGCGTTTATTTTAGAACTTAGTACTTAGTTCCCGATTTTAATTTTATAACTAGGTACTTAGTTCTCGCGTTTATTTCTGGAACTAGGTACTTAGTTCACGATTTTAATTTTAGAACTAGGTACTTAGTTCTCGCGTTTTATTCTGGAACTAGGTACTTAGTTCACGATTTTAATTTTAGAACTAGGTACTTAGTTCTACCGTTTAATTATAGAACTAGGTAATTACTTTTAACGTTTATTTCTTTAACTAGGTACTTAGTTCTCGATTTTAATTTTGGAACTAGGTACTTAGTTCTCGATTTTAATTTTAGAACTAGGTACCTAGTTCTAGCGTTTGATTTTAGAACTAGGTACTTAGTTCTAGATTTTAATTTTCTGGAACTAGTTACTTAGTTCGCCCGTTTATTTCTGGAACTAGGTACTTAGTTCCCGATTTTAATTTTAGAACTAGATACTTAGTTCTCGCGTTTATATCTGGAACTAGGTACTGAGTTCTAGCGTTTAATTTTGGAACTAAGTACTTAGTTCCCGATTATAATTTTTGAACTAGGTACTTATTTCTCGCGTTTATATCTGGAACTGGTTACTTAGTTCTCGATTTTAATTTTAGAACTAGGTTCCTAGTTCTAGCGTTTGATTTTAGAACTAGGTACTTAGTTCTAGATTTTAATTTTCTGGAACTAGTTACTTAGTTCTCGCGTATATTTCTGGAACTAGGTACTTAGTTCACGATTTTAATTTTAGAACTAGGTACTTAGTTCTCGCGTTTATTTCTGGAACTAGGTACTTAGGTCACGATTTTAATTTTAGAACTAGGTACTTAGTTCTCGCGTTTAATTCTAGAACTAGGTACTTAGTTCTCGATTTTAATTTTGGAACTAGGTACTTACTTTTACCGTTTATTTCTTAAACTAGGTACTTAGTTCTCGATTTTCATTTTAGAACTAGGTACGTAGTTCTAGCGTTTAATTTTAGAACTAGGTACTTAGTTCTAGATTTTAATTTTCTGTAACTAGTTACTTAGTTCTCGCGTTTAATTTTAGAACAAGGTACTTAGTTCTCGCGTTTATTTCTGGAAATAATTACTTAGTTCTAGCGTTTATTTTAGAACTTAGTACTTAGTTCCCGATTTTAATTTTATAACTAGGTACTTAGTTCTCGCGTTTATTTCTGGAACTAGGTACTTAGTTCACGATTTTAATTTTAGAACTAGGTACTTAGTTCTCGCGTTTTATTCTGGAACTAGGTACTTAGTTCACGATTTTAATTTTAGAACTAGGTACTTAGTTCTACCGTTTAATTATAGAACTAGGTAATTACTTTTAACGTTTATTTCTTTAACTAGGTACTTAGTTCTCGATTTTAATTTTAGAACTAGGTACTTAGTTCTAGATTTTAATTTTCTGGAACTAGTTACTTAGTTCGCCCGTTTATTTCTGGAACTAGGTACTTAGTTCCCGATTTTAATTTTAGAACTAGATACTTAGTTCTCGCGTTTATTTCTGGAACTAGGTACTGAGTTCTAGCGTTTAATTTTGGAACTAGGTACTTAGTTCCCGATTTTAATTTTTGAACTAGGTACCTAGTTCTAGCGTTTGTTTTTAGAACTAGGTTCTTAGTTCTAGATTTTAATTTTCTGGAACTAGTTACTTAGTTCTCGCGTTTATTTCTGGAACTAGGTACTTAGTTCACGATTTTAATTTTAGAACTAGGTACTTAGTTCTCGCGTTTAATTCTAGAACTTAGTACTTAGTTCCCGATTTTAATTTTATAACTAGGTACTTAGTTCTCGCGTTTATTTCTGGAACTAGGTACTTAGTTCACGATTTTAATTTTAGAACTAGGTACTTAGTTCTCGCGTTTTATTCTGGAACTAGGTACTTAGTTCACGATTTTAATTTTAGAACAAGGTACTTAGTTCTCGCGTTTATTTCTGGAAATAATTACTTAGTTCTAGCGTTTATTTTAGAACTTAGTACTTAGTTCCCGATTTTAATTTTATAACTAGGTACTTAGTTCTCGCGTTTATTTCTGGAACTAGGTACTTAGTTCACGATTTTAATTTTAGAACTAGGTACTTAGTTCTCGCGTTTTATTCTGGAACTAGGTACTTAGTTCACGATTTTAATTTTAGAACTAGGTACTTAGTTCACGATTTTAATTTTAGAACTAGGTACTTAGTCCTCGCGTTTATTTCTGGAACTAGGTACTTAGGTCACGATTTTAATTTTAGAACTAGGTACTTAGTTCTCGCGTTTAATTCTAGAACTAGGTACTTAGTTCTCGATTTTAATTTTGGAACTAGGTACTTACTTTTACCGTTTATTTCTTAAACTAGGTACTTAGTTCTCGATTTTCATTTTAGAACTAGGTACGTAGTTCTAGCGTTTAATTTTAGAACTAGGTACTTAGTTCTAGGTTTTAATTTTCTGTAACTAGTTACTTAGTTCTCGCGTTTAATTTTAGAACAAGGTACTTAGTTCTCGCGTTTATTTCTGGAAATAATTACTTAGTTCTAGCGTTTATTTTAGAACTTAGTACTTAGTTCCCGATTTTAATTTTATAACTAGGTACTTAGTTCTCGCGTTTATTTCTGGAACTAGGTACTTAGTTCACGATTTTAATTTTAGAACTAGGTACTTAGTTCTCGCGTTTTATTCTGGAACTAGGTACTTAGTTCACGATTTTAATTTTAGAACAAGGTACTTAGTTCTCGCGTTTATTTCTGGAAATAATTACTTAGTTCTAGCGTTTATTTTAGAACTTAGTACTTAGTTCTACCGTTTAATTATAGAACTAGGTAATTACTTTTAACGTTTATTTCTTTAACTAGGTACTTAGTTCTCGATTTTAATTTTAGAACTAGGTACCTAGTTCTAGCGTTTGATTTTAGAACTAGGTACTTAGTTCTAGATTTTAATTTTCTGGAACTAGTTACTTAGTTCGCCCGTTTATTTCTGGAACTAGGTACTTAGTTCCCGATTTTAATTTTAGAACTAGATACTTAGTTCTCGCGTTTATATCTGGAACTAGGTACTGAGTTCTAGCGTTTAATTTTGGAACTAGGTACTTAGTTCCCGATTTTAATTTTTGAACTAGGCACTTATTTCTCGCGTTTATATCTGGAACTAGGTACTTAGTTCCCGATTTTAATTTTAGAACTAGATACTTAGTTCTCGCGTTTATATCTGGAACTAGGTACTGAGTTCTAGCGTTTAATTTTTGAACTAAGTACTTATTTCTCGCGTTTATATCTGGAACTGGTTACTTAGTTCTCGATTTTAATTTTAGAACTAGGTACCTAGTTCTAGCGTTTGTTTTTAGAACTAGGTACTTAGTTCTAGATTTTAATTTTCTGGAACTAGTTACTTAGTTCTCGCGTTTATTTCTGGAACTAGGTACTTAGTTCACGATTTTAATTTTAGAACTAGGTACTTAGTTCTCGCGTTTATTTCTGGAACTAGGTACTTAGGTCACGATTTTAATTTTAGAACTAGGTACTTAGTTCTCGCGTTTAATTCTAGAACTAGGTACTTAGTTCTCGATTTTAATTTTGGAACTAGGTACTTACTTTTACCGTTTTTTTCTTAAACTAGGTACTTAGTTCTCGATTTTCATTTTAGAACTAGGTACGTAGTTCTAGCGTTTAATTTTAGAACTAGGTACTTAGTTCTAGGTTTTAATTTTCTGTAACTAGTTACTTAGTTCTCGCGTTTAATTTTAGAACAAGGTACTTAGTTCTCGCGTTTATTTCTGGAAATAATTACTTAGTTCTAGCGTTTATTTTAGAACTTAGTACTTAGTTCCCGATTTTAATTTTATAACTAGGTACTTAGTTCTCGCGTTTATTTCTGGAACTAGGTACTTAGTTCACGATTTTAATTTTAGAACTAGGTACTTAGTTCTCGCGTTTTATTCTGGAACTAGGTACTTAGTTCACGATTTTAATTTTAGAACAAGGTACTTAGTTCTACCGTTTAATTATAGAACTAGGTAATTACTTTTAACGTTTATTTCTTTAACTAGGTACTTAGTTCTCGATTTTAATTTTAGAACTAGGTACTTAGTTCTAGATTTTAATTTTCTGGAACTAGTTACTTAGTTCGCCCGTTTATTTCTGGAACTAGGTACTTAGTTCCCGATTTTAATTTTAGAACTAGATACTTAGTTCTCGCGTTTATTTCTGGAACTAGGTACTGAGTTCTAGCGTTTAATTTTGGAACTAGGTACTTAGTTCCCGATTTTAATTTTTGAACTAGGTACCTAGTTCTAGCGTTTGTTTTTAGAACTAGGTTCTTAGTTCTAGATTTTAATTTTCTGGAACTAGTTACTTAGTTCTCGCGTTTATTTCTGGAACTAGGTACTTAGTTCACGATTTTAATTTTAGAACTAGGTACTTAGTTCTCGCGTTTAATTCTAGAACTTAGTACTTAGTTCCCGATTTTAATTTTATAACTAGGTACTTAGTTCTCGCGTTTATTTCTGGAACTAGGTACTTAGTTCACGATTTTAATTTTAGAACTAGGTACTTAGTTCTCGCGTTTTATTCTGGAACTAGGTACTTAGTTCACGATTTTAATTTTAGAACAAGGTACTTAGTTCTCGCGTTTATTTCTGGAAATAATTACTTAGTTCTAGCGTTTATTTTAGAACTTAGTACTTAGTTCCCGATTTTAATTTTATAACTAGGTACTTAGTTCTCGCGTTTATTTCTGGAACTAGGTACTTAGTTCACGATTTTAATTTTAGAACTAGGTACTTAGTTCTCGCGTTTTATTCTGGAACTAGGTACTTAGTTCACGATTTTAATTTTAGAACTAGGTACTTAGTTCACGATTTTAATTTTAGAACTAGGTACTTAGTCCTCGCGTTTATTTCTGGAACTAGGTACTTAGGTCACGATTTTAATTTTAGAACTAGGTACTTAGTTCTCGCGTTTAATTCTAGAACTAGGTACTTAGTTCTCGATTTTAATTTTGGAACTAGGTACTTACTTTTACCGTTTATTTCTTAAACTAGGTACTTAGTTCTCGATTTTCATTTTAGAACTAGGTACGTAGTTCTAGCGTTTAATTTTAGAACTAGGTACTTAGTTCTAGGTTTTAATTTTCTGTAACTAGTTACTTAGTTCTCGCGTTTAATTTTAGAACAAGGTACTTAGTTCTCGCGTTTATTTCTGGAAATAATTACTTAGTTCTAGCGTTTATTTTAGAACTTAGTACTTAGTTCCCGATTTTAATTTTATAACTAGGTACTTAGTTCTCGCGTTTATTTCTGGAACTAGGTACTTAGTTCACGATTTTAATTTTAGAACTAGGTACTTAGTTCTCGCGTTTTATTCTGGAACTAGGTACTTAGTTCACGATTTTAATTTTAGAACAAGGTACTTAGTTCTCGCGTTTATTTCTGGAAATAATTACTTAGTTCTAGCGTTTATTTTAGAACTTAGTACTTAGTTCTACCGTTTAATTATAGAACTAGGTAATTACTTTTAACGTTTATTTCTTTAACTAGGTACTTAGTTCTCGATTTTAATTTTAGAACTAGGTACCTAGTTCTAGCGTTTGATTTTAGAACTAGGTACTTAGTTCTAGATTTTAATTTTCTGGAACTAGTTACTTAGTTCGCCCGTTTATTTCTGGAACTAGGTACTTAGTTCCCGATTTTAATTTTAGAACTAGATACTTAGTTCTCGCGTTTATATCTGGAACTAGGTACTGAGTTCTAGCGTTTAATTTTGGAACTAGGTACTTAGTTCCCGATTTTAATTTTTGAACTAGGCACTTATTTCTCGCGTTTATATCTGGAACTAGGTACTTAGTTCCCGATTTTAATTTTAGAACTAGATACTTAGTTCTCGCGTTTATATCTGGAACTAGGTACTGAGTTCTAGCGTTTAATTTTTGAACTAAGTACTTATTTCTCGCGTTTATATCTGGAACTGGTTACTTAGTTCTCGATTTTAATTTTAGAACTAGGTACCTAGTTCTAGCGTTTGTTTTTAGAACTAGGTACTTAGTTCTAGATTTTAATTTTCTGGAACTAGTTACTTAGTTCTCGCGTTTATTTCTGGAACTAGGTACTTAGTTCACGATTTTAATTTTAGAACTAGGTACTTAGTTCTCGCGTTTATTTCTGGAACTAGGTACTTAGGTCACGATTTTAATTTTAGAACTAGGTACTTAGTTCTCGCGTTTAATTCTAGAACTAGGTACTTAGTTCTCGATTTTAATTTTGGAACTAGGTACTTACTTTTACCGTTTTTTTCTTAAACTAGGTACTTAGTTCTCGATTTTCATTTTAGAACTAGGTACGTAGTTCTAGCGTTTAATTTTAGAACTAGGTACTTAGTTCTAGGTTTTAATTTTCTGTAACTAGTTACTTAGTTCTCGCGTTTAATTTTAGAACAAGGTACTTAGTTCTCGCGTTTATTTCTGGAAATAATTACTTAGTTCTAGCGTTTATTTTAGAACTTAGTACTTAGTTCCCGATTTTAATTTTATAACTAGGTACTTAGTTCTCGCGTTTATTTCTGGAACTAGGTACTTAGTTCACGATTTTAATTTTAGAACTAGGTACTTAGTTCTCGCGTTTTATTCTGGAACTAGGTACTTAGTTCACGATTTTAATTTTAGAACAAGGTACTTAGTTCTACCGTTTAATTATAGAACTAGGTAATTACTTTTAACGTTTATTTCTTTAACTAGGTACTTAGTTCTCGATTTTAATTTTAGAACTAGGTACCCAGTTCTAGCGTTTGATTTTAGAACTAGGTACTTAGTTCTAGATTATAATTTTCTGGAACTAGTTACTTAGTTCGCCCGTTTATTTCTGGAACTAGGTACTTAGTTCCCGATTTTAATTTTAGAACTAGATACTTAGTTCTCGCGTTTATTTCTGGAACTAGGTACTTAGTTCCCGATTTTAATTTTTGAACTAGGTACTTATTTCTCGCGTTTATATCTGGAACAGGTTACTTAGTTCTCGATTTTAATTTTAGAACTAGGTACCTAGTTCTAGCGTTTGATTTTAGAACCAGGTACTTAGTTCTAGATTTTAATTTCCTGGAACTAGTTACTTAGTTCTCGCGTTTATTTCTGGAACTAGGTACTTAGTTCACGATTTTAATTTTAGAACTAGGTACTTAGTTCTCGCGTTTATTTCTGGAACTAGGTACTTAGGTCACGATTTTAATTTTAGAACTAGGTACTTAGTTCTCGCGTTTAATTCTAGAACTAGGTACTTAGTTCTCGATTTTAATTTTGGAACTAGGTACTTACTTTTACCGTTTATTTCTTAAACTAGGTACTTAGTTCTCGATTTTCATTTTAGAACTAGGTACGTAGTTCTAGCGTTTAATTTTAGAACTAGGTACTTAGTTCTAGGTTTTAATTTTCTGTAACTAGTTACTTAGTTCTCGCGTTTAATTTTAGAACAAGGTACTTAGTTCTCGCGTTTATTTCTGGAAATAATTACTTAGTTCTAGCGTTTATTTTAGAACTTAGTACTTAGTTCCCGATTTTAATTTTATAACTAGGTACTTAGTTCTCGCGTTTATTTCTGGAACTAGGTACTTAGTTCACGATTTTAATTTTAGAACTAGGTACTTAGTTCTCGCGTTTTATTCTGGAACTAGGTACTTAGTTCACGATTTTAATTTTAGAACTAGGTACTTAGTTCTACCGTTTAATTATAGAACTAGGTAATTACTTTTAACGTTTATTTCTTTAACTAGGTACTTAGTTCTCGATTTTAATTTTGGAACTAGGTACTTAGTTCTCGATTTTAATTTTAGAACTAGGTACCTAGTTCTAGCGTTTGATTTTAGAACTAGGTACTTAGTTCTAGATTTTAATTTTCTGGAACTAGTTACTTAGTTCGCCCGTTTATTTCTGGAACTAGGTACTTAGTTCCCGATTTTAATTTTAGAACTAGATACTTAGTTCTCGCGTTTATATCTGGAACTAGGTACTGAGTTCTAGCGTTTAATTTTGGAACTAGGTACTTAGTTCCCGATTTTAATTTTTGAACTAGGCACATATTTCTCGCGTTTATATCTGGAACTGGTTACTTAGTTCTCGATTTTAATTTTAGAACTAGGTACCAAGTTCTAGCGTTTGATTTTAGAACTAGGTACTTAGTTCTAGATTTTAATTTTCTGGAACTAGTTACTTAGTTCTCGCGTTTATTTCTGGAACTAGGTACTTAGTTCACGATTTTAATTTTAGAACTAGGTACTTAGTTCTCGCGTTTATTTCTGGAACTAGGTACTTAGGTCACGATTTTAATTTTAGAACTAGGTACTTAGTTCTCGCGTTTAATTCTAGAACTAGGTACTTAGTTCTCGATTTTAATTTTGGAACTAGGTACTTACTTTTACCGTTTATTTCTTAAACTAGGTACTTAGTTCTCGATTTTCATTTTAGAACTAGGTACGTAGTTCTAGCGTTTAATTTTAGAACTAGGTACTTAGTTCTAGATTTTAATTTTCTGTAACTAGTTATTTAGTTCTCGCGTTTATTTCTGGAACTAGGTACTTAGTTCCCGATTTTAATTTTAGAACTAGATACTTAGTTCTCGCGTTTATTTCTGGAACTAGGTACTGAGTTCTAGCGTTTAATTTTGGAACTAGGTACTTAGTTCCCGATTTTAATTTTTGAACTGGGTACTTATTTCTCGCGTTTATATCTGGAACTGGTTACTTAGTTCTCGATTTTAATTTTAGAACTAGGTACCTAGTTCTAGCGTTTGATTTTAGAACTAGGTACTTAGTTCTAGATTTTAATTTTCTGGAACTAGTTACTTAGTTCTCGCGTTTATTTCTGGAACTAGGTACTTAGGTCACGATTTTAATTTTAGAACTAGGTACTTAGTTCTCGCGTTTAATTCTAGAACTAGGTACTTAGTTCTCGATTTTAATTTTGGAACTAGGTACTTACTTTTACCGTTTATTTCTTAAACTAGGTACTTAGTTCTCGATTTTCATTTTAGAACTAGGTACGTAGTTCTAGCGTTTAATTTTAGAACTAGGTACTTAGTTCTAGGTTTTAATTTTCTGTAACTAGTTACTTAGTTCTCGCGTTTAATTTTAGAACAAGGTACTTAGTTCTCGCGTTTATTTCTGGAAATAATTACTTAGTTCTCGCGTTTAATTTTAGAACTAGGTACTTAGTTCTCGCGTTTAATTCTAGAACTAGGTACTTAGTTCTCGATTTTAATTTTGGAACTAGGTACTTACTTTTACCGTTTATTTCTTAAACTAGGTACTTAGTTCTCGATTTTCATTTTAGAACTAGGTACGTAGTTCTAGCGTTTAATTTTAGAACTAGGTACTTAGTTCTAGGTTTTAATTTTCTGTAACTAGTTACTTAGTTCTCGCGTTTAATTTTAGAACAAGGTACTTAGTTCTCGCGTTTATTTCTGGAAATAATTACTTAGTTCTAGCGTTTATTTTAGAACTTAGTACTTAGTTCCCGATTTTAATTTTATAACCAGGTACTTAGTTCTCGCGTTTATTTCTGGAACTAGGTACTTAGTTCACGATTTTAATTTTAGAACTAGGTACTTAGTTCTCGCGTTTTATTCTGGAACTAGGTACTTAGTTCACGATTTTAATTTTAGAACAAGGTACTTAGTTCTCGCGTTTATTTCTGGAAATAATTACTTAGTTCTAGCGTTTATTTTAGAACTTAGTACTTAGTTCCCGATTTTAATTTTATAACTAGGTACTTAGTTCTCGCGTTTATTTCTGGAACTAGGTACTTAGTTCACGATTTTAATTTTAGAACTAGGTACTTAGTTCTCGCGTTTTATTCTGGAACTAGGTACTTAGTTCACGATTTTAATTTTAGAACTAGGTACTTAGTTCTACCGTTTAATTATAGAACTAGGTAATTACTTTTAACGTTTATTTCTTTAACTAGGTACTTAGTTCTCGATTTTAATTTTGGAACTAGGTACTTAGTTCTCGATTTTAATTTTAGAACTAGGTACCTAGTTCTAGCGTTTGATTTTAGAACTAGGTACTTAGTTCTAGATTTTAATTTTCTGGAACTAGTTACTTAGTTCGCCCGTTTATTTCTGGAACTAGGTACTTAGTTCCCGATTTTAATTTTAGAACTAGATACTTAGTTCTCGCGTTTATATCTGGAACTAGGTACTGAGTTCTAGCGTTTAATTTTGGAACTAAGTACTTAGTTCCCGATTATAATTTTTGAACTAGGTACTTATTTCTCGCGTTTATATCTGGAACTGGTTACTAAGTTCTCGATTTTAATTTTAGAACTAGGTTCCTAGTTCTAGCGTTTGATTTTAGAACTAGGTACTTAGTTCTAGATTTTAATTTTCTGGAACTAGTTACTTAGTTCTCGCGTATATTTCTGGAACTAGGTACTTAGTTCACGATTTTAATTTTAGATCTAGGTACTTAGTTCTCGCGTTTATTTCTGGAACTAGGTACTTAGGTCACGATTTTAATTTTAGAACTAGGTACTTAGTTCTCGCGTTTAATTCTAGAACTAGGTACTTAGTTCTCGATTTTAATTTTGGAACTAGGTACTTACTTTTACCGTTTATTTCTTAAACTAGGTACTTAGTTCTCGATTTTCATTTTAGAACTAGGTACGTAGTTCTAGCGTTTAATTTTAGAACTAGGTACTTAGTTCTAGATTTTAATTTTCTGTAACTAGTTACTTAGTTCTCGCGTTTAATTTTAGAACAAGGTACTTAGTTCTCGCGTTTATTTCTGGAAATAATTACTTAGTTCTAGCGTTTATTTTAGAACTTAGTACTTAGTTCCCGATTTTAATTTTATAACTAGGTACTTAGTTCTCGCGTTTATTTCTGGAACTAGGTACTTAGTTCACGATTTTAATTTTAGAACTAGGTACTTAGTTCTCGCGTTTTATTCTGGAACTAGGTACTTAGTTCACGATTTTAATTTTAGAACTAGGTACTTAGTTCTACCGTTTAATTATAGAACTAGGTAATTACTTTTAACGTTTATTTCTTTAACTAGGTACTTAGTTCTCGATTTTAATTTTAGAACTAGGTACTTAGTTCTAGATTTTAATTTTCTGGAACTAGTTACTTAGTTCGCCCGTTTATTTCTGGAACTAGGTACTTAGTTCCCGATTTTAATTTTAGAACTAGATACTTAGTTCTCGCGTTTATTTCTGGAACTAGGTACTGAGTTCTAGCGTTTAATTTTGGAACTAGGTACTTAGTTCCCGATTTTAATTTTTGAACTAGGTACCTAGTTCTAGCGTTTGTTTTTAGAACTAGGTTCTTAGTTCTAGATTTTAATTTTCTGGAACTAGTTACTTAGTTCTCGCGTTTATTTCTGGAACTAGGTACTTAGTTCACGATTTTAATTTTAGAACTAGGTACTTAGTTCTCGCGTTTAATTCTAGAACTTAGTACTTAGTTCCCGATTTTAATTTTATAACTAGGTACTTAGTTCTCGCGTTTATTTCTGGAACTAGGTACTTAGTTCACGATTTTAATTTTAGAACTAGGTACTTAGTTCTCGCGTTTTATTCTGGAACTAGGTACTTAGTTCACGATTTTAATTTTAGAACAAGGTACTTAGTTCTCGCGTTTATTTCTGGAAATAATTACTTAGTTCTAGCGTTTATTTTAGAACTTAGTACTTAGTTCCCGATTTTAATTTTATAACTAGGTACTTAGTTCTCGCGTTTATTTCTGGAACTAGGTACTTAGTTCACGATTTTAATTTTAGAACTAGGTACTTAGTTCTCGCGTTTTATTCTGGAACTAGGTACTTAGTTCACGATTTTAATTTTAGAACTAGGTACTTAGTTCACGATTTTAATTTTAGAACTAGGTACTTAGTCCTCGCGTTTATTTCTGGAACTAGGTACTTAGGTCACGATTTTAATTTTAGAACTAGGTACTTAGTTCTCGCGTTTAATTCTAGAACTAGGTACTTAGTTCTCGATTTTAATTTTGGAACTAGGTACTTACTTTTACCGTTTATTTCTTAAACTAGGTACTTAGTTCTCGATTTTCATTTTAGAACTAGGTACGTAGTTCTAGCGTTTAATTTTAGAACTAGGTACTTAGTTCTAGGTTTTAATTTTCTGTAACTAGTTACTTAGTTCTCGCGTTTAATTTTAGAACAAGGTACTTAGTTCTCGCGTTTATTTCTGGAAATAATTACTTAGTTCTAGCGTTTATTTTAGAACTTAGTACTTAGTTCCCGATTTTAATTTTATAACTAGGTACTTAGTTCTCGCGTTTATTTCTGGAACTAGGTACTTAGTTCACGATTTTAATTTTAGAACTAGGTACTTAGTTCTCGCGTTTTATTCTGGAACTAGGTACTTAGTTCACGATTTTAATTTTAGAACAAGGTACTTAGTTCTCGCGTTTATTTCTGGAAATAATTACTTAGTTCTAGCGTTTATTTTAGAACTTAGTACTTAGTTCTACCGTTTAATTATAGAACTAGGTAATTACTTTTAACGTTTATTTCTTTAACTAGGTACTTAGTTCTCGATTTTAATTTTAGAACTAGGTACCTAGTTCTAGCGTTTGATTTTAGAACTAGGTACTTAGTTCTAGATTTTAATTTTCTGGAACTAGTTACTTAGTTCGCCCGTTTATTTCTGGAACTAGGTACTTAGTTCCCGATTTTAATTTTAGAACTAGATACTTAGTTCTCGCGTTTATATCTGGAACTAGGTACTGAGTTCTAGCGTTTAATTTTGGAACTAGGTACTTAGTTCCCGATTTTAATTTTTGAACTAGGCACTTATTTCTCGCGTTTATATCTGGAACTAGGTACTTAGTTCCCGATTTTAATTTTAGAACTAGATACTTAGTTCTCGCGTTTATATCTGGAACTAGGTACTGAGTTCTAGCGTTTAATTTTTGAACTAGGTACTTATTTCTCGCGTTTATATCTGGAACTGGTTACTTAGTTCTCGATTTTAATTTTAGAACTAGGTACCTAGTTCTAGCGTTTGTTTTTAGAACTAGGTACTTAGTTCTAGATTTTAATTTTCTGGAACTAGTTACTTAGTTCTCGCGTTTATTTCTGGAACTAGGTACTTAGTTCACGATTTTAATTTTAGAACTAGGTACTTAGTTCTCGCGTTTATTTCTGGAACTAGGTACTTAGGTCACGATTTTAATTTTAGAACTAGGTACTTAGTTCTCGCGTTTAATTCTAGAACTAGGTACTTAGTTCTCGATTTTAATTTTGGAACTAGGTACTTACTTTTACCGTTTTTTTCTTAAACTAGGTACTTAGTTCTCGATTTTCATTTTAGAACTAGGTACGTAGTTCTAGCGTTTAATTTTAGAACTAGGTACTTAGTTCTAGGTTTTAATTTTCTGTAACTAGTTACTTAGTTCTCGCGTTTAATTTTAGAACAAGGTACTTAGTTCTCGCGTTTATTTCTGGAAATAATTACTTAGTTCTAGCGTTTATTTTAGAACTTAGTACTTAGTTCCCGATTTTAATTTTATAACTAGGTACTTAGTTCTCGCGTTTATTTCTGGAACTAGGTACTTAGTTCACGATTTTAATTTTAGAACTAGGTACTTAGTTCTCGCGTTTTATTCTGGAACTAGGTACTTAGTTCACGATTTTAATTTTAGAACAAGGTACTTAGTTCTACCGTTTAATTATAGAACTAGGTAATTACTTTTAACGTTTATTTCTTTAACTAGGTACTTAGTTCTCGATTTTAATTTTAGAACTAGGTACCCAGTTCTAGCGTTTGATTTTAGAACTAGGTACTTAGTTCTAGATTTTAATTTTCTGGAACTAGTTACTTAGTTCGCCCGTTTATTTCTGGAACTAGGTACTTAGTTCCCGATTTTAATTTTAGAACTAGATACTTAGTTCTCGCGTTTATTTCTGGAACTAGGTACTTAGTTCCCGATTTTAATTTTTGAACTAGGTACTTATTTCTCGCGTTTATATCTGGAACAGGTTACTTAGTTCTCGATTTTAATTTTAGAACTAGGTACCTAGTTCTAGCGTTTGATTTTAGAACCAGGTACTTAGTTCTAGATTTTAATTTCCTGGAACTAGTTACTTAGTTCTCGCGTTTATTTCTGGAACTAGGTACTTAGTTCACGATTTTAATTTTAGAACTAGGTACTTAGTTCTCGCGTTTATTTCTGGAACTAGGTACTTAGGTCACGATTTTAATTTTAGAACTAGGTACTTAGTTCTCGCGTTTAATTCTAGAACTAGGTACTTAGTTCTCGATTTTAATTTTGGAACTAGGTACTTACTTTTACCGTTTATTTCTTAAACTAGGTACTTAGTTCTCGATTTTCATTTTAGAACTAGGTACGTAGTTCTAGCGTTTAATTTTAGAACTAGGTACTTAGTTCTAGGTTTTAATTTTCTGTAACTAGTTACTTAGTTCTCGCGTTTAATTCTAGAACAAGGTACTTAGTTCTCGCGTTTATTTCTGGAAATAATTACTTAGTTCTAGCGTTTATTTTAGAACTTAGTACTTAGTTCCCGATTTTAATTTTATAACTAGGTACTTAGTTCTCGCGTTTATTTCTGGAACTAGGTACTTAGTTCACGATTTTAATTTTAGAACTAGGTACTTAGTTCTCGCGTTTTATTCTGGAACTAGGTACTTAGTTCACGATTTTAATTTTAGAACTAGGTACTTAGTTCTACCGTTTAATTATAGAACTAGGTAATTACTTTTAACGTTTATTTCTTTAACTAGGTACTTAGTTCTCGATTTTAATTTTGGAACTAGGTACTTAGTTCTCGATTTTAATTTTAGAACTAGGTACCTAGTTCTAGCGTTTGATTTTAGAACTAGGTACTTAGTTCTAGATTTTAATTTTCTGGAACTAGTTACTTAGTTCGCCCGTTTATTTCTGGAACTAGGTACTTAGTTCCCGATTTTAATTTTAGAACTAGATACTTAGTTCTCGCGTTTATATCTGGAACTAGGTACTGAGTTCTAGCGTTTAATTTTGGAACTAGGTACTTAGTTCCCGATTTTAATTTTTGAACTAGGCACATATTTCTCGCGTTTATATCTGGAACTGGTTACTTAGTTCTCGATTTTAATTTTAGAACTAGGTACCAAGTTCTAGCGTTTGATTTTAGAACTAGGTACTTAGTTCTAGATTTTAATTTTCTGGAACTAGTTACTTAGTTCTCGCGTTTATTTCTGGAACTAGGTACTTAGTTCACGATTTTAATTTTAGAACTAGGTACTTAGTTCTCGCGTTTATTTCTGGAACTAGGTACTTAGGTCACGATTTTAATTTTAGAACTAGGTACTTAGTTCTCGCGTTTAATTCTAGAACTAGGTACTTAGTTCTCGATTTTAATTTTGGAACTAGGTACTTACTTTTACCGTTTATTTCTTAAACTAGGTACTTAGTTCTCGATTTTCATTTTAGAACTAGGTACGTAGTTCTAGCGTTTAATTTTAGAACTAGGTACTTAGTTCTAGATTTTAATTTTCTGTAACTAGTTATTTAGTTCTCGCGTTTATTTCTGGAACTAGGTACTTAGTTCCCGATTTTAATTTTAGAACTAGATACTTAGTTCTCGCGTTTATTTCTGGAACTAGGTACTGAGTTCTAGCGTTTAATTTTGGAACTAGGTACTTAGTTCCCGATTTTAATTTTTGAACTGGGTACTTATTTCTCGCGTTTATATCTGGAACTGGTTACTTAGTTCTCGATTTTAATTTTAGAACTAGGTACCTAGTTCTAGCGTTTGATTTTAGAACTAGGTACTTAGTTCTAGATTTTAATTTTCTGGAACTAGTTACTTAGTTCTCGCGTTTATTTCTGGAACTAGGTACTTAGGTCACGATTTTAATTTTAGAACTAGGTACTTAGTTCTCGCGTTTAATTCTAGAACTAGGTACTTAGTTCTCGATTTTAATTTTGGAACTAGGTACTTACTTTTACCGTTTATTTCTTAAACTAGGTACTTAGTTCTCGATTTTCATTTTAGAACTAGGTACGTAGTTCTAGCGTTTAATTTTAGAACTAGGTACTTAGTTCTAGGTTTTAATTTTCTGTAACTAGTTACTTAGTTCTCGCGTTTAATTTTAGAACAAGGTACTTAGTTCTCGCGTTTATTTCTGGAAATAATTACTTAGTTCTAGCGTTTATTTTAGAACTTAGTACTTAGTTCCCGATTTTAATTTTATAACTAGGTACTTAGTTCTCGCGTTTATTTCTGGAACTAGGTACTTAGTTCACGATTTTAATTTTAGAACTAGGTACTTAGTTCTCGCGTTTTATTCTGGAACTAGGTACTTAGTTCACGATTTTAATTTTAGAACAAGGTACTTAGTTCTCGCGTTTATTTCTGGAAATAATTACTTAGTTCTAGCGTTTATTTTAGAACTTAGTACTTAGTTCCCGATTTTAATTTTATAACTAGGTACTTAGTTCTCGCGTTTATTTCTGGAACTAGGTACTTAGTTCACGATTTTAATTTTAGAACTAGGTACTTAGTTCTCGCGTTTTATTCTGGAACTAGTTACTTAGTTCACGATTTTAATTTTAGAACAAGGTACTTAGTTCTCGCGTTTATTTCTGGAAATAATTACTTAGTTCTAGCGTTTATTTTAGAACTTAGTACTTAGTTCCCGATTTTAATTTTATAACTAGGTACTTAGTTCTCGCGTTTATTTCTGGAACTAGGTACTTAGTTCACGATTTTAATTTTAGAACTAGGTACTTAGTTCTCGCGTTTTATTCTGGAACTAGGTACTTAGTTCACGATTTTAATTTTAGAACTAGGTACTTAGTTCACGATTTTAATTTTAGAACTAGGTACTTAGTCCTCGCGTTTATTTCTGGAACTAGGTACTTAGTTCACGATTTTAATTTTAGAACTAGGTACTTAGTTCTCGCGTTTTATTCTGGAACTAGGTACTTAGTTCACGATTTTAATTTTAGAACTAGGTACTTAGTTCACGATTTTAATTTTAGAACTAGGTACTTAGTTCACGATTTTAATTTTAGAACTAGGTACTTAGTCCTCGCGTTTATTTCTGGAACTAGGTACTTAGGTCACGATTTTAATTTTAGAACTAGGTACTTAGTTCTCGCGTTTAATTCTAGAACTAGGTACTTAGTTCTCGATTTTAATTTTGGAACTAGGTACTTACTTTTACCGTTTATTTCTTAAACTAGGTACTTAGTTCTCGATTTTCATTTTAGAACTAGGTACGTAGTTCTAGCGTTTAATTTTAGAACTAGGTACTTAGTTCTAGGTTTTAATTTTCTGTAACTAGTTACTTAGTTCTCGCGTTTAATTTTAGAACAAGGTACTTAGTTCTCGCGTTTATTTCTGGAAATAATTACTTAGTTCTAGCGTTTATTTTAGAACTTAGTACTTAGTTCCCGATTTTAATTTTATAACTAGGTACTTAGTTCTCGCGTTTATTTCTGGAACTAGGTACTTAGTTCACGATTTTAATTTTAGAACTAGGTACTTAGTTCTCGCGTTTTATTCTGGAACTAGGTACTTAGTTCACGATTTTAATTTTAGAACAAGGTACTTAGTTCTCGCGTTTATTTCTGGAAATAATTACTTAGTTCTAGCGTTTATTTTAGAACTTAGTACTTAGTTCCCGATTTTAATTTTATAACTAGGTACTTAGTTCTCGCGTTTATTTCTGGAACTAGGTACTTAGTTCACGATTTTAATTTTAGAACTAGGTACTTAGTTCTCGCATTTTATTCTGGAACTAGGTACTTAGTTCACGATTTTAATTTTAGAACTAGGTACTTAGTTCACGATTTTAATTTTAGAACTAGGTACTTAGTTCTCGCGTTTATTTCTGGAACTAGGTACTTAGGTCACGATTTTAATTTTAGAACTAGGTACTTAGTTCTCGCGTTTAATTCTAGAACTAGGTACTTAGTTCTCGATTTTAATTTTGGAACTAGGTACTTACTTTTACCGTTTATTTCTTAAACTAGGTACTTAGTTCTAGGTTTTAATTTTCTGTAACTAGTTACTTAGTTCTCGCGTTTAATTTTAGAACAAGGTACTTAGTTCTCGCGTTTATTTCTGGAAATAATTACTTAGTTCTAGCGTTTATTTTAGAACTTAGTACTTAGTTCCCGATTTTAATTTTATATCTAGGTACTTAGTTCTCGCGTTTATTTCTGGAACTAGGTACTTAGTTCACGATTTTAATTTTAGAACTAGGTACTTAGTTCTCGCGTTTATTTCTGGAACTAGGTACTTAGTTCACGATTTTAATTTTAGAACTAGGTACTTAGTTCTACCGTTTAATTATAGAACTAGGTAATTACTTTTAACGTTTATTTCTTTAACTAGGTACTTAGTTCTCGATTTTAATTTTGGAACTAGGTACTTAGTTCTCGATTTTAATTTTAGAACTAGGTACCTAGTTCTACCGTTTAATTATAGAACTAGGTACTTAGTTCTCGCGTTTTATTCTGGAACTAGGTACTTAGTTCACGATTTTAATTTTAGAACAAGGTACTTAGTTCTACCGTCTAATTATAGAACTAGGTAATTACTTTTAACGTTTATTTCTTTAACTAGGTACTTAGTTCTCGATTTTAATTTTAGAACTAGGTACCCAGTTCTAGCGTTTGATTTTAGAACTAGGTACTTAGTTCTAGATTTTAATTTTCTGGAACTAGTTACTTAGTTCGCCCGTTTATTTCTGGAACTAGGTACTTAGTTCCCGATTTTAATTTTAGAACTAGATACTTAGTTCTCGCGTTTATTTCTGGAACTAGGTACTTAGTTCCCGATTTTAATTTTAGAACAAGGTATTTAGTTCTCGCGTTTATTTCTGGAAATAATTACTTAGTTCTAGCGTTTATTTTAGAACTTAGTACTTAGTTCCCGATTTTAATTTTATAACTAGGTACTTAGTTCTCGCGTTTATTTCTGGAACTAGGTACTTAGTTCACGATTTTAATTTTAGAACTAGGTACTTAGTTCTACCGTTTAATTATAGAACTAGGTAATTACTTTTAACGTTTATTTCTTTAACTAGGTACTTAGTTCTCGATTTTAATTTTGGAACTAGGTACTTAGTTCTCGATTTTAATTTTAGAACTAGGTACCTAGTTCTAGCGTTTGATTTTAGAACTAGGTACTTAGTTCTAGATTTTAATTTTCTGGAACTAGTTACTTAGTTCGCCCGTTTATTTCTGGAACTAGGTACTTAGTTCCCGATTTTAATTTTAGAACTAGATACTTAGTTCTCGCGTTTATATCTGGAACTAGGTACTGAGTTGTAGCGTTTAATTTTGGAACTAGGTACTTAGTTCCCGATTTTAATTTTTGAACTAGGCACATATTTCTCGCGTTTATATCTGGAACTGGTTACTTAGTTCTCGATTTTAATTTTAGAACTAGGTACCAAGTTCTAGCGTTTGATTTTAGAACTAGGTACTTAGTTCTAGATTTTAATTTTCTGGAACTAGTTACTTAGTTCTCGCGTTTATTTCTGGAACTAGGTACTTAGTTCACGATTTTAATTTTAGAACTAGGTACTTAGTTCTCGCGTTTATTTCTGGAACTAGGTACTTAGGTCACGATTTTAATTTTAGAAGTAGGTACTTAGTTCTCGCGTTTAATTCTAGAACTAGGTACTTAGTTCTCGATTTTAATTTTGGAACTAGGTACTTACTTTTACCGTTTATTTCTTAAACTAGGTACTTAGTTCTCGATTTTCATTTTAGAACTAGGTACATAGTTCTAGCGTTTAATTTTAGAACTAGGTACTTAGTTCTAGATTTTAATTTTCTGTAACTAGTTATTTAGTTCTCGCGTTTATTTCTGGAACTAGGTACTTAGTTCCCGATTTTAATTTTAGAACTAGATACTTAGTTCTCGTGTTTATTTCTGGAACTAGGTACTGAGTTCTAGCGTTTAATTTTGGAACTAGGTACTTAGTTCCCGATTTTAATTTTTGAACTGGGTACTTATTTCTCGCGTTTATATCTGGAACTGGTTACTTAGTTCTCGATTTTAATTTTAGAACTAGGTACCTAGTTCTAGCGTTTGATTTTAGAACTAGGTACTTAGTTCTAGATTTTAATTTTCTGGAACTAGTTACTTAGTTCTCGCGTTTATTTCTGGAACTAGGTACTTAGTTCACGATTTTAATTTTAGAACTAGGTACTTAGTTCTCGCGTTTATTTCTGGAACTAGGTACTTAGGTCACGATTTTAATTTTAGAACTAGGTACTTAGTTCTCGCGTTTAATTCTAGAACTAGGTACTTAGTTCTCGATTTTAATTTTGGAACTAGGTACTTACTTTTACCGTTTATTTCTTAAACTAGGTACTTAGTTCTCGATTTTCATTTTAGAACTAGGTACGTAGTTCTAGCGTTTAATTTTAGAACTAGGTACTTAGTTCTAGGTTTTAATTTTCTGTAACTAGTTACTTAGTTCTCGCGTTTATTTCTGGAACTAGGTACTTAGTTCACGATTTTAATTTTAGAACTAGGTACTTAGTTCTCGCGTTTAATTCTAGAACTAGGTACTTAGTTCTCGATTTTAATTTTGGAACTAGGTACTTACTTTTACCGTTTATTTCTTAAACTAGGTACTTAGTTCTCGATTTTCATTTTAGAACTAGGTACGTAGTTCTAGCGTTTAATTTTAGAACTAGGTACTTAGTTCTAGGTTTTAATTTTCTGTAACTAGTTACTTAGTTCTCGCGTTTAATTTTAGAACAAGGTACTTAGTTCTCGCGTTTATTTCTGGAAATAATTACTTAGTTCTAGCGTTTATTTTAGAACTTAGTACTTAGTTCCCGATTTTAATTTTATAACTAGGTACTTAGTTCTCGCGTTTATTTCTGGAACTAGGTACTTAGTTCACGATTTTAATTTTAGAACTAGGTACTTAGTTCTCGCGTTTTATTCTGGAACTAGGTACTTAGTTCACGATTTTAATTTTAGAACAAGGTACTTAGTTCTCGCGTTTATTTCTGGAAATAATTACTTAGTTCTAGCGTTTATTTTAGAACTTAGTACTTAGTTCCCGATTTTAATTTTATAACTAGGTACTTAGTTCTCGCGTTTATTTCTGGAACTAGGTACTTAGTTCACGATTTTAATTTTAGAACTAGGTACTTAGTTCTCGCGTTTTATTCTGGAACTAGTTACTTAGTTCACGATTTTAATTTTAGAACAAGGTACTTAGTTCTCGCGTTTATTTCTGGAAATAATTACTTAGTTCTAGCGTTTATTTTAGAACTTAGTACTTAGTTCCCGATTTTAATTTTATAACTAGGTACTTAGTTCTCGCGTTTATTTCTGGAACTAGGTACTTAGTTCACGATTTTAATTTTAGAACTAGGTACTTAGTTCTCGCGTTTTATTCTGGAACTAGGTACTTAGTTCACGATTTTAATTTTAGAACTAGGTACTTAGTTCACGATTTTAATTTTAGAACTAGGTACTTAGTCCTCGCGTTTATTTCTGGAACTAGGTACTTAGTTCACGATTTTAATTTTAGAACTAGGTACTTAGTTCTCGCGTTTTATTCTGGAACTAGGTACTTAGTTCACGATTTTAATTTTAGAACTAGGTACTTAGTTCACGATTTTAATTTTAGAACTAGGTACTTAGTTCACGATTTTAATTTTAGAACTAGGTACTTAGTCCTCGCGTTTATTTCTGGAACTAGGTACTTAGGTCACGATTTTAATTTTAGAACTAGGTACTTAGTTCTCGCGTTTAATTCTAGAACTAGGTACTTAGTTCTCGATTTTAATTTTGGAACTAGGTACTTACTTTTACCGTTTATTTCTTAAACTAGGTACTTAGTTCTCGATTTTCATTTTAGAACTAGGTACGTAGTTCTAGCGTTTAATTTTAGAACTAGGTACTTAGTTCTAGGTTTTAATTTTCTGTAACTAGTTACTTAGTTCTCGCGTTTAATTTTAGAACAAGGTACTTAGTTCTCGCGTTTATTTCTGGAAATAATTACTTAGTTCTAGCGTTTATTTTAGAACTTAGTACTTAGTTCCCGATTTTAATTTTATAACTAGGTACTTAGTTCTCGCGTTTATTTCTGGAACTAGGTACTTAGTTCACGATTTTAATTTTAGAACTAGGTACTTAGTTCTCGCGTTTTATTCTGGAACTAGGTACTTAGTTCACGATTTTAATTTTAGAACAAGGTACTTAGTTCTCGCGTTTATTTCTGGAAATAATTACTTAGTTCTAGCGTTTATTTTAGAACTTAGTACTTAGTTCCCGATTTTAATTTTATAACTAGGTACTTAGTTCTCGCGTTTATTTCTGGAACTAGGTACTTAGTTCACGATTTTAATTTTAGAACTAGGTACTTAGTTCTCGCATTTTATTCTGGAACTAGGTACTTAGTTCACGATTTTAATTTTAGAACTAGGTACTTAGTTCACGATTTTAATTTTAGAACTAGGTACTTAGTTCTCGCGTTTATTTCTGGAACTAGGTACTTAGGTCACGATTTTAATTTTAGAACTAGGTACTTAGTTCTCGCGTTTAATTCTAGAACTAGGTACTTAGTTCTCGATTTTAATTTTGGAACTAGGTACTTACTTTTACCGTTTATTTCTTAAACTAGGTACTTAGTTCTAGGTTTTAATTTTCTGTAACTAGTTACTTAGTTCTCGCGTTTAATTTTAGAACAAGGTACTTAGTTCTCGCGTTTATTTCTGGAAATAATTACTTAGTTCTAGCGTTTATTTTAGAACTTAGTACTTAGTTCCCGATTTTAATTTTATAACTAGGTACTTAGTTCTCGCGTTTATTTCTGGAACTAGGTACTTAGTTCACGATTTTAATTTTAGAACTAGGTACTTAGTTCTCGCGTTTATTTCTGGAACTAGGTACTTAGTTCACGATTTTAATTTTAGAACTAGGTACTTAGTTCTACCGTTTAATTATAGAACTAGGTAATTACTTTTAACGTTTATTTCTTTAACTAGGTACTTAGTTCTCGATTTTAATTTTGGAACTAGGTACTTAGTTCTCGATTTTAATTTTAGAACTAGGTACCTAGTTCTACCGTTTAATTATAGAACTAGGTACTTAGTTCTCGCGTTTTATTCTGGAACTAGGTACTTAGTTCACGATTTTAATTTTAGAACAAGGTACTTAGTTCTACCGTCTAATTATAGAACTAGGTAATTACTTTTAACGTTTATTTCTTTAACTAGGTACTTAGTTCTCGATTTTAATTTTAGAACTAGGTACCCAGTTCTAGCGTTTGATTTTAGAACTAGGTACTTAGTTCTAGATTTTAATTTTCTGGAACTAGTTACTTAGTTCGCCCGTTTATTTCTGGAACTAGGTACTTAGTTCCCGATTTTAATTTTAGAACTAGATACTTAGTTCTCGCGTTTATTTCTGGAACTAGGTACTTAGTTCCCGATTTTAATTTTAGAACAAGGTATTTAGTTCTCGCGTTTATTTCTGGAAATAATTACTTAGTTCTAGCGTTTATTTTAGAACTTAGTACTTAGTTCCCGATTTTAATTTTATAACTAGGTACTTAGTTCTCGCGTTTATTTCTGGAACTAGGTACTTAGTTCACGATTTTAATTTTAGAACTAGGTACTTAGTTCTACCGTTTAATTATAGAACTAGGTAATTACTTTTAACGTTTATTTCTTTAACTAGGTACTTAGTTCTCGATTTTAATTTTGGAACTAGGTACTTAGTTCTCGATTTTAATTTTAGAACTAGGTACCTAGTTCTAGCGTTTGATTTTAGAACTAGGTACTTAGTTCTAGATTTTAATTTTCTGGAACTAGTTACTTAGTTCGCCCGTTTATTTCTGGAACTAGGTACTTAGTTCCCGATTTTAATTTTAGAACTAGATACTTAGTTCTCGCGTTTATATCTGGAACTAGGTACTGAGTTGTAGCGTTTAATTTTGGAACTAGGTACTTAGTTCCCGATTTTAATTTTTGAACTAGGCACATATTTCTCGCGTTTATATCTGGAACTGGTTACTTAGTTCTCGATTTTAATTTTAGAACTAGGTACCAAGTTCTAGCGTTTGATTTTAGAACTAGGTACTTAGTTCTAGATTTTAATTTTCTGGAACTAGTTACTTAGTTCTCGCGTTTATTTCTGGAACTAGGTACTTAGTTCACGATTTTAATTTTAGAACTAGGTACTTAGTTCTCGCGTTTATTTCTGGAACTAGGTACTTAGGTCACGATTTTAATTTTAGAAGTAGGTACTTAGTTCTCGCGTTTAATTCTAGAACTAGGTACTTAGTTCTCGATTTTAATTTTGGAACTAGGTACTTACTTTTACCGTTTATTTCTTAAACTAGGTACTTAGTTCTCGATTTTCATTTTAGAACTAGGTACGTAGTTCTAGCGTTTAATTTTAGAACTAGGTACTTAGTTCTAGATTTTAATTTTCTGTAACTAGTTATTTAGTTCTCGCGTTTATTTCTGGAACTAGGTACTTAGTTCCCGATTTTAATTTTAGAACTAGATACTTAGTTCTCGCGTTTATTTCTGGAACTAGGTACTGAGTTCTAGCGTTTAATTTTGGAACTAGGTACTTAGTTCCCGATTTTAATTTTTGAACTGGGTACTTATTTCTCGCGTTTATATCTGGAACTGGTTACTTAGTTCTCGATTTTAATTTTAGAACTAGGTACCTAGTTCTAGCGTTTGATTTTAGAACTAGGTACTTAGTTCTAGATTTTAATTTTCTGGAACTAGTTACTTAGTTCTCGCGTTTATTTCTGGAACTAGGTACTTAGTTCACGATTTTAATTTTAGAACTAGGTACTTAGTTCTCGCGTTTATTTCTGGAACTAGGTACTTAGGTCACGATTTTAATTTTAGAACTAGGTACTTAGTTCTCGCGTTTAATTCTAGAACTAGGTACTTAGTTCTCGATTTTAATTTTGGAACTAGGTACTTACTTTTACCGTTTATTTCTTAAACTAGGTACTTAGTTCTCGATTTTCATTTTAGAACTAGGTACGTAGTTCTAGCGTTTAATTTTAGAACTAGGTACTTAGTTCTAGGTTTTAATTTTCTGTAACTAGTTACTTAGTTCTCGCGTTTATTTCTGGAACTAGGTACTTAGTTCACGATTTTAATTTTAGAACTAGGTACTTAGTTCTCGCGTTTATTTCTGGAACTAGGTACTTAGGTCACGATTTTAATTTTAGAACTAGGTACTTAGTTCTCGCGTTTAATTCTAGAACTAGGTACTTAGTTCTCGATTTTAATTTTGGAACTAGGTACTTACTTTTACCGTTTATTTCTTAAACTAGGTACTTAGTTCTCGATTTTCATTTTAGAACTAGGTACGTAGTTCTAGCGTTTAATTTTAGAACTAGGTACTTAGTTCTAGGTTTTAATTTTCTGTAACTAGTTACTTAGTTCTCGCGTTTAATTTTAGAACAAGGTACTTAGTTCTCGCGTTTATTTCTGGAAATAATTACTTAGTTCTAGCGTTTATTTTAGAACTTAGTACTTAGTTCCCGATTTTAATTTTATAACTAGGTACTTAGTTCTCGCGTTTATTTCTGGAACTAGGTACTTAGTTCACGATTTTAATTTTAGAACTAGGTACTTAGTTCTCGCGTTTTATTCTGGAACTAGGTACTTAGTTCACGATTTTAATTTTAGAACAAGGTACTTAGTTCTCGCGTTTATTTCTGGAAATAATTACTTAGTTCTAGCGTTTATTTTAGAACTTAGTACTTAGTTCCCGATTTTATTTTTATAACTAGGTACTTAGTTCTCGCGTTTATTTCTGGAACTAGGTACTTAGTTCACGATTTTAATTTTAGAACTAGGTACTTAGTTCTCGCATTTTATTCTGGAACTAGGTACTTAGTTCACGATTTTAATTTTAGAACTAGGTACTTAGTTCACGATTTTAATTTTAGAACTAGGTACTTAGCTCTCGCGTTTATTTCTGGAACTAGGTACTTAGGTCACGATTTTAATTTTAGAACTAGGTACTTAGTTCTCGCGTTTAATTCTAGAACTAGGTACTTAGTTCTCGATTTTAATTTTGGAACTAGGTACTTACTTTTACCGTTTATTTCTTAAACTAGGTACTTAGTTCTAGGTTTTAATTTTCTGTAACTAGTTACTTAGTTCTCGCGTTTAATTTTAGAACAAGGTACTTAGTTCTCGCGTTTATTTCTGGAAATAATTACTTAGTTCTAGCGTTTATTTTAGAACTTAGTACTTAGTTCCCGATTTTAATTTTATAACTAGGTACTTAGTTCTCGCGTTTATTTCTGGAACTAGGTACTTAGTTCACGATTTTAATTTTAGAACTAGGTACTTAGTTCTCGCGTTTTATTCTGGAACTAGTTACTTAGTTCACGATTTTAATTTTAGAACAAGGTACTTAGTTCTCGCGTTTATTTCTGGAAATAATTACTTAGTTCTAGCGTTTATTTTAGAACTTAGTACTTAGTTCCCGATTTTAATTTTATAACTAGGTACTTAGTTCTCGCGTTTATTTCTGGAACTAGGTACTTAGTTCACGATTTTAATTTTAGAACTAGGTACTTAGTTCTCGCGTTTTATTCTGGAACTAGGTACTTAGTTCACGATTTTAATTTTAGAACTAGGTACTTAGTTCTACCGTTTAATTATAGAACTAGGTAATTACTTTTAACGTTTATTTCTTTAACTAGGTACTTAGTTCTCGATTTTAATTTTGGAACTAGGTACTTAGTTCTCGATTTTAATTTTAGAACTAGGTACCTAGTTCTAGCGTTTGATTTTAGAACTAGGTACTTAGTTCTAGATTTTAATTTTCTGGAACTAGTTACTTAGTTCGCCTGTTTAATTCTAGAACTAGGTACTTAGTTCTCGATTTTAATTTTGGAACTAGGTACTTACTTTTACCGTTTATTTCTTAAACTAGGTACTTAGTTCTCGATTTTCATTTTAGAACTAGGTACGTAGTTCTAGCGTTTAATTTTAGAACTAGGTACTTAGTTCTAGGTTTTAATTTTCTGTAACTAGTTACTTAGTTCTCGCGTTTAATTTTAGAACAAGGTACTTAGTTCTCGCGTTTATTTCTGGAAATAATTACTTAGTTCTAGCGTTTATTTTAGAACTTAGTACTTAGTTCCCGATTTTAATTTTATAACTAGGTACTTAGTTCTCGCGTTTATTTCTGGAACTAGGTACTTAGTTCACGATTTTAATTTTAGAACTAGGTACTTAGTTCTCGCGTTTTATTCTGGAACTAGGTACTTAGTTCACGATTTTAATTTTAGAACAAGGTACTTAGTTCTCGCGTTTATTTCTGGAAATAATTACTTAGTTCTAGCGTTTATTTTAGAACTTAGTACTTAGTTCCCGATTTTAATTTTATAACTAGGTACTTAGTTCTCGCGTTTATTTCTGGAACTAGGTACTTAGTTCACGATTTTAATTTTAGAACTAGGTACTTAGTTCTCGCATTTTATTCTGGAACTAGGTACTTAGTTCACGATTTTAATTTTAGAACTAGGTACTTAGTTCACGATTTTAATTTTAGAACTAGGTACTTAGTTCTCGCGTTTATTTCTGGAACTAGGTACTTAGGTCACGATTTTAATTTTAGAACTAGGTACTTAGTTCTCGCGTTTAATTCTAGAACTAGGTACTTAGTTCTCGATTTTAATTTTGGAACTAGGTACTTACTTTTACCGTTTATTTCTTAAACTAGGTACTTAGTTCTAGGTTTTAATTTTCTGTAACTAGTTACTTAGTTCTCGCGTTTAATTTTAGAACAAGGTACTTAGTTCTCGCGTTTATTTCTGGAAATAATTACTTAGTTCTAGCGTTTATTTTAGAACTTAGTACTTAGTTCCCGATTTTAATTTTATAACTAGGTACTTAGTTCTCGCGTTTATTTCTGGAACTAGGTACTTAGTTCACGATTTTAATTTTAGAACTAGGTACTTAGTTCTCGCGTTTTATTCTGGAACTAGTTACTTAGTTCACGATTTTAATTTTAGAACAAGGTACTTAGTTCTCGCGTTTATTTCTGGAAATAATTACTTAGTTCTAGCGTTTATTTTAGAACTTAGTACTTAGTTCCCGATTTTAATTTTATAACTAGGTACTTAGTTCTCGCGTTTATTTCTGGAACTAGGTACTTAGTTCACGATTTTAATTTTAGAACTAGGTACTTAGTTCTCGCGTTTTATTCTGGAACTAGGTACTTAGTTCACGATTTTAATTTTAGAACTAGGTACTTAGTTCTACCGTTTAATTATAGAACTAGGTAATTACTTTTAACGTTTATTTCTTTAACTAGGTACTTAGTTCTCGATTTTAATTTTGGAACTAGGTACTTAGTTCTCGATTTTAATTTTAGAACTAGGTACCTAGTTCTAGCGTTTGATTTTAGAACTAGGTACTTAGTTCTAGATTTTAATTTTCGGGAACTAGTTACTTAGTTCGCCTGTTTATTTCTGGAACTAGGTACTTAGTTCCCGATTTTAATTTTAGAACTAGATACTTAGTTCTCGCGTTTATATCTGGAACTAGGTACCGAGTTCTAGCGTTTAATTTTGGAACTAAGTACTTAGTTCCCGATTTTAATTTTTGAACTAGGTACTTATTTCTCGCGTTTATATCTGGAACTGGTTACTTAGTTCTCGATTTTAATTTTAGAACTAGGTTCCTAGTTCTAGCGTTTGATTTTAGAACTAGGTACTTAGTTCTAGATTTTAATTTTCTGGAACTAGTTACTTAGTTCTCGCGTTTATTTCTGGAACTAGGTACTTAGTTCCCGATTTTAATTTTAGAACTAGGTACTTAGTTCTCGCGTTTATTTCTGGAACTAGGTACTTAGGTCACGATTTTAATTTTAGAACTAGGTACTTAGTTCTCGCGTTTAATTCTAGAACTAGGTACTTAGTTCTCGATTTTAATTTTGGAACTAGGTACTTACTTTTACCGTTTATTTCTTAAACTAGGTACTTAGTTCTCGATTTTCATTTTAGAACTAGGTACGTAGTTCTAGCGTTTAATTTTAGAACTAGGTACTTAGTTCTAGATTTTAATTTTCTGTAACTAGTTACTTAGTTCTCGCGTTTAATTTTAGAACAAGGTACTTAGTTCTCGCGTTTATTTCTGGAAATAATTACTTAGTTCTAGCGTTTATTTTAGAACTTAGTACTTAGTTCCCGATTTTAATTTTATAACTAGGTACTTAGTTCTCGCGTTTATTTCTGGAACTAGGTACTTAGTTCTCGATTTTAATTTTGGAACTAGGTACTTAGTTCTCGCGTTTATTTCGGAACTAGGTACTTAGTTCTCGCGTTTATTTCTGGAACTGGGTACTTAGTTCTCGATTTTAATTTTAACACTAGGTACTTACTTTTACCTTTTATTTCTTTAACTAGGTACTTAGTTCCCGATTTTAATTTTAGAACTAGGTACTTATTTCTCGTGTTTACACTTGGAACTGGGTACTTAGTTCTCGATTTTAATTTTAGAACTAGGTACCTAGTTCTAGCGTTTGATTTTAGAACTAGGTACTTAGTTCTAGATTTTAATTTTCTGGAACTAGTTACTTAGTTCGCCCGTTTATTTCTGGAACTAGGTACTTAGTTCCCGATTTTAATTTTTGAACTAGGTACTTATTTCTCGCGTTTATATCTGGAACTGGTTACTTAGTTCTCGATTTTAATTTTAGAACTAGGTACTTAGTTCTACCGTTTAATTATAGAACTAGGTAATTACTTTTAACGTTTATTTCTTTAACTAGGTACTTAGTTCTCGATTTTAATTTTGGAACTAGGTACTTAGTTCTCGATTTTAATTTTAGAACTAGGTACCTAGTTCTAGCGTTTGATTTTAGAACTAGGTACTTAGTTCTAGATTTTAATTTTCTGGAACTAGTTACTTAGTTCGCCCGTTTATTTCTGGATCTAGGTACTTAGTTCCCGATTTTAATTTTAGAACTAGATACTTAGTTCTCGCGTTTATATCTGGAACTAGGTACTGAGTTCTAGCGTTTAATTTTGGAACTAAGTACTTAGTTCCCGATTTTAATTTTTGAACTAGGTACTTATTTCTCGCGTTTATATCTGGAACTGGTTACTTAGTTCTCGATTTTAATTTTAGAACTAGGTTCCTAGTTCTAGCGTTTGATTTTAGAACTAGGTACTTAGTTCTAGATTTTAATTTTCTGGAACTAGTTACTTAGTTCTCGCGTTTATTTCTGGAACTAGGTACTTAGTTCCCGATTTTAATTTTAGAACTAGGTACTTAGTTCTCGCGTTTATTTCTGGAACTAGGTACTTAGGTCACGATTTTAATTTTAGAACTAGGTACTTAGTTCTCGCGTTTAATTCTAGAACTAGGTACTTAGTTCTCGATTTTAATTTTGGAACTAGGTACTTACTTTTACCGTTTATTTCTTAAACTAGGTACTTAGTTCTCGATTTTCATTTTAGAACTAGGTACGTAGTTCTAGCGTTTAATTTTAGAACTAGGTACTTAGTTCTAGATTTTAATTTTCTGTAACTAGTTACTTAGTTCTCGCGTTTAATTTTAGAACAAGGTACTTAGTTCTCGCGTTTATTTCTGGAAATAATTACTTAGTTCTAGCGTTTATTTTAGAACTTAGTACTTAGTTCCCGATTTTAATTTTATAACTAGGTACTTAGTTCTCGCGTTTATTTCTGGAACTAGGTACTCAGTTCTCGATTTTAATTTTGGAACTAGGTACTTAGTTCTCGCGTTTATTTCCGGAACTAGGTACTTAGTTCTCGCGTTTATTTCTGGAACTGGGTACTTAGTTCTCGATTTTAATTTTAACACTAGGTACTTACTTTTACCTTTTATTTCTTTAACTAGGTACTTAGTTCCCGATTTTAATTTTAGAACTAGGTACTTATTTCTCGTGTTTACACTTGGAACTGGGTACTTAGTTCTCGATTTTAATTTTAGAACTAGGTACCTAGTTCTAGCGTTTGATTTTAGAACTAGGTACTTAGTTCTAGATTTTAATTTTCTGGAACTAGTTACTTAGTTCGCCCGTTTATTTCTGGAACTAGGTACTTAGTTCCCGATTTTAATTTTAGAACTAGGTACTTAGTTCTCGCGTTTATTTCTGGAACTAGGTACTTAGGTCACGATTTTAATTTTAGAACTAGGTACTTAGTTCTCGCGTTTAATTCTAGAACTAGGTACTTAGTTCTCGATTTTAATTTTGGAACTAGGTACTTACTTTTACCGTTTATTTCTTAAACTAGGTACTTAGTTCTCGATTTTCATTTTAGAACTAGGTACGTAGTTCTAGCGTTTAATTTTAGAACTAGGTACTTAGTTCTAGATTTTAATTTTCTGTAACTAGTTACTTAGCTCTCGCGTTTAATTTTAGAACAAGGTACTTAGTTCTCGCGTTTATTTCTGGAAATAATTACTTAGTTCTAGCGTTTATTTTAGAACTTAGTACTTAGTTCCCGATTTTAATTTTATAACTAGGTACTTAGTTCTCGCGTTTATTTCTGGAACTAGGTACTTAGTTCTCGATTTTAATTTTGGAACTAGGTACTTAGTTCTCGCGTTTATTTCCGGAACTAGGTACTTAGTTCTCGCGTTTATTTCTGGAACTGGGTACTTAGTTCTCGATTTTAATTTTAACACTAGGTACTTACTTTTACCTTTTATTTCTTTAACTAGGTACTTAGTTCCCGATTTTAATTTTAGAACTAGGTACTTATTTCTCGTGTTTACACTTGGAACTGGGTACTTAGTTCTCGATTTTAATTTTAGAACTAGGTACCTAGTTCTAGCGTTTGATTTTAGAACTAGGTACTTAGTTCTAGATTTTAATTTTCTGGAACTAGTTACTTAGTTCGCCCGTTTATTTCTGGAACTAGGTACTTAGTTCCCGATTTTAATTTTTGAACTAGGTACTTATTTCTCGCGTTTATATCTGGAACTGGTTACTTAGTTCTCGATTTTAATTTTAGAACTAGGTTCCTAGTTCTAGCGTTTGATTTTAGAACTAGGTACTTAGTTCTAGATTTTAATTTTCTGGAACTAGTTACTTAGTTCTCGCGTTTATTTCTGGAACTAGGTACTTAGTTCCCGATTTTAATTTTAGAACTAGGTACTTAGTTCTCGCGTTTATTTCTGGAACTAGGTACTTAGGTCACGATTTTAATTTTAGAACTAGGTACTTAGTTCTCGCGTTTAATTCTAGAACTAGGTACTTAGTTCTCGATTTTAATTTTGGAACTAGGTACTTACTTTTACCGTTTATTTCTTAAACTAGGTACTTAGTTCTCGATTTTCATTTTAGAACTAGGTACGTAGTTCTAGCGTTTATTTCCGGAACTAGGTACTTAGTTCTCGCGTTTATTTCTGGAACTGGGTACTTAGTTCTCGATTTTAATTTTAACACTAGGTACTTACTTTTACCTTTTATTTCTTTAACTAGGTACTTAGTTCCCGATTTTAATTTTAGAACTAGGTACTTATTTCTCGTGTTTACACTTGGAACTGGGTACATAGTTCTCGATTTTAATTTTAGAACTAGGTACCTAGTTCTAGCGTTTGATTTTAGAACTAGGTACTTAGTTCTAGATTTTAATTTTCTGGAACTAGTTACTTAGTTCGCCCGTTTATTTCTGGAACTAGGTACTTAGTTCCCGATTTTAATTTTAGAACTAGATACTTAGTTCTCGCGTTTATTTCGGGAACTAGGTACTGAGTTCTAGCGTTTAATTTTGGAACTAGGTACTTAGTTCCCGATTTTAATTTTTGAACTAGGTACTTATTTCTCGCGTTTATATCTGGAACTGGTTACTTAGTTCTCGATTTTAATTTTAGAACTAGGTACCTAGTTCTAGCGTTTGATTTTAGAACTAGGTACTTGGTTCTAGATTTTAATTTTCTGGAACTAGTTACTTAGTTCTCGCGTTTATTTCCGGAACTAGGTACTTAGTTCACGATTTTAATTTTAGAACTAGGTACTTAGTTCTCGCGTTTACTTCTGGAACTAGGTACTTAGGTCACGATTTTAATTTTAGAACTAGGTACTTAGTTCTCGCGTTTAATTCTAGAACTAGGTACTTAGTTCTCGATTTTAATTTTGGAACTAGGTACTTACTTTTACCGTTTATTTCTTAAACTAGGTACTTAGTTCTCGATTTTCATTTTAGAACTAGGTACTTAGTTCTCGCGTTTATTTCCGGAACTAGGTACTTAGTTCTCGCGTTTATTTTTGGAACTGGGTACTTAGTTCTCGATTTTAATTTTAACACTAGGTACTTACTTTTACCTTTTATTTCTTTAACTAGGTACTTAGTTCCCGATTTTAATTTTATAACTAGGTACTTAGTTCTCGCGTTTATTTCTGGAACTAGGTACTTAGTTCTCGATTTTAATTTTGGAACTAGGTACTTAGTTCTCGCGTTTATTTCCGGAACTAGGTACTTAGTTCTCGCGTTTATTTCTGGAACTGGGTACTTAGTTCTCGATTTTAATTTTAACACTAGGTACTTACTTTTACCTTTTATTTCTTTAACTAGGTACTTAGTTCCCGATTTTAATTTTAGAACTAGGTACTTATTTCTCGTGTTTACACTTGGAACTGGGTACTTAGTTCTCGATTTTAATTTTAGAACTAGGTACCTAGTTCTAGCGTTTGATTTTAGAACTAGGTACTTAGTTGTAGATTTTAATTTTCTGGAACTAGTTACTTAGTTCGCCCGTTTATTTCTGGAACTAGGTACTTAGTTCCCGATTTTAATTTTTGAACTAGGTACTTATTTCTCGCGTTTATATCTGGAACTGGTTACTTAGTTCTCGATTTTAATTTTAGAACTAGGTTCCTAGTTCTAGCGTTTGATTTTAGAACTAGGTACTTAGTTCTAGATTTTAATTTTCTGGAACTAGTTACTTAGTTCTCGCGTTTATTTCTGGAACTAGGTACTTAGTTCCCGATTTTAATTTTAGAACTAGGTACTTAGTTCTCGCGTTTATTTCTGGAACTAGGTACTTAGGTCACGATTTTAATTTTAGAACTAGGTACTTAGTTCTCGCGTTTAATTCTAGAACTAGGTACTTAGTTCTCGATTTTAATTTTGGAACTAGGTACTTACTTTTACCGTTTATTTCTTAAACTAGGTACTTAGTTCTCGATTTTCATTTTAGAACTAGGTACGTAGTTCTAGCGTTTAATTTTAGAACTGGGTACTTAGTTCTAGATTTTAATTTTCTGTAACTAGTTACTTAGTTCTCGCGTTTAATTTTAGAACAAGGTACTTAGTTCTCGCGTTTATTTCTGGAAATAATTACTTAGTTCTAGCGTTTATTTTAGAACTTAGTACTTAGTTCCCGATTTTAATTTTATAACTAGGTACTTAGTTCTCGCGTTTATTTCTGGAACTAGGTACTTAGTTCTCGATTTTAATTTTGGAACTAGGTACTTAGTTCTCGCGTTTATTTCCGGAACTAGGTACTTAGTTCTCGCGTTTATTTCTGGAACTGGGTACTTAGTTCTCGATTTTAATTTTAACACTAGGTACTTACTTTTACCTTTTATTTCTTTAACTAGGTACTTAGTTCCCGATTTTAATTTTAGAACTAGGTACTTATTTCTCGTGTTTACACTTGGAACTGGGTACTTAGTTCTCGATTTTTATTTTAGAACTAGGTACCTAGTTCTAGCGTTTGATTTTAGAACTAGGTACTTAGTTCTAGATTTTAATTTTCTGGAACTAGTTACTTAGTTCGCCCGTTTATTTCTGGAACTAGGTACTTAGTTCCCGATTTTAATTTTAGAACTAGATACTTAGTTCTCGCGTTTATTTCGGGAACTAGGTACTGAGTTCTAGCGTTTAATTTTGGAACTAGGTACTTAGTTCCCGATTTTAATTTTTGAACTAGGTACTTATTTCTCGCGTTTATATCTGGAACTGGTTACTTAGTTCTCGATTTTAATTTTAGAACTAGGTACCTAGTTCTAGCGTTTGATTTTAGAACTAGGTACTTGGTTCTATATTTTAATTTTCTGGAACTAGTTACTTAGTTCTCGCGTTTATTTCTGGAACTAGGTACTTAGTTCCCGATTTTAATTTTAGAACTAGGTACTTAGTTCTCGCGTTTATTTCTGGAACTAGGTACTTAGGTCACGATTTTAATTTTAGAACTAGGTACTTAGTTCTCGCGTTTAATTCTAGAACTAGGTACTTAGTTCTCGATTTTAATTTTGGAACTAGGTACTTACTTTTAGCGTTTATTTCTTAAACTAGGTACTTAGTTCTCGATTTTCATTTTAGAACTAGGTACGTAGTTCTAGCGTTTAATTTTAGAACTAGGTACTTAGTTCTAGATTTTAATTTTCTGTAACTAGTTACTTAGTTCTCGCGTTTAATTTTAGAACCAGGTACTTAGTTCTCGCGTTTATTTCTGGAAATAATTACTTAGTTCTAGCGTTTATTTTAGAACTTAGTACTTAGTTCCCGATTTTAATTTTATAAGTAGGTACTTAGTTCTCGCGTTTATTTCTGGAACTAGGTACTTAGTTCTCGATTTTAATTTTGGAACTAGGTACTTAGTTCTTGCGTTTATTTCCGGAACTAGGTACTTAGTTCTCGCGTTTATTTCTGGAACTGGGTACTTAGTTCTCGATTTTAATTTTAACACTAGGTACTTACTTTTACCTTTTATTTCTTTAACTAGGTACTTAGTTCCCGATTTTAATTTTAGAACTAGGTACTTATTTCTCGTGTTTACACTTGGAACTGGGTACATAGTTCTCGATTTTAATTTTAGAACTAGGTACCTAGTTCTAGCGTTTGATTTTAGAACTAGGTACTTAGTTCTAGATTTTAATTTTCTGGAACTAGTTACTTAGTTCGCCCGTTTATTTCTGGAACTAGGTACTTAGTTCCCGATTTTAATTTTAGAACTAGATACTTAGTTCTCGCGTTTATTTCGGGAACTAGGTACTGAGTTCTAGCGTTTAATTTTGGAACTAGGTACTTAGTTCCCGATTTTAATTTTTGAACTAGGTACTTATTTCTCGCGTTTATTTCTGGAACTAGGTGCTTAGTTCCCGATTTTAATTTTAGAACTAGATACTTAGTTCTCGCGTTTATTTCGGGAACTAGGTACTGAGTTCTAGCGTTTAATTTTGGAACTAGGTACTTAGTTCCCGATTTTAATTTTTGAACTAGGTACTTATTTCTCGCGTTTATTTCTGGAACTAGGTACTTAGTTCTCGATTTTAATTTTGGAACTAGGTACTTAGTTCTTGCGTTTATTTCCGGAACTAGGTACTTAGTTCTCGCGTTTATTTCTGGAACTGGGTACTTAGTTCTCGATTTTAATTTTAACACTAGGTACTTACTTTTACCTTTTATTTCTTTAACTAGGTACTTAGTTCCCGATTTTAATTTTAGAACTAGGTACTTATTTCTCGTGTTTACACTTGGAACTGGGTACATAGTTCTCGATTTTAATTTTAGAACTAGGTACCTAGTTCTAGCGTTTGATTTTAGAACTAGGTACTTAGTTCTAGATTTTAATTTTCTGGAACTAGTTACTTAGTTCGCCCGTTTATTTCTGGAACTAGGTACTTAGTTCCCGATTTTAATTTTAGAACTAGATACTTAGTTCTCGCGTTTATTTCGGGAACTAGGTACTGAGTTCTAGCGTTTAATTTTGGAACTAGGTACTTAGTTCCCGATTTTAATTTTTGAACTAGGTACTTATTTCTCGCGTTTATATCTGGAACTGGTTACTTAGTTCTCGATTTTAATTTTAGAACTAGGTACCTAGTTCTAGCGTTTGATTTTAGAACTAGGTACTTGGTTCTAGATTTTAATTTTCTGGAACTAGTTACTTAGTTCTCGCGTTTATTTCCGGAACTAGGTACTTAGTTCACGATTTTAATTTTAGAACTAGGTACTTAGTTCTCGCGTTTACTTCTGGAACTAGGTACTTAGGTCACGATTTTAATTTTAGAACTAGGTACTTAGTTCTCGCGTTTAATTCTAGAACTAGGTACTTAGTTCTCGATTTTAATTTTGGAACTAGGTACTTACTTTTACCGTTTATTTCTTAAACTAGGTACTTAGTTCTCGATTTTCATTTTAGAACTAGGTACTTAGTTCTCGCGTTTATTTCCGGAACTAGGTACTTAGTTCTCGCGTTTATTTTTGGAACTGGGTACTTAGTTCTCGATTTTAATTTTAACACTAGGTACTTACTTTTACCTTTTATTTCTTTAACTAGGTACTTAGTTCCCGATTTTAATTTTAGAACTAGGTACTTATTTCTCGCGTTTATACTTGGAACTGGGTACTTAGTTCTCGATTTTAATTTTAGAACTAGGTACCTAGTTCTAGCGTTTGATTTTAGAACTAGGTACTTGGTTCTAGATTTTAATTTTCTGGAACTAGTTACTTAGTTCTCGCGTTTATTTCCGGAACTAGGTACTTAGTTCACGATTTTAATTTTAGAACTAGGTACTTAGTTCTCGCGTTTACTTCTGGAACTAGGTACTTAGGTCACGATTTTAATTTTAGAACTAGGTACTTAGTTCTCGCGTTTAATTCTAGAACTAGGTACTTAGTTCTCGATTTTAATTTTGGAACTAGGTACTTACTTTTACCGTTTATTTCTTAAACTAGGTACTTAGTTCTCGATTTTCATTTTAGAACTAGGTACGTAGTTCTAGCGTTTAATTTTAGAACTAGGTACTTAGTTCTAGATATTAATTTTCTGTAACTAGTTACTTAGTTCTCGCGTTTAATTTTAGAACAAGGTACTTAGTTCTCGCGTTTATTTCTGGAAATAATTACTTAGTTCTAGCGTTTATTTTAGAACTTAGTACTTAGTTCCCGATTTTAATTTTATAAGTAGGTACTTAGTTCTCGCGTTTATTTCTGGAACTAGGTACTTAGTTCTCGATTTTAATTTTGGAACTAGGTACTTAGTTCTTGCGTTTATTTCCGGAACTAGGTACTTAGTTCTCGCGTTTATTTCTGGAACTGGGTACTTAGTTCTCGATTTTAATTTTAACACTAGGTACTTACTTTTACCTTTTATTTCTTTAACTAGGTACTTAGTTCCCGATTTTAATTTTAGAACTAGGTACTTATTTCTCGTGTTTACACTTGGAACTGGGTACATAGTTCTCGATTTTAATTTTAGAACTAGGTACCTAGTTCTAGCGTTTGATTTTAGAACTAGGTACTTAGTTCTAGATTTTAATTTTCTGGAACTAGTTACTTAGTTCGCCCGTTTATTTCTGGAACTAGGTACTTAGTTCCCGATTTTAATTTTAGAACTAGATACTTAGTTCTCGCGTTTATTTCGGGAACTAGGTACTGAGTTCTAGCGTTTAATTTTGGAACTAGGTACTTAGTTCCCGATTTTAATTTTTGAACTAGGTACTTATTTCTCGCGTTTATATCTGGAACTGGTTACTTAGTTCTCGATTTTAATTTTAGAACTAGGTACCTAGTTCTAGCGTTTGATTTTAGAACTAGGTACTTGGTTCTAGATTTTAATTTTCTGGAACTAGTTACTTAGTTCTCGCGTTTATTTCCGGAACTAGGTACTTAGTTCACGATTTTAATTTTAGAACTAGGTACTTAGTTCTCGCGTTTACTTCTGGAACTAGGTACTTAGGTCACGATTTTAATTTTAGAACTAGGTACTTAGTTCTCGCGTTTAATTCTAGAACTAGGTACTTAGTTCTCGATTTTAATTTTGGAACTAGGTACTTACTTTTACCGTTTATTTCTTAAACTAGGTACTTAGTTCTCGATTTTCATTTTAGAACTAGGTACTTAGTTCTCGCGTTTATTTCCGGAACTAGGTACTTAGTTCTCGCGTTTATTTTTGGAACTGGGTACTTAGTTCTCGATTTTAATTTTAACACTAGGTACTTACTTTTACCTTTTATTTCTTTAACTAGGTACTTAGTTCCCGATTTTAATTTTAGAACTAGGTACTTATTTCTCGCGTTTATACTTGGAACTGGGTACTTAGTTCTCGATTTTAATTTTAGAAGTAGGTACCTAGTTCTAGCGTTTGATTTTAGAACTAGGAACTTAGTTCTAGATTTTAATTTTCTGGAACTAGTTACTTAGTTCGCCCGTTTATTTCTGGAACTAGGTACTTAGTTCCCGATTTTAATTTTAGAACTAGATACTTAGTTCTCGCGTTTATTTCTGGAACTAGGTACTGAGTTCTAGCGTTTAATTTTGGAACTAGGTACTTAGTTCCCGATTTTAATTTTTGAACTAGGTACTTATTTCTCGCGTTTATATCTGGAACTGGTTACTTAGTTCTCGATTTTAATTTTAGAACTAGGTACCTAGTTCTAGCGTTTGATTTTAGAACTAGGTACTTGGTTCTAGATTTTAATTTTCTGGAACTAGCTACTTAGTTCTCGCGTTTATTTCCGGAACTAGGTACTTAGTTCACGATTTTAATTTTAGAACTAGGTACTTAGTTCTCGCGTTTACTTCTGGAACTAGGTACTTAGGTCACGATTTTAATTTTAGAACTAGGTACTTAGTTCTCGCGTTTAATTCTAGAACTAGGTACTTAGTTCTCGATTTTAATTTTGGAACTAGGTACTTACTTTTACCGTTTATTTCTTAAACTAGGTACTTAGTTCTCGATTTTCATTTTAGAACTAGGTACGTAGTTCTAGCGTTTATTTCCGGAACTAGGTACTTAGTTCTCGCGTTTATTTTTGGAACTGGGTACTTAGTTCTCGATTTTAATTTTAACACTAGGTACTTACTTTTACCTTTTATTTCTTTAACTAGGTACTTAGTTCCCGATTTTAATTTTAGAACTAGGTACTTATTTCTCGCGTTTATACTTGGAACTGGGTACTTAGTTCTCGATTTAAATTTTAGAACTAGGTACCTAGTTCTAGCGTTTGATTTTAGAACTAGGAACTTAGTTCTAGATTTTAATTTTCTGGAACTAGTTACTTAGTTCGCCCGTTTATTTCTGGAACTAGGTACTTAGTTCCCGATTTTAATTTTAGAACTAGATACTTAGTTCTCGCGTTTATTTCTGGAACTAGGTACTGAGTTCTAGCGTTTAATTTTGGAACTAGGTACTTAGTTCCCGATTTTAATTTTTGAACTAGGTACTTATTTCTCGCGTTTATATCTGGAACTGGTTACTTAGTTCTCGATTTTAATTTTAGAACTAGGTACCTAGTTCTAGCGTTTGATTTTAGAACTAGGTACTTGGTTCTAGATTTTAATTTTCTGGAACTAGTTACTTAGTTCTCGCGTTTATTTCCGGAACTAGGTACTTAGTTCACGATTTTAATTTTAGAACTAGGTACTTAGTTCTCGCGTTTACTTCTGGAACTAGGTACTTAGGTCACGATTTTAATTTTAGAACTAGGTACTTAGTTCTCGCGTTTAATTCCGGAACTAGGTACTTAGTTCCCGATTTTAATTTTTGAACTAGGTACTTATTTCTCGCGTTTATATCTGGAACTGGTTACTTAGTTCTCGATTTTAATTTTAGAACTAGGTACCTAGTTCTAGCGTTTGATTTTAGAACTAGGTACTTGGTTCTAGATTTTAATTTTCTGGAACTAGTTACTTAGTTCTCGCGTTTATTTCCGGAACTAGGTACTTAGTTCACGATTTTAATTTTAGAACTAGGTACTTAGTTCTCGCGTTTATTTCTGGAACTAGGTACTTAGGTCACGATTTTAATTTTAGAACTAGGTACTTAGTTCTCGATTTTAATTTTGGAACTAGGTACTTACTTTTACCGTTTATTTCTTAAACTAGGTACTTAGTTCTCGATTTTCATTTTAGAACTAGGTACGTAGTTCTAGCGATTAATTTTAGAACTAGGTACTTAGTTCTAGATTTTAATTTTCTGTAACTAGTTACTTAGTTCTCGCGTTTAATTTTAGAACAAGGTACTTAGTTCTCGCGTTTATTTCTGGAAATAATTACTTAGTTCTAGCGTTTATTTTAGAACTTAGTACTTAGTTCCCGATTTTAATTTTATAACTAGGTACTTAGTTCTCGCGTTTATTTCTGGAACTAAGTACTTAGTTCACGATTTTAATTTTGGAACTAGGTACTTACTTTTACCGTTTATTTCTTAAACTAGGTACTTAGTTCTCGATTTTCATTTTAGAACTAGGTACTTAGTTCTCGCGTTTATTTCCGGAACTAGGTACTTAGTTCTCGCGTTTATTTTTGGAACTGGGTACTTAGTTCTCGATTTTAATTTTAACACTAGGTACTTACTTTTACCTTTTATTTCTTTAACTAGGTACTTAGTTCCCGATTTTAATTTTAGAACTAGGTACTTATTTCTCGCGTTTATACTTGGAACTGGGTACTTAGTTCTCGATTTTAATTTTAGAACTAGGTACCTAGTTCTAGCGTTTGATTTTAGAACTAGGAACTTAGTTCTAGATTTTAATTTTCTGGAACTAGTTACTTAGTTCGCCCGTTTATTTCTGGAACTAGGTACTTAGTTCCCGATTTTAATTTTAGAACTAGATACTTAGTTCTCGCGTTTATTTCTGGAACTAGGTACTGAGTTCTAGCGTTTAATTTTGGAACTAGGTACTTAGTTCCCGATTTTAATTTTTGAACAAGGTACTTATTTCTCGCGTTTATATCTGGAACTGGTTACTTAGTTCTCGATTTTAATTTTAGAACTAGGTACCTAGTTCTAGCGTTTGATTTTAGAACTAGGTACTTGGTTCTAGATTTTAATTTTCTGGAACTAGTTACTTAGTTCTCGCGTTTATTTCCGGAACTAGGTACTTAGTTCACGATTTTAATTTTAGAACTAGGTACTTAGTTCTCGCGTTTACTTCTGGAACTAGGTACTTAGGTCACGATTTTAATTTTAGAACTAGGTACTTAGTTCTCGCGTTTAATTCTAGAACTAGGTACTTAGTTCTCGATTTTAATTTTGGAACTAGGTACTTACTTTTACCGTTTATTTCTTAAACTAGGTACTTAGTTCTCGATTTTCATTTTAGAACTAGGTACGTAGTTCTAGCGTTTAATTTTAGAACTAGGTACTTAGTTCTAGATTTTAATTTTCTGTAACTAGTTACTTAGTTCTCGCGTTTAATTTTAGAACAAGGTACTTAGTTCTCGCGTTTATTTCTGGAAATAATTACTTAGTTCTAGCGTTTATTTTAGAACTTAGTACTTAGTTCCCGATTTTAATTTTATAACTAGGTACTTAGTTCTCGCGTTTATTTCTGGAACTAAGTACTTAGTTCACGATTTTAATTTTAGAACTAGGTACTTAGTTCTCGCGTTTTATTCTGGAACTAGGTACTTAGTTCACGATTTTAATTTTAGAACTAGGTACTTAGTTCTACCGTTTAATTATAGAAGTAGGTAATTACTTTTAACGTTTATTTCTTTAACTAGGTACTTAGTTCTCGATTTTAATTTTAGAACTAGGTACCTAGTTCTAGCGTTTGATTTTAGAACTAGGTACTTAGTTCTAGATTTTAATTTTCTGGAACTAGTTACTTAGTTCGCCCGTTTATTTCTGGAACTAGGTACTTAGTTCCCGATTTTAATTTTAGAACTAGATACTTAGTTCTCGCGTTTATTTCTGGAACTAGGTACTGAGTTCTAGCGTTTAATTTTGGAACTAGGTACTTAGTTCCCGATTTTAATTTTTGAACTAGGTACTTATTTCTCGCGTTTATATCTGGAACTGGTTACTTAGTTCTCGATTTTAATTTTAGAACTAGGTACCTAGTTCTAGCGTTTGATTTTAGAACTAGGTACTTGGTTCTAGATTTTAATTTTCTGGAACTAGCTACTTAGTTCTCGCGTTTATTTCCGGAACTAGGTACTTAGTTCACGATTTTAATTTTAGAACTAGGTACTTAGTTCTCGCGTTTACTTCTGGAACTAGGTACTTAGGTCACGATTTTAATTTTAGAACTAGGTACTTAGTTCTCGCGTTTAATTCTAGAACTAGGTACTTAGTTCTCGATTTTAATTTTGGAACTAGGTACTTACTTTTACCGTTTATTTCTTAAACTAGGTACTTAGTTCTCGATTTTCATTTTAGAACTAGGTACGTAGTTCTAGCGTTTATTTCCGGAACTAGGTACTTAGTTCTCGCGTTTATTTTTGGAACTGGGTACTTAGTTCTCGATTTTAATTTTAACACTAGGTACTTACTTTTACCTTTTATTTCTTTAACTAGGTACTTAGTTCCCGATTTTAATTTTAGAACTAGGTACTTATTTCTCGCGTTTATACTTGGAACTGGGTACTTAGTTCTCGATTTAAATTTTAGAACTAGGTACCTAGTTCTAGCGTTTGATTTTAGAACTAGGAACTTAGTTCTAGATTTTAATTTTCTGGAACTAGTTACTTAGTTCGCCCGTTTATTTCTGGAACTAGGTACTTAGTTCCCGATTTTAATTTTAGAACTAGATACTTAGTTCTCGCGTTTATTTCTGGAACTAGGTACTGAGTTCTAGCGTTTAATTTTGGAACTAGGTACTTAGTTCCCGATTTTAATTTTTGAACTAGGTACTTATTTCTCGCGTTTATATCTGGAACTGGTTACTTAGTTCTCGATTTTAATTTTAGAACTAGGTACCTAGTTCTAGCGTTTGATTTTAGAACTAGGTACTTGGTTCTAGATTTTAATTTTCTGGAACTAGTTACTTAGTTCTCGCGTTTATTTCCGGAACTAGGTACTTAGTTCACGATTTTAATTTTAGAACTAGGTACTTAGTTCTCGCGTTTACTTCTGGAACTAGGTACTTAGGTCACGATTTTAATTTTAGAACTAGGTACTTAGTTCTCGCGTTTAATTCCGGAACTAGGTACTTAGTTCCCGATTTTAATTTTTGAACTAGGTACTTATTTCTCGCGTTTATATCTGGAACTGGTTACTTAGTTCTCGATTTTAATTTTAGAACTAGGTACCTAGTTCTAGCGTTTGATTTTAGAACTAGGTACTTGGTTCTAGATTTTAATTTTCTGGAACTAGTTACTTAGTTCTCGCGTTTATTTCCGGAACTAGGTACTTAGTTCACGATTTTAATTTTAGAACTAGGTACTTAGTTCTCGCGTTTACTTCTGGAACTAGGTACTTAGGTCACGATTTTAATTTTAGAACTAGGTACTTAGTTCTCGATTTTAATTTTGGAACTAGGTACTTACTTTTACCGTTTATTTCTTAAACTAGGTACTTAGTTCTCGATTTTCATTTTAGAACTAGGTACGTAGTTCTAGCGATTAATTTTAGAACTAGGTACTTAGTTCTAGATTTTAATTTTCTGTAACTAGTTACTTAGTTCTCGCGTTTAATTTTAGAACAAGGTACTTAGTTCTCGCGTTTATTTCTGGAAATAATTACTTAGTTCTAGCGTTTATTTTAGAACTTAGTACTTAGTTCCCGATTTTAATTTTATAACTAGGTACTTAGTTCTCGCGTTTATTTCTGGAACTAAGTACTTAGTTCACGATTTTAATTTTGGAACTAGGTACTTACTTTTACCGTTTATTTCTTAAACTAGGTACTTAGTTCTCGATTTTCATTTTAGAACTAGGTACTTAGTTCTCGCGTTTATTTCCGGAACTAGGTACTTAGTTCTCGCGTTTATTTTTGGAACTGGGTACTTAGTTCTCGATTTTAATTTTAACACTAGGTACTTACTTTTACCTTTTATTTCTTTAACTAGGTACTTAGTTCCCGATTTTAATTTTAGAACTAGGTACTTATTTCTCGCGTTTATACTTGGAACTGGGTACTTAGTTCTCGATTTTAATTTTAGAACTAGGTACCTAGTTCTAGCGTTTGATTTTAGAACTAGGAACTTAGTTCTAGATTTTAATTTTCTGGAACTAGTTACTTAGTTCGCCCGTTTATTTCTGGAACTAGGTACTTAGTTCCCGATTTTAATTTTAGAACTAGATACTTAGTTCTCGCGTTTATTTCTGGAACTAGGTACTGAGTTCTAGCGTTTAATTTTGGAACTAGGTACTTAGTTCCCGATTTTAATTTTTGAACTAGGTACTTATTTCTCGCGTTTATATCTGGAACTGGTTACTTAGTTCTCGATTTTAATTTTAGAACTAGGTACCTAGTTCTAGCGTTTGATTTTAGAACTAGGTACTTGGTTCTAGATTTTAATTTTCTGGAACTAGTTACTTAGTTCTCGCGTTTATTTCCGGAACTAGGTACTTAGTTCACGATTTTAATTTTAGAACTAGGTACTTAGTTCTCGCGTTTACTTCTGGAACTAGGTACTTAGGTCACGATTTTAATTTTAGAACTAGGTACTTAGTTCTCGCGTTTAATTCTAGAACTAGGTACTTAGTTCTCGATTTTAATTTTGGAACTAGGTACTTACTTTTACCGTTTATTTCTTAAACTAGGTACTTAGTTCTCGATTTTCATTTTAGAACTAGGTACGTAGTTCTAGCGTTTAATTTTAGAACTAGGTACTTAGTTCTAGATTTTAATTTTCTGTAACTAGTTACTTAGTTCTCGCGTTTAATTTTAGAACAAGGTACTTAGTTCTCGCGTTTATTTCTGGAAATAATTACTTAGTTCTAGCGTTTATTTTAGAACTTAGTACTTAGTTCCCGATTTTAATTTTATAACTAGGTACTTAGTTCTCGCGTTTATTTCTGGAACTAAGTACTTAGTTCACGATTTTAATTTTAGAACTAGGTACTTAGTTCTCGCGTTTTATTCTGGAACTAGGTACTTAGTTCACGATTTTAATTTTAGAACTAGGTACTTAGTTCTACCGTTTAATTATAGAAGTAGGTAATTACTTTTAACGTTTATTTCTTTAACTAGGTACTTAGTTCTCGATTTTAATTTTAGAACTAGGTACCTAGTTCTAGCGTTTGATTTTAGAACTAGGTACTTAGTTCTAGATTTTAATTTTCTGGAACTAGTTACTTAGTTCGCCCGTTTATTTCTGGAACTAGGTACTTAGTTCCCGATTTTAATTTTAGAACTAGATACTTAGTTCTCGCGTTTATTTCTGGAACTAGGTACTGAGTTCTAGCGTTTAATTTTGGAACTAGGTACTTAGTTCCCGATTTTAATTTTTGAACTAGGTACTTATTTCTCGCGTTTATATCTGGAACTGGTTACTTAGTTCTCGATTTTAATTTTAGAACTAGGTACCTAGTTCTAGCGTTTGATTTTAGAACTAGGTACTTGGTTCTAGATTTTAATTTTCTGGAACTAGTTACTTAGTTCTCGCGTTTATTTCCGGAACTAGGTACTTAGTTCACGATTTTAATTTTAGAACTAGGTACTTAGTTCTCGCGTTTACTTCTGGAACTAGGTACTTAGGTCACGATTTTAATTTTAGAACTAGGTACTTAGTTCTCGCGTTTAATTCTAGAACTAGGTACTTAGTTCTCGATTTTAATTTTGGAACTAGGTACTTACTTTTACCGTTTATTTCTTAAACTAGGTACTTAGTTCTCGATTTTCATTTTAGAACTAGGTACGTAGTTCTAGCGTTTAATTTTAGAACTAGGTACTTAGTTCTAGATTTTAATTTTCTGTAACTAGTTACTTAGTTCTCGCGTTTAATTTTAGAACAAGGTACTTAGTTCTCGCGTTTATTTCTGGAAATAATTACTTAGTTCTAGCGTTTATTTTAGAACTTAGTACTTAGTTCCCGATTTTAATTTTATAACTAGGTACTTAGTTCTCGCGTTTATTTCTGGAACTAAGTACTTAGTTCACGATTTTAATTTTAGAACTAGGTACTTAGTTCTCGCGTTTTATTCTGGAACTAGGTACTTAGTTCACGATTTTAATTTTAGAACTAGGTACTTAGCTCTACCGTTTAATTATAGAAGTAGGTAATTACTTTTAACGTTTATTTCTTTAACTAGGTACTTAGTTCTCGATTTTAATTTTAGAACTAGGTACCTAGTTCTAGCGTTTGATTTTAGAACTAGGTACTTAGTTCTAGATTTTAATTTTCTGGAACTAGTTACTTAGTTCGCCCGTTTATTTCTGGAACTAGGTACTTAGTTCCCGATTTTAATTTTAGAACTAGATACTTAGTTCTCGCGTTTATTTCTGGAACTAGGTACTGAGTTCTAGCGTTTATTTTTGGAACTAGGTACTTAGTTCCCGATTTTAATTTTTGAACTAGGTACTTATTTCTCGCGTTTATATCTGGAACTGGTTACTTAGTTCTCGATTTTAATTTTAGAACTAGGTACCTAGTTCTAGCGTTTGATTTTAGAACTAGGTACTTAGTTCTAGATTTTAATTTTCTGGAACTAGTTACTTAGTTCTCGCGTTTAATTCTGGAACTAGGTACTTAGTTCCCGATTTTAATTTTAGAACTAGGTACTTAGTTCTCGCGTTTATTTCTGGAACTAGGTACTTAGGTCACGATTTTAATTTTAGAACTAGGTACTTAGTTCTCGCGTTTAATTCTAGAACTAGGTACTTAGTTCTCGATTTTAATTTTGGAACTAGGTACTTACTTTTACCGTTTATTTCTTAAACTAGGTACTTAGTTCTCGATTTTCATTTTAGAACTAGGTACGTAGTTCTAGCGTTTAATTTTAGAACTAGGTACTTACAAGGAGAGTTCATCAGAGTGAACTCAAGGAAATGCTTGAAACTTTTATGGTCGTATCTACAACTAATATGGACAATAAAAATCTAAAAATTAGCGGCACTAATCGACGTTGACTATGTTTAAAAAATCGACGAATATAAAAAATCATGAAAATTGAGTTTTTGAAATGCTCATAAAACGACGAGTTTTGGTCCGATTTTCAAAATTTTTCTAGTTTTTGAATGTCAAAGAGTTGTTCTTCAAGAAAAGTAAAAGATTTAAATTTTTAAAAAAATTATTACTTTTTTGGAGTTTTTAAACTTTTTGAGTTCTCTGGAAGTGCTTGAAAAAAATGATTTTTATCAATATTTTTTTGAAAATTCAAGTCTTGACATTTTCTTAAACTACAACTCTTTGGCATTCAAAAACTCGAAAAAGTTTGAAAATCGGACCAAAACTCATCGTTTTATGAGCATTTCAAAAACTCAATTTTCATGATTTTTTATATTCGTCGATTTTTTAAACATAGTCAACGTCGATTAGTGCCGCTAATTTTTAGATTTTTATTGTCCATATTAGTTGTAGATACGACCATAAAAGTTTCAAGCATTTCCTTGAGTTCACTCTGATTAACTTCCCTTGTTAGTTCTAGATTTTAATTTTCTGTAACTAGTTACTTAGTTCTCGCGTTTAATTTTAGAACAAGGTACTTAGTTCTCGCGTTTATTTCTGGAAATAATTACTTAGTTCTAGCGTTTATTTTAGAACTTAGTACTTAGTTCCCGATTTTAATTTTATAACTAGGTACTTAGTTCTCGCGTTTATTTCTGGAACTAGGTACTTAGTTCTCGATTTTAATTTTGGAACTAGGTACTTAGTTCTCGCGTTTATTTCCGGAACTAGGTACTTAGTTCTCGCGTTTATTTCTGGAACTGGGTACTTAGTTCTCGATTTTAATTTTAACACTAGGTACTTACTTTTACCTTTTATTTCTTTAACTAGGTACTTAGTTCCCGATTTTAATTTTAGAACTAGGTACTTATTTCTCGCGTTTATACTTGGAACTGGGTACTTAGTTCTCGATTTTAATTTTAGAACTAGGTACCTAGTTCTAGCGTTTGATTTTAGAACTAGGTACTTAGTTCTAGATTTTAATTTTCTGGAACTAGTTACTTAGTTCGCCCGTTTATTTCTGGAACTAGGTACTTAGTTCCCGATTTTAATTTTAGAACTAGATACTTAGTTCTCGCGTTTATTTCTGGAACTAGGTACTGAGTTCTAGCGTTTGATTTTGGAACTAGGTACTTAGTTCCCGATTTTAATTTTTGAACTAGGTACTTATTTCTCGCGTTTATATCTGGAACTGGTTACTTAGTTCCCGATTTTAATTTTATAACTAGGTACTTAGTTCTCGCGTTTATTTCTGGAACTAGGTACTTAGTTCACGATTTTAATTTTAGAACTAGGTACTTAGTTCTCGCGTTTTATTCTGGAACTAGGTACTTAGTTCACGATTTTAATTTTAGAACTAGGTACTTAGTTCTACCGTTTAATTATAGAACTAGGTAATTACTTTTAACGTTTATTTCTTTAACTAGGTACTTAGTTCTCGATTTTAATTTTGGAACTAGGTACTTATTTCTCGATTTTAATTTTAGAACTAGGTACCTAGTTCTAGCGTTTGATTTTAGAACTAGGTACTTAGTTCTAGATTTTAATTTTCTGGAACTAGTTACTTAGTTCGCCCGTTTATTTCTGGAACTAGGTACTTAGTTCCCGATTTTAATTTTAGAACTAGATACTTAGTTCTCGCGTTTATATCTGGAACTAGGTACTGAGTTCTAGCGTTTAATTTTGGAACTAGGTACTTAGTTCCCGATTTTAATTTTTGAACTAGGTACTTATTTCTCGCGTTTATATCTGGAACTGGTTACTTAGTTCTCGTTTTTAATTTTAGAACTAGGTACCTAGTTCTAGCGTTTGATTTTAGAACTAGGTACTTAGTTCTAGATTTTAATTTTCTGGAACTAGTTACTTAGTTCTCGCGTTTATTTCTGGAACTAGGTACTTAGTTCCCGATTTTAATTTTAGAACTAGGTACTTAGTTCTCGCGTTTATTTCTGGAACTAGGTACTTAGGTCACGATTTTAATTTTAGAACTAGGTACTTACAAGGGAACATTCCCAACTGTACCACCCCGATATTTTTTAAACCGGTCTCATTCGACAGAGGAACTAAAATAATGAAACTTTAATATAGGAACTATGGGTGCATAAAATATATTTGACCTAGTAAAGTAGGTCGGAAAGTTCGAGACCTGACGCTGTTTGAGGGATTCCTATGGTAAATCCCCGTTTAGATTTTGCGAAAAGGCTGGATCAGCGCAATACTAATTTGGAGGGTCCTCCAATGTTAACTCCCTATCTCCATCGCGACTTTTTAGAGAAAAGGGATGAAAAGGGGAAAACTCGACTTTCTCCTCTTTCTCCCCTTCTCGCCCACGCTAGTTTTTCACTTGAAACTCGCGGTCCTTGACTTTCCCACCCACTTTACTAGGTCAAATATATTTTATGCACCCATAGTTCCTATATTAAAGTTTCATTATTTTAATGCCTCTTTCGAATGAGACCGGTTTGAAAAATATCGGGGTGGTACAGTTGGGAATGTTCCCTTGTTAGTTCTCGCGTTTAATTCTAGAACTAGGTACTTAGTTCTCGATTTTAATTTTGGAACTAGGTACTTACTTTTACCGTTTATTTCTTAAACTAGGTACTTAGTTCTCGATTTTCATTTTAGAACTAGGTACGTAGTTCTAGCGTTTAATTTTAGAACTAGGTACTTAGTTCTAGATTTTAATTTTCTGTAACTAGTTACTTAGTTCTCGCGTTTAATTTTAGAACAAGGTACTTAGTTCTCGCGTTTATTTCTGGAAATAATTACTTAGTTCTAGCGTTTATTTTAGAACTTAGTACTTAGTTCCCGATTTTAATTTTATAACTAGGTACTTAGTTCTCGCGTTTATTTCTGGAACTAGGTACTTAGTTCTCGATTTTAATTTTGGAACTAGGTACTTAGTTCTCGCGTTTATTTCCGGAACTAGGTACTTAGTTCTCGCGTTTATTTCTGGAACTGGGTACTTAGTTCTCGATTTTAATTTTAACACTAGGTACTTACTTTTACCTTTTATTTCTTTAACTAGGTACTTAGTTCCCGATTTTAATTTTAGAACTAGGTACTTATTTCTCGCGTTTATACTTGGAACTGGGTACTTAGTTCTCGATTTTAATTTTAGAACTAGGTACCTAGTTCTAGCGTTTGATTTTAGAACTAGGTACTTAGTTCTAGATTTTAATTTTCTGGAACTAGTTACTTAGTTCGCCCGTTTATTTCTGGAACTAGGTACTTAGTTCCCGATTTTAATTTTAGAACTAGATACTTAGTTCTCGCGTTTATTTCTGGAACTAGGTACTGAGTTCTAGCGTTTAATTTTGGAACTAGGTACTTAGTTCCCGATTTTAATTTTAGAACTAGGTACCTAGTTCTAGCGTTTGATTTTAGAACTAGGTACTTATTTCTCGCGTTTATATCTGGAACTGGTTACTTAGTTCTCGATTTTAATTTTAGAACTAGGTACCTAGTTCTAGCGTTTGATTTTAGAACTAGGTACTTGGTTCTAGATTTTAATTTTCTGGAACTAGTTACTTAGTTCTCGCGTTTATTTCCGGAACTAGGTACTTAGTTTACGATTTTAATTTTAGAACTAGGTACTTAGTTCTCGCGTTTACTTCTGGAACTAGGTACTTAGGTCACGATTTTAATTTTAGAACTAGGTACTTAGTTCTCGCGTTTAATTCTAGAACTAGGTACTTAGTTCTCGATTTTAATTTTGGAACTAGGTACTTACTTTTACCGTTTATTTCTTAAACTAGGTACTTAGTTCTCGATTTTCATTTTAGAACTAGGTACGTAGTTCTAGCGTTTAATTTTAGAACTAGGTACTTAGTTCTAGATTTTAATTTTCTGTAACTAGTTACTTAGTTCTCGCGTTTAATTTTAGAACAAGGTACTTAGTTCTCGCGTTTATTTCTGGAAATAATTACTTAGTTCTAGCGTTTATTTTGGAACTTAGTACTTAGTTCCCGATTTTAATTTTATAACTAGGTACTTAGTTCTCGCGTTTATTTCTGGAACTAGGTACTTAGTTCACGATTTTAATTTTAGAACTAGGTACTTAGTTCTCGCGTTTTATTCTGGAACTAGGTACTTAGTTCACGATTTTAATTTTAGAACAAGGTACTTAGTTCTCGCGTTTATTTCTGGAAATAATTACTTAGTTCTAGCGTTTATTTTAGAACTTAGTACTTAGTTCCCGATTTTAATTTTATAACTAAGTACTTAGTTCTCGCGTTTATTTCTGGAACTAGGTAATTAGTTCACGATTTTAATTTTAGAACTAGGTACTTAGTTCTCGCGTTTTATTCTGGAACTAGGTACTTAGTTCACGATTTTAATTTTAGAACTAGGTACTGAGTTCTAGCGTTTAATTTTGGAACTAGGTACTTAGTTCCCGATTTTAATTTTTGAACTAGGTACTTATTTCTCGCGTTTATATCTGGAACTGGTTACTTAGTTCTCGATATTAATTTTAGAACTAGGTACCTAGTTCTAGCGTTTGATTTTAGAACTAGGTACTTAGTTCTAGATTTTAATTTTCCGGAACTAGTTACTTAGTTCTCGCGTTTATTTCTGGAACTAGGTACTTAGTTCCCGATTTTAATTTTAGAACTAGGTACTTAGTTCTCGCGTTTATTTCTGGAACTAGGTACTTAGGTCACGATTTTAATTTTTGAACTAGGTAATTAGTTCTCGCGTTTAATTCTAGAACTAGGTACTTAGTTCTCGATTTTAATTTTGGAACTAGGTACTTACTTTTACCGTTTATTTCTTAAACTAGGTACTTAGTTCTCGATTTTCATTTTAGAACTAGGTACGTAGTTCTAGCGTTTAATTTTAGAACTAGGTACTTAGTTCTAGATTTTAATTTTCTGTAACTAGTTACTTAGTTCTCGCGTTTAATTTTAGAACAAGGTACTTAGTTCTCGCGTTTATTTCTGGAAATAATTACTTAGTTCTAGCGTTTATTTTAGAACTTAGTACTTAGTTCCCGATTTTCATTTTAGAACTAGGTACGTAGTTCTAGCGTTTAATTTTAGAACTAGGTACTTAGTTCTAGATTTTAATTTTCTGTAACTAGTTACTTAGTTCTCGCGTTTAATTTTAGAACAAGGTACTTAGTTCTCGCGTTTATTTCTGGAAATAATTACTTAGTTCTAGCGTTTATTTTAGAACTTAGTACTTAGTTCCCGATTTTAATTTTATAACTAGGTACTTAGTTCTCGCGTTTATTTCTGGAACTAGGTACTTAGTTCTCGATTTTAATTTTGGAACTAGGTACTTAGTTCTCGCGTTTATTTCCGGAACTAGGTACTTAGTTCTCGCGTTTATTTCTGGAACTGGGTACTTAGTTCTCGATTTTAATTTTAACACTAGGTACTTACTTTTACCTTTTATTTCTTTAACTAGGTACTTAGTTCCCGATTTTAATTTTAGAACTAGGTACTTATTTCTCGCGTTTATACTTGGAACTGGGTACTTAGTTCTCGATTTTAATTTTAGAACTAGGTACCTAGTTCTAGCGTTTGATTTTAGAACTAGGTACTTAGTTCTAGATTTTAATTTTCTGGAACTAGTTACTTAGTTCGCCCGTTTATTTCTGGAACTAGGTACTTAGTTCCCGATTTTAATTTTAGAACTAGATACTTAGTTCTCGCGTTTATTTCTGGAACTAGGTACTGAGTTCTAGCGTTTAATTTTGGAACTAGGTACTTAGTTCCCGATTTTAATTTTAGAACTAGGTACCTAGTTCTAGCGTTTGATTTTAGAACTAGGTACTTATTTCTCGCGTTTATATCTGGAACTGGTTACTTAGTTCTCGATTTTAATTTTAGAACTAGGTACCTAGTTCTAGCGTTTGATTTTAGAACTAGGTACTTGGTTCTAGATTTTAATTTTCTGGAACTAGTTACTTAGTTCTCGCGTTTATTTCCGGAACTAGGTACTTAGTTTACGATTTTAATTTTAGAACTAGGTACTTAGTTCTCGCGTTTACTTCTGGAACTAGGTACTTAGGTCACGATTTTAATTTTAGAACTAGGTACTTAGTTCTCGCGTTTAATTCTAGAACTAGGTACTTAGTTCTCGATTTTAATTTTGGAACTAGGTACTTACTTTTACCGTTTATTTCTTAAACTAGGTACTTAGTTCTCGATTTTCATTTTAGAACTAGGTACGTAGTTCTAGCGTTTAATTTTAGAACTAGGTACTTAGTTCTAGATTTTAATTTTCTGTAACTAGTTACTTAGTTCTCGCGTTTAATTTTAGAACAAGGTACTTAGTTCTCGCGTTTATTTCTGGAAATAATTACTTAGTTCTAGCGTTTATTTTGGAACTTAGTACTTAGTTCCCGATTTTAATTTTATAACTAGGTACTTAGTTCTCGCGTTTATTTCTGGAACTAGGTACTTAGTTCACGATTTTAATTTTAGAACTAGGTACTTAGTTCTCGCGTTTTATTCTGGAACTAGGTACTTAGTTCACGATTTTAATTTTAGAACAAGGTACTTAGTTCTCGCGTTTATTTCTGGAAATAATTACTTAGTTCTAGCGTTTATTTTAGAACTTAGTACTTAGTTCCCGATTTTAATTTTATAACTAAGTACTTAGTTCTCGCGTTTATTTCTGGAACTAGGTAATTAGTTCACGATTTTAATTTTAGAACTAGGTACTTAGTTCTCGCGTTTTATTCTGGAACTAGGTACTTAGTTCACGATTTTAATTTTAGAACTAGGTACTGAGTTCTAGCGTTTAATTTTGGAACTAGGTACTTAGTTCCCGATTTTAATTTTTGAACTAGGTACTTATTTCTCGCGTTTATATCTGGAACTGGTTACTTAGTTCTCGATATTAATTTTAGAACTAGGTACCTAGTTCTAGCGTTTGATTTTAGAACTAGGTACTTAGTTCTAGATTTTAATTTTCCGGAACTAGTTACTTAGTTCTCGCGTTTATTTCTGGAACTAGGTACTTAGTTCCCGATTTTAATTTTAGAACTAGGTACTTAGTTCTCGCGTTTATTTCTGGAACTAGGTACTTAGGTCACGATTTTAATTTTAGAACTAGGTAATTAGTTCTCGCGTTTAATTCTAGAACTAGGTACTTAGTTCTCGATTTTAATTTTGGAACTAGGTACTTACTTTTACCGTTTATTTCTTAAACTAGGTACTTAGTTCTCGATTTTCATTTTAGAACTAGGTACGTAGTTCTAGCGTTTAATTTTAGAACTAGGTACTTAGTTCTAGATTTTAATTTTCTGTAACTAGTTACTTAGTTCTCGCGTTTAATTTTAGAACAAGGTACTTAGTTCTCGCGTTTATTTCTGGAAATAATTACTTAGTTCTAGCGTTTATTTTAGAACTTAGTACTTAGTTCCCGATTTTAATTTTATAACTAGGTACTTAGTTCTCGCGTTTATTTCTGGAACTAGGTACTTAGTTCTCGATTTTAATTTTGGAACTAGGTACTTAGTTCTCGCGTTTATTTCCGGAACTAGGTACTTAGTTCTCGCGTTTATTTCTGGAACTGGGTACTTAGTTCTCGATTTTAATTTTAACACTGGGTACTTACTTTTACCTTTTATTTCTTTAACTAGGTACTTAGTTCCCGATTTTAATTTTAGAACTAGGTACTTATTTCTCGCGTTTATACTTGGAACTGGGTACTTAGTTCTCGATTTTAATTTTAGAACTAGGTACCTAGTTCTAGCGTTTGATTTTAGAACTAGGTACTTAGTTCTAGATTTTAATTTTCTGGAACTAGTTACTTAGTTCGCCCGTTTATTTCTGGAACTAGGTACTTAGTTCCCGATTTTAATTTTAGAACTAGATACTTAGTTCTCGCGTTTATTTCTGGAACTAGGTACTGAGTTCTAGCGTTTAATTTTGGAACCAGGTACTTAGTTCCCGATTTTAATTTTTGAACTAGGTACTTATTTCTCGCGTTTATATCTGGAACTGGTTACTTAGTTCTCGATTTTAATTTTAGAACTAGGTACCTAGTTCTAGCGTTTGATTTTAGAACTAGGTACTTGGTTCTAGATTTTAATTTTCTGGAACTAGTTACTTAGTTCTCGCGTTTATTTCCGGAACTAGGTACTTAGTTCACGATTTTAATTTTAGAACTAGGTACTGAAATGTGGCGCTCTGAACGCCACATCTCCTAGGTTACTCTCTCTTTCCTTCTCTCTCTTTCATCTTCCCAGGAAGCCCAGTTCCCTCATTCCGCTCCCAACATCCCTCAAGTTAAGAGCTCCCGGAGATTTTCTCTCTTCTCTCCATCTTCTCTCGTCGATTAACCCGACACATCGTTTACGTCCAAGGGATACGTCTACCCTTCTCCAGCGTTGAAGTCCCTTATCACTACAAGAGCTAGTTCAGAATCGTCTCTTGTTCCTCCTCAGCATATCCCGACCTACGACCTCAAGGTAACAAGGCCGAAGGCCACTAAAATAGTTATTTTCCGCTTCATCCCTTCCGCTTTTCCACCAATATATCCCCGTTATTATAAGGTGCGGGTCCTTTTTTCATTTCATTATTGCTGCAACTTCCCCCCCCCCCTATGTCGTGAGAAGTTACGGCGATACCCCTTGTACCTCCCATTCAAAAGCGAGCCCCCCAAGCCGTTTTTTTCTTTAGGTCGTTGACCCCGATTTTTCTCTATTACCCCCAATTTTCTCTGTTGACCCCGAATTTCCTCCGCTAACCCCAAATTTTCTCCCCTGACCCCAAATTTTCTCTCTTAATCCCAAATTTTCTCTCTTGACCCCGAAATTTTTGAACGCTAAAGTTAGCACCTAGCGCATTGTGGTTTCAACACCTAGCGTCTCCTTAGACTATAGCAATAAGTTAGCATCCTATCTGTATCAATACAGCGCCCAACACCTTATAGGTAAACCTTAGACAAATACCCCCTTCATATAAAACCAAACATAATAGAAATTATTATGGATCGCCCTAAACGTATTGCCAGAAAAAGACACCAACCCGATCCATATATTTATTACAATACACGTAATCGAAATCCACCTAATCCTCCTAACCCCGATCAAACACTTCAACAAAATCCTCCAACCCCTGAAGATATACCAAATTCAGTAAATATAATTCCCAGTACCCCAGTAACCCCTCTTCGCACTCCCATATCCCTACCTACCCCTCGACAAATTCCACCACGACAGCCTTTCCAATTCCAGGCTACTCCTTCAAATTTTAATTTTGAAAATTCCTTTTATCTTCCCGACCCTCAACCACAGGTTTATCATCCACCACCACTACCTATGTATTATAATGCTCCTCCAACTCAATTCAACCGTTTTTCATTCCCTATCAGTCAAATTGTTGCTGGCTTTCGGACTTATGACGGAACTAGTTCTGCTCGGTCTTGGCTAATCAAATTTGAATCTGATTGTGCTGACCATAGTCTTAGCCATGAATGGGCCCGTCTAAATCTTGACCGGGTCCTCACTGATAAAGCCCAATTATGGTACAAAGGTCACCAATCTCTCATAGATTCCCCCTTAGTTTCTCCTGAAACTGATGAAAGTAGATGGAAAACCATCAAAGATCTCCTCCTTACATCTTTTAGCGATGACGATTTAGCATCAGCCGCAAAAGTAGCCAATAAAGCCCTAACGTTTGATCTAAAGTCCGATCCCCACACATACGTTATGCGCAAACTTGCCCTGTTATCCCAAATAAACCCCAATATGCAGAATCACAAGAAATTGAAACACCTTATCGAAGGTCTCCCCTCTGATTTAGCATGCCAAATGACCCTAGCTCTTGACCCAGACACTACTCCTACTCAATTTCTTTCACGCCTCCGTGCCTATAAAGAATTGAAATCCTTAAAAACTTCTCAGCCCACTCTGTCCCAATCACTTCCTTTTCCTCAACCCCTGTAACTTGTACTTACTGTCTCAAATTACACCATACCGAGGCGGAATGCTACATCAAAGCTCGAGAGGAAGGTCGTGTTGTTCCCTCCAAAACCACACGAAACCCACAAATAAATAATACCACCCCCTGGAAACCCCAGTTGTCGGAAAACTAGAAAGCCTGTTGTTGCGGGAACGACAGGCCCATAGTTCAAACACCCCTCTCTCTCTCCTCTCTCCCTCCCTCCCTCTATCTCCCCCAACACTTCTATCCTTATGTCCCTTCATCGATTCCATTTTAAAATGTCAGTTATATATTTTAAATTCCACCAAAATCCCAACTTCTAATAATTTTAAAAAACTTTTCTCTCCAATTCCTCTTTTTTCAATTACTTTTACAAAAGAAGAATCAACTCAATTTGAATTATCTTTATCTCTACTAAATTCCCCAGGAAGCCCAGTCCCCTATAAAAAACAACCCAAACCCCAAAACCCTAAAAATAATGTCAAATCAGTAGTCCCGCAACTGAATTTTGAGATTACCCCTTCCAAACAAGTCCCCCATTCCCCTTTGAAATCAGAAATTTCGCGATCCCCCTCTCCCACCTTAAGTTCACGTCGTTCTTTCAGCGACCATACTTCTAAAACTCCTTCTTTATATACCCATTTACACGATGGTACAAAATTACCATGTCCTTTTCGAAAAGAAAAATCTACGTCCCTCATTACTATTCCCTTACAATTCGATAATACATACGTAAATGTTATAATCGATTCTGGTGCAACAATTTCCACAATTTGTCCAAAACTCCTACACACTTTACCTCACAAGTCAGTTCATAAACTTATATCTTGCCATCCCCGCCCCATCTCGTTAGCAGCGAATTCCCCATCCTGTGCTGTTAATCAGTTGGCGGAAATTATTTTCTTTTTAAACGATCGTAAATTCATTCACCGTTTTTATGTCCTCCCGAACTCCAATAACCCAATTTTACTAGGCCTAGATTTCTTAAGGGATTATTGTATTATTCTTGACACAAAATCTGGCTCTCTTCAATTCCCAGATGACCCCCAAATTCCCACACTACCATTCAGTCTCTACTCTAAATCTAATACCACAATTCCTCCCAAAAGTATTTCACGAGTAGTTGTTCACTCAAAGAAGTCTGAGAATATAGACGTTTCATTACAATCTTCCCCCATCTTTCAAACCAAATACCCTCTCGCCTTCGCTAACAATATTGTATCTTTGAAAAGTGGTGAGACCTTCACTTTTGTTACAAATCCCCATTCATTCCCCATAAATATTAAAGCTCGAAGTGAAGTTTGTATCGCCACTCCACTAAATCCTTACGATATCAAAACCCAAATTACCGAATCCACTTCCAAGTCTGCTACTCTCAACCTTAACAATCTCACAACCTCCTCCAATACTAATATTGATCCCGATATCGCCAAATTTGAACTTGGTGACCATTTAACCCCCGATCAAAAACTTTCCCTCTATTTTCTTTTATCCCGTTATCGACCAGCTTTTGCCTTCAGCCCTCAAGAACTGGGAAATACTAAAGCTACTTCCCATCACATCGATACCGGTGATAATTCCCCAGTCCATCAACGCCCTTACAGAGTATCTTATTTTGAACGGCAAGAAATCAAAAAGGAAGTTCAAAAAATGCTCGATCTGGGAGTGATAGTTCCCTCAATATCTCCCTATGCTTCCCCAGTTGTCCTAGTCTCCAAGCCTGACGGTTCCTGGCGATTCTGCGTAGATTATAGAAAATTAAATCAAATAACTAAAATAGACACATATCCCCTTCCCAGAATGGACGACGCACTTGACAGGCTCAATGGCTTGAAGTACGCCACTTCCCTCGACTTGATGTCGGGTTATTACCAAGTTCCCCTTGACGAATCATCCAAAGCCAAAACCGCTTTTGTTACCCCTGATGGTTCCTACGAATTCACCCGACTTCCCTTTGGCCTCAACAATGCGCCAGCCACCTTCCAAAGACTGATGGATAATACCCTTTCCCATTTAAAATGGTCCATGGTCCTGGTATATTTGGATGATATACTTGTCTTTGGTAAAACGTTTGAGGAACATAATCAGATCCTTGAACAAGTTTTACAAGCCCTAATTAAAGCCAACCTTACCCTCAAACCCGAAAAATGTAACTTTGCGCACCCCAAAGTTCGCTTTCTAGGTCATATCATTAGTGAACATGGTATTGAAATTAACCCCGCCAAAGTTCAAGCTGTGTCCGAATTCCCTCCCCCTAAGAAACTCCGCGATGTGCGTTCATTTTTGTCCCTCTGTTCGTTTTATCGTCGCTTTGTTCCAAACTTTGCTCGTATTGCTAACCCTTTAACTTCCTTAAGTAAAAAAGATACCCCATTTCACTGGGATATACCCCAACAAACCGCCTTTACCACTCTTAAAGAGATTTTAACCTCTTCCCCAATTTTAGCTCATTATAATCCCGATGCCCCATTAGAAATCCATACGGACGCCTGTAAACTAGGTATAGGTGCTGTGATTATGCAATTAGATACTTCCCAATCCCCTCCCACTAAACAGCCTATCGCATTCCTCTCTCGGGTACTCAACTCTGCCGAACAAAATTACGGCATATCGGAACTCGAGTGCCTAGCTCTCGTTTATGCCATTCATAAATTCCGGCCATACATATATGGTCGTCCCTTTACCATTGTGACAGATCACTGCTCCCTCTGTCACCTTCTCAATTTGAAGGACCCAAATGGTAGGCTCGCTAGATGGGCATTATCCCTCCAACCCTACACCTTTAACGTCATCCATACTAGTGGAAAATCCCATGGCCATGCCGACGCATTATCCCGATATCCAGTTTTCCCAGCACCTCCAAACCAAGAAGTGTTTGATGATACTTACCTACTGAATCTCTCACTTTCTCCCTCAAAAGACCAAGAAACCCTTCCCGATCTTCTTTCTGCTCAACGTCAAGACCCCATTTTTGGTCCAAAGATTCGAGAAAAATTACGAGTCCTTGACGGCGAATCTTCCCAATTCCCCAATTTAGAAGATTATGCCCTTAAAGAGGGCATCTTATATAAAGCCAATTCGAACCCCAATGGTCCCCTCTGGCTTGTCTGCGTTCCCAAACCCCTTCGTACCTCTGTACTCACCTCTATCCATAACGACCCTACTGGTGGCCACTTTGGCTTCTTCAAAACCTGGAGTCGAATTAAGGACCGCTTTTGGTGGCCAAATATGTATTCTCACACTCGTCGATATATTGAGGCATGTATGACATGTCAGTTATTTCAACGAAGAAATCACCTCCCTTCTGGTCCCCTTTGCCCAATGTCTCCCCCACCGGTTCCCTTTGAACGTATTGCAATCGATTTTATCGGGCCCTTCCCCAAAAGTCAATCAGGCAAGTGTTATGTTCTTACCATCTCTGATCATTTATCCCGTTATATTGAAGCTTGCCCTGTCCCTCGGGCAACTTCTAGCAATACCATTTCCGCCCTCATTAAACATGTTATTAAACGACATGGAATCCCCAAAACAATAGTCGCCGATAATGGTACTCACTTCGACTCTCATGAATTTAAGTCCTTCTGTCAATCCCTACATATTGAAATCATTTTTACTCCCCCTTATTCCCCTAACGTTAATGGTGTGTGTGAAAAAAAACAATGACACCATAAAACGCACCATGGCTAAACTTATCCATGACCAAGAAACTGATTGGGAAAATCACTTAGCTGACGCCGTGTTTGCCCACAATACTTCCACCCATTCAGTCACTAAATTTTCTCCATATTTTTTAATTTACGGTCGAGAAGCTAGACTACCCTGTGATACTAAATTCCCGACCATTACTGAACCTTCTCAACCCGTAGGCCCTACCACTCGAGCTCGTAAGCTCGCTGAAGCTAATTTAGTCGCCCAAAAGAATACTCTTGTATTTCAACAAAAACAAAAAGCAGTATTTGACTCGTCTCACCCTTCCATTTCATTTACTCCCGGTCAATTAGTACTTCATGCTCGTCTTGAGCCCTCCCCTGGTCAAGTTCAAAAATTCTTACCCCGCTGGAAAGGTCCTTATCGAATTATTTCCCAAACCTCCCCAATCACATATGAAATCGAGGACCTTCGAACCCGCCGTCGTACAAAAACCCATATTTTTAAAGCTAACGCACGACATCTAAAACCCTTCTTTTCCGCTTGCTTAACTGAACCCAATTCAAGGCATGAAAAATCAGACGTTAACCTTTTCTTACAGGATATGTCTCCGCTTTCTCCAATTCCCGAAGAAATGGACATCGATATTCATATTTCCCCAGAAGAGGAAGAAGAAATTCTTCGTTCTTCACCTCCTCTCCTAGTGTCCTCACTTTTTGAGTTCACCGAACCCCAACCCCCGCAACCTCAGTCCATCCCCACCATTGAGGATTTTCCTCCCCTCCCTCCATCCTCTCCATTTAAACTCCCTTTACGCCCCGCTCCACTGAGTAAAGCAGTGGCGGAGGCTCGGCAGTTGGCCCTCATTGAAGCACGGATGGCGGAGGAAGCAGCGGAGTTGAAGACACTCAGGAGGCTTCGGGACAGTGAGAGAGTCCAGACCGTTACCCGCATCGATATCGACCCAGCCACTCCAGGGTCATTCAAATCATCACCTTACGCCATGACAAAGAAACCCCGTCGTCTACCACCCTCCCAGTCAAAGTATCCAAAAGCCCAGATTTCGTCCCCCCATCAGTCCCCACTTCCTATAACCCGGACCCCTTTTACCCCTTCCCCTAGTCGACGAACCCGAAGAACTCGGAGTCGATCTTCTTCATCCCGTAGGACCTACTCCCCGGTTGTACAAGTACCTCATTCCCCTCCTCCCTCCTCTGTACCTCGATCCCCATCACCTGTGTTAACTACGTTACCTCAAATACCTTCATCACAACCCCAATCCCAAACTCCTCTCCTGTCTGTCATCTTTACTGAAGATGAGCGGACACTCTACGATATTACTTTTCAACTCCTTCTCCTCGCAGAAATCAAAGCTTCTGCTGAGGACAATAAGCGAGCCAATTGTTATGTTTGCGGTCAAGGGGGTCATTTTTCCCAAGACTGCCCAAACCCCCCTGGATCCGCAACCCCCTTAACAACTACTTCCCTCTTGGGCCCCCCACCCACAATTCCACCCCTTTCCCCTTGTCCCGCTCCCTCCTGTATTTCTACCTTTTCGCCACCTTACATTCCTCTACCTCCTCCAACCCCTACTCCTTCTATTCCTAACCCTATTGCACCCGGACCTCCATTGTTAATGAGTATTACACCCAACACCCTACATCCATCCCTCATTAATATCCCTTGTACCTTGTGTACGGAAACGTCCCATCCTTCCCATCGATGTCCCAACACCCCATCGAAATCCCTTATTTACGGCAACCGGTGTTTTGCCTGTCGAAAAACCGGGCACACCGTCGCAACCTGTCCCACCCTTCCCTGTGGGCGGTGTTCCCTCATGGGACATTCCACAGCCCTCTGTCCTAAGGACAAGTGCCAAATATGTGGCACCTTGGACCATTTAGCCCCTACCTGTCCACTCCGTTAAAATATTTCCTTTAATTCTTATTTCGTTTTTCCTTTTCCTCTTCGCTTTCCCCCTACGCTTCGAGATGCCCAACGGGGGGCATGAAATGTGGCGCTCTGAACGCCACATCTCCTAGGTTACTCTCTCTTTCCTTCTCTCTCTTTCATCTTCCCAGGAAGCCCAGTTCCCTCATTCCGCTCCCAACATCCCTCAAGTTAAGAGCTCCCGGAGATTTTCTCTCTTCTCTCCATCTTCTCTCGTCGATTAACCCGACACATCGTTTACGTCCAAGGGATACGTCTACCCTTCTCCAGCGTTGAAGTCCCTTATCACTACAAGAGCTAGTTCAGAATCGTCTCTTGTTCCTCCTCAGCATATCCCGACCTACGACCTCAAGGTAACAAGGCCGAAGGCCACTAAAATAGTTATTTTCCGCTTCATCCCTTCCGCTTTTCCACCAATATATCCCCGTTATTATAGTACTTAGTTCTCGCGTTTACTTCTGGAACTAGGTACTTAGGTCACGATTTTAATTTTAGAACTAGGTACTTAGTTCTCGCGTTTAATTCTAGAACTAGGTACTTAGTTCTCGATTTTAATTTTGGAACTAGGTACTTAGTTCTCGCGTTTATTTCTGGAAATAATTACTTAGTTCTAGCGTTTATTTTAGAACTTAGTACTTAGTTCCCGATTTTAATTTTATAACTAAGTACTTAGTTCTCGCGTTTATTTCTGGAACTAGGTAATTAGTTCACGATTTTAATTTTAGAACTAGGTACTTAGTTCTCGCGTTTTATTCTGGAACTAGGTACTTAGTTCACGATTTTAATTTTAGAACTAGGTACTGAGTTCTAGCGTTTAATTTTGGAACTAGGTACTTAGTTCCCGATTTTAATTTTTGAACTAGGTACTTATTTCTCGCGTTTATATCTGGAACTGGTTACTTAGTTCTCGATATTAATTTTAGAACTAGGTACCTAGTTCTAGCGTTTGATTTTAGAACTAGGTACTTAGTTCTAGATTTTAATTTTCCGGAACTAGTTACTTAGTTCTCGCGTTTATTTCTGGAACTAGGTACTTAGTTCCCGATTTTAATTTTAGAACTAGGTACTTAGTTCTCGCGTTTATTTCTGGAACTAGGTACTTAGGTCACGATTTTAATTTTAGAACTAGGTAATTAGTTCTCGCGTTTAACTCTAGAACTAGGTACTTAGTTCTCGATTTTAATTTTGGAACTAGGTACTTACTTTTACCGTTTATTTCTTAAACTAGGTACTTAGTTCTCGATTTTCATTTTAGAACTAGGTACGTAGTTCTAGCGTTTAATTTTAGAACTAGGTACTTAGTTCTAGATTTTAATTTTCTGTAACTAGTTACTTAGTTCTCGCGTTTAATTTTAGAACAAGGTACTTAGTTCTCGCGTTTATTTCTGGAAATAATTACTTAGTTCTAGCGTTTATTTTAGAACTTAGTACTTAGTTCCCGATTTTAATTTTATAACTAGGTACTTAGTTCTCGCGTTTATTTCTGGAACTAGGTACTTAGTTCTCGATTTTAATTTTGGAACTAGGTACTTAGTTCTCGCGTTTATTTCCGGAACTAGGTACTTAGTTCTCGCGTTTATTTCTGGAACTGGGTACTTAGTTCTCGATTTTAATTTTAACACTGGGTACTTACTTTTACCTTTTATTTCTTTAACTAGGTACTTAGTTCCCGATTTTAATTTTAGAACTAGGTACTTATTTCTCGCGTTTATACTTGGAACTGGGTACTTAGTTCTCGATTTTAATTTTAGAACTAGGTACCTAGTTCTAGCGTTTGATTTTAGAACTAGGTACTTAGTTCTAGATTTTAATTTTCTGGAACTAGTTACTTAGTTCGCCCGTTTATTTCTGGAACTAGGTACTTAGTTCCCGATTTTAATTTTAGAACTAGATACTTAGTTCTCGCGTTTATTTCTGGAACTAGGTACTGAGTTCTAGCGTTTAATTTTGGAACCAGGTACTTAGTTCCCGATTTTAATTTTTGAACTAGGTACTTATTTCTCGCGTTTATATCTGGAACTGGTTACTTAGTTCTCGATTTTAATTTTAACACTGGGTACTTACTTTTACCTTTTATTTCTTTAACTAGGTACTTAGTTCCCGATTTTAATTTTAGAACTAGGTACTTATTTCTCGCGTTTATACTTGGAACTGGGTACTTAGTTCTCGATTTTAATTTTAGAACTAGGTACCTAGTTCTAGCGTTTGATTTTAGAACTAGGTACTTAGTTCTAGATTTTAATTTTCTGGAACTAGTTACTTAGTTCGCCCGTTTATTTCTGGAACTAGGTACTTAGTTCCCGATTTTAATTTTAGAACTAGATACTTAGTTCTCGCGTTTATTTCTGGAACTAGGTACTGAGTTCTAGCGTTTAATTTTGGAACCAGGTACTTAGTTCCCGATTTTAATTTTTGAACTAGGTACTTATTTCTCGCGTTTATATCTGGAACTGGTTACTTAGTTCTCGATTTTAATTTTAGAACTAGGTACCTAGTTCTAGCGTTTGATTTTAGAACTAGGTACTTGGTTCTAGATTTTAATTTTCTGGAACTAGTTACTTAGTTCTCGCGTTTATTTCCGGAACTAGGTACTTAGTTCACGATTTTAATTTTAGAACTAGGTACTTAGTTCTCGCGTTTACTTCTGGAACTAGGTACTTAGGTCACGATTTTAATTTTAGAACTAGGTACTTAGTTCTCGCGTTTAATTCTAGAACTAGGTACTTAGTTCTCGATTTTAATTTTGGAACTAGGTACTTACTTTTACCGTTTATTTCTTAAACTAGGTACTTAGTTCTCGATTTTCATTTTAGAACTAGGTACGTAGTTCTAGCGTTTAATTTTAGAACTAGGTACTTAGTTCTAGATTTTAATTTTCTGTAACTAGTTACTTAGTTCTCGCGTTTAATTTTAGAACAAGGTACTTAGTTCTCGCGTTTATTTCTGGAAATAATTACTTAGTTCTAGCGTTTATTTTAGAACTTAGTACTTAGTTCCCGATTTTAATTTTATAACTAGGTACTTAGTTCTCGCGTTTATTTCTGGAACTAGGTACTTAGTTCACGATTTTAATTTTAGAACTAGGTACTTAGTTCTCGCGTTTTATTCTGGAACTAGGTACTTAGTTCACGATTTTAATTTTAGAACTAGGTACCTAGTTCTAGCGTTTGATTTTAGAACTAGGTACTTAGTTCTAGATTTTAATTTTCTGGAACTAGGTACCTAGTTCTAGCGTTTGATTTTAGAACTAGGTACTTAGTTCTAGATTTTAATTTTCTGGAACTAGGTACCTAGTTCTAGCGTTTGATTTTAGAACTAGGTACTTAGTTCTAGATTTTAATTTTCTGGAACTAGTTACTTAGTTCGCCCGTTTATTTCTGGAACTAGGTACTTAGTTCCCGATTTTAATTTTAGAACTAGATACTTAGTTCTCGCGTTTATTTCTGGAACTAGGTACTGAGTTCTAGCGTTTAATTTTGGAACTAGGTACTTAGTTCCCGATTTTAATTTTTGAACTAGGTACTTATTTCTCGCGTTTATATCTGGAACTGGTTACTTAGTTCTCGATTTTAATTTTAGAACTAGGTACCTAGTTCTAGCGTTTGATTTTAGAACTAGGTACTTAGTTCTAGATTTTAATTTTCTGGAACTAGTTACTTAGTTCTCGCGTTTAATTCTGGAACTAGGTACTTAGTTCACGATTTTAATTTTAGAACTAGGTACTTAGTTTTCGCGTTTATTTCTGGAACTAGGTACTTAGGTCACGATTTTAATTTTAGAACTAGGTACTTAGTTCTCGCGTTTAATTCTAGAACTAGGTACTTAGTTCTCGATTTTAATTTTGGAACTAGGTACTTACTTTTACCGTTTATTTCTAAAACTAGGTGCTTAGTTCTCGATTTTCATTTTAGAACTAGGTACGTAGTTCTAGCGTTTAATTTTAGAATTAGGTACTTAGTTCTAGGTTTTAATTTTCTGTAACTAGTTACTTAGTTCTCGCGTTTAATTTTAGAACAAGGTACTTAGTTCTCGCGTTTATTTCTGGAAATAATTACTTAGTTCTAGCGTTTATTTTAGAACTAAGTACTTAGTTCCCGATTTTAATTTTATAACTAGGTACTTAGTTCTCGCGTTTATTTCTGGAACTAGGTACTTAGTTCACGATTTTAATTTTAGAACTAGGTACTTAGTTCTCGCGTTTTATTCTGGAACTAGGTACTTAGTTCACGATTTTAATTTTAGAACAAGGTACTTAGTTCTCGCGTTTATTTCTGGAAATAATTACTTAGTTCTAGCGTTTATTTTAGAACTTAGTACTTAGTTCCCGATTTTAATTTTATAACTAAGTACTTAGTTCTCGCGTTTATTTCTGGAACTAGGTACTTAGTTCACGATTTTAATTTTAGAACTAGGTACTTAGTTCTCGCGTTTTATTCTGGAACTAGGTACTTAGTTCACGATTTTAATTTTAGAACTAGGTACTTAGTTCTACCGTTTAATTATAGAACTAGGTAATTACTTTTAACGTTTATTTCTTTAACTAGGTACTTAGTTCTCGATTTAAATTTTGGAACTAGGTACTTAGTTCTCGATTTTAATTTTAGAACTAGGTACCTAGTTCTAGCGTTTGATTTTAGAACTAGGTACTTAGTTCTAGATTTTAATTTTCTGGAACTAGCTACTTAGTTCGCCCGTTTATTTCTGGAACTAGGTACTTAGTTCCCGATTTTAATTTTAGAACTAGATACTTAGTTCTCGCGTTTATATCTGGAACTAGGTACTGAGTTCTAGCGTTTAATTTTGGAACTAGGTACTTAGTTCCCGATTTTAATTTTTGAACTAGGTACTTATTTCTCGCGTTTATATCTGGAACTGGTTACTTAGTTCTCGATTTTAATTTTAGAACTAGGTACCTAGTTCTAGCGTTTGATTTTAGAACTAGGTACTTAGTTCTAGATTTTAATTTTCTGGAACTAGTTACTTAGTTCTCGCGTTTATTTCTGGAACTAGGTACTTAGTTCACGATTTTAATTTTAGAACTAGGTACTTAGTTCTCGCGTTTATTTCTGGAACTTGGTACTTAGGTCACGATTTTAATTTTAGAACTAGGTACTTAGTTGTCGCGTTTAATTCTAGAACTAGGTACTTAGTTCTCGATTTTAATTTTGGAACTAGGTACTTACTTTTACCGTTTATTTCTTAAACTAGGTACTTAGTTCTCGATTTTCATTTTAGAACTAGGTACGTAGTTCTAGCGTTTAATTTTAGAACTAGGTACTTAGTTCTAGATTTTAATTTTCTGTAACTAGTTACTTAGTTCTCGCGTTTAATTTTAGAACAAGGTACTTAGTTCTCGCGTTTATTTCTGGAAATAATTACTTAGTTCTAGCGTTTATTTTAGAACTTAGTACTTAGTTCCCGATTTTAATTTTATAACTAGGTACTTAGTTCTCGCGTTTATTTCTGGAACTAGGTACTTAGTTCTCGATTTTAATTTTGGAACTAGGTACTTAGTTCTCGATTTTAATTTTAGAACTAGGTACCTAGTTCTAGCGTTTGATTTTAGAACTAGGTACTTAGTTCTAGATTTTAATTTTCTGGAACTAGTTACTTAGTTCGCCCGTTTATTTCTGGAACTAGGTACTTAGTTCCCGATTTTAATTTTAGAACTAGATACTTAGTTCTCGCGTTTATATCTGGAACTAGGTACTGAGTTCTAGCGTTTAATTTTGGAACTAGGTACTTAGTTCCCGATTTTAATTTTTGAACTAGGTACTTATTTCTCGCGTTTATATCTGGAACTGGTTACTTAGTTCTCGATTTTAATTTTAGAACTAGGTACCTAGTTCTAGCGTTTGATTTTAGAACTCGGTACTTAGTTCTAGATTTTAATTTTCTGGAACTAGTTACTTAGTTCTCGCGTTTATTTCTGGAACTAGGTACTTAGTTCACGATTTTAATTTTAGAACTAGGTACTTAGTTCTCGCGTTTATTTCTGGAACTAGGTACTTAGGTCACGATTTTAATTTTAGAACTAGGTACTTAGTTCTCGCGTTTAATTCTAGAACTAGGTACTTAGTTCTCGCGTTTTATTCTGGAACTAGGTACTTAGTTCACGATTTTAATTTTAGAACTAGGTACTTGGTTCTACCGTTTAATTATAGAACTAGGTAATTACCTTTAACGTTTATTTCTTTAACTAGGTACTTAGTTCTCGATTTTAATTGTGGAACTAGGTACTTAGTTCTCGATTTTAATTTTAGAACTAGGTACCTAGTTCTAGCGTTTGATTTTAGAACTAGGTACTTAGTTCTAGATTTTAATTTTCTGGAACTAGTTACTTAGTTCGCCCGTTTATTTCTGGAACTAGGTACTTAGTTCACGATTTTAATTTTAGAACTAGGTACTTAGTTCTCGCGTTTATTTCTGGAACTAGGTACTTAGGTCACGATTTTAATTTTAGAACTAGGTACTTAGTTCTCGCGTTTAATTCTAGAACTAGGTACTTAGTTCTCGCGTTTTATTCTGGAACTAGGTACTTAGTTCACGATTTTAATTTTAGAACTAGGTACTTAGTTCTACCGTTTAATTATAGAACTAGGTAATTACCTTTAACGTTTATTTCTTTAACTAGGTACTTAGTTCTCGATTTTAATTGTGGAACTAGGTACTTAGTTCTCGATTTTAATTTTAGAACTAGGTACCTAGTTCTAGCGTTTGATTTTAGAACTAGGTACTTAGTTCTAGATTTTAATTTTCTGGAACTAGTTACTTAGTTCGCCCGTTTATTTCTGGAACTAGGTACTTAGTTCCCGATTTTAATTTTAGAACTAGATACTTAGTTCTCGCGTTTATATCTGGAACTAGGTACTGAGTTCTAGCGTTTAATTTTGGAACTAGGTACTTAGTTCCCGATTTTAATTTTTGAACTAGGTACTTATTTCTCGCGTTTATATCTGGAACTGGTTACTTAGTTCTCGATTTTAATTTTAGAACTAGGTACCTAGTTCTAGCGTTTGATTTTAGAACTAGGTACTTAGTTCTAGATTTTAATTTTCTGGAACTAGTTACTTAGTTCTCGCGTTTATTTCTGGAACTAGGTACTTAGTTCACGATTTTAATTTTAGAACTAGGTACTTAGTTCTCGCGTTTGTTTCTGGAACTAGGTACTTAGGTCACGATTTTAATTTTAGAACTAGGTACTTAGTTCTCGCGTTTAATTCTAGAACTATGTACTTAGTTCTCGATTTTAATTTTGGAACTAGGTACTTACTTTTACCGTTTATTTCTTAAACTAGGTACTTAGTTCTCGATTTTCATTTTAGAACTAGGTACGTAGTTCTAGCGTTTAATTTTAGAACTAGGTACTTAGTTCTAGATTTTAATTTTCTGTAACTAGTTACTTAGTTCTCGCGTTTAATTTTAGAACAAGGTACTTAGTTCTCGCGTTTATTTCTGGAAATAATTACTTAGTTCTAGCGTTTATTTTAGAACTTAGTACTTAGTTCCCGATTTTAATTTTATAACTAGGTACTTAGTACTCGCGTTTATTTCTGGAACTAGGTACTTAGTTCTCGATTTTAATTTTGGAACTAGGTACTTAGTTCTCGATTTTAATTTTAGAACTAGGTACCTAGTTCTAGCGTTTGATTTTAGAACTAGGTACTTAGTTCTAGATTTTAATTTTCTGGAACTAGTTACTTAGTTCGCCCGTTTATTTCTGGAACTAGGTACTTAGTTCCCGATTTTAATTTTAGAACTAGATACTTAGTTCTCGCGTTTATATCTGGAACTAGGTACTGAGTTCTAGCGTTTAATTTTGGAACTAGGTACTTAGTTCCCGATTTTAATTTTTGAACTAGGTACTTATTTCTCGCGTTTATATCTGGAACTGGTTACTTAGTTCTCGATTTTAATTTTAGAACTAGGTACCTAGTTCTAGCGTTTGATTTTAGAACTAGGTACTTAGTTCTAGATTTTAATTTTCTGGAACTAGTTACTTAGTTCGCCCGTTTATTTCTGGAACTAGGTACTTAGTTCCCGATTTTAATTTTAGAACTAGATACTTAGTTCTCGCGTTTATTTCTGGAACTAGGTACTGAGTTCTAGCGTTTAATTTTGGAACTAGGTACTTAGTTCCCGATTTTAATTTTTGAACTAGGTACTTATTTCTCGCGTTTATATCTGGAACTGGTTACTTAGTTCTCGATTTTAATTTTAGAACTAGGTACCTAGTTCTAGCGTTTGATTTTAGAACTAGGTACTTGGTTCTAGATTTTAATTTTCTGGAACTAGTTACTTAGTTCTCGCGTTTATTTCTGGAACTAGGTACTTAGTTCCCGATTTTAATTTTAGAACTAGATACTTAGTTCTCGCGTTTATATCTGGAACTAGGTACTAAGTTCTAGCGTTTAATTTTGGAACTAGGTACTTAGTTCCCGATTTTAATTTTTGAACTAGGTACTTATTTCTCGCGTTTATATCTGGAACTGGTTACTTAGTTCTCGATTTTAATTTTAGAACTAGGTACCTAGTTCTAGCGTTTGATTTTAGAACTAGGTACTTAGTTCTAGATTTTAATTTTCTGGAACTAGTTACTTAGTTCTCGCGTTTATTTCTGGAACTAGGTACTTAGTTCACGATTTTAATTTTAGAACTAGGTACTTAGTTCTCGCGTTTATTTCTGGAACTAGGTACTTAGGTCACGATTTTAATTTTAGAACTAGGTACTTAGTTCTCGCGTTTAATTCTAGAACTAGGTACTTAGTTCTCGATTTTAATTTTGGAACTAGGTACTTACTTTTACCGTTTATTTCTTAAACTAGGTACTTAGTTCTCGATTTTCATTTTAGAACTAGGTACGTAGTTCTAGCGTTTAATTTTAGAACTAGGTACTTAGTTCTAGATTTTAATTTTCTGTAACTAGTTACTTAGTTCTCGCGTTTATATTTAGAACAAGGTACTTAGTTCTCGCGTTTATTTCTGGAAATAATTACTTAGTTCTAGCGTTTATTTTAGAACTTAGTACTTAGTTCCCGATTTTAATTTTATAACTAGGTACTTAGTTCTCGCGTTTATTTCTGGAACTAGGTACTTAGTTCTCGATTTTAATTTTGGAACTAGGTACTTAGTTCTCGCGTTTATTTCCGGAACTAGGTACTTAGTTCTCGCGTTTATTTCTGGAACTGGGTACTTAGTTCTCGATTTTAATTTTAACACTAGGTACTTACTTTTACCTTTTATTTCTTTAAGTAGGTACTTAGTTCCCGATTTTAATTTTAGAACTAGGTACTTATTTCTCGCGTTTATACCTGGAACTGGGTACTTAGTTCTCGATTTTAATTTTATAACTAGGTACTTAGTTCTCGCGTTTATTTCTGGAACTAGGTACTTAGTTCTCGATTTTAATTTTGGAACTAGGTACTTAGTTCTCGCGTTTATTTCCGGAACTAGGTACTTAGTTCTCGCGTTTATTTCTGGAACTGGGTACTTAGTTCTCGATTTTAATTTTAACACTAGGTACTTACTTTTACCTTTTATTTCTTTAAGTGGGTACTTAGTTCCCGATTTTAATTTTAGAACTAGGCACTTATTTCTCGCGTTTATACCTGGAACTGGGTACTTAGTTCTCGATTTTAATTTTAGAACTAGGTACCTAGTTCTAGCGTTTGATTTTAGAACTAGGTACTTAGTTCTAGATTTTAATTTTCTGGAACTAGTTACTTAGTTCGGCCGTTAATTTCTGGAACTAGGTACTTAGTTCCCGATTTTAATTTTAGAACTAGATACTTAGTTCTCGCGTTTATTTCTGGAACTAGGTACTGAGTTCTAGCGATTAATTTTGGAACTAGGTACTTAGTTCCCGATTTTAATTTTTGAACTAGGTACTTATTTCTCGCGTTTATATCTGGAACTGGTTACCTAGTTCTCGATTTTAATTTTAGAACTAGGTACCTAGTTCTAGCGTTTGATTTTAGAACTAGGTACTTGGTTCTAGATTTTAATTTTCTGGAACTAGTTACTTAGTTCTCGCGTTTATTTCTGGAACTAGGTACTTAGTTCACGATTTTAATTTTAGAACTAGGTACTTAGTTCTCGCGTTTACTTCTGGAACTAGGTACTTTGGTCACGATTTTAATTTTAGAACTAGGTACTTAGTTCTCGCGTTTAATTCTGGAAATAATTACTTAGTTCTAGCGTTTATTTTAGAACTTAGTACTTAGTTCCCGATTTTAATTTTGAAACTAGGTACTTAGTTCTCGCGTTTATTTCTGGAACTAGGTACTTAGTTCACGATTTTAATTTTAGAACTAGGTACTTAGTTCTCGCGTTTTATTCTGGAACTAGGTACTTAGTTCACGATTTTAATTTTAGAACTAGGTACTTAGTTCTACCGTTTAATTATAGAACTAGGTAATTACTTTTAACGTTTATTTCTTTAACTAGCTACTTAGTTCTCGATTTTAATTTTGGAACTAGGTACTTAGTTCTCGATTTTAATTTTGGAACTAGGTACTTACTTTTACCGTTTATTTCTTAAACTAGGTACTTAGTTCTCGATTTTCATTTTAGAACTAGGTACGTAGTTCTAGCGTTTAATTTTAGAACTAGGTACTTAGTTCTAGATTTTAATTTTCTGTAACTAGTTACTTAGTTCTCGCGTTTAATTTTAGAACAAGGTACTTAGTTCTCGCGTTTATTTCTGGAAATAATTACTTAGTTCTAGCGTTTATTTTAGAACTTAGTACTTAGTTCCCGATTTTAATTTTGAAACTAGGTACTTAGTTCTCGCGTTTATTTCTGGAACTAGGTACTTAGTTCACGATTTTAATTTTAGAACTAGGTACTTAGTTCTCGCGTTTTATTCTGGAACTAGGTACTTAGTTCACGATTTTAATTTTAGAACTAGGTACTTAGTTCTACCGTTTAATTATAGAACTAGGTAATTACTTTTAACGTTTATTTCTTTAACTAGCTACTTAGTTCTCGATTTTAATTTTGGAACTAGGTACTTAGTTCTCGCGTTTATTTCCGGAACTAGGTACTTAGTTCTCGCGTTTATTTCTGGAACTGGGTACTTAGTTCTCGATTTTAATTTTAAAACTAGGTACTTACTTTTACCTTTTATTTCTTTAACTAGGTACTTAGTTCCCGATTTTAATTTTAGAACTAGGTACTTATTTCTCGCGTTTATACCTGGAACTGGGTACTTAGTTCTCGATAATAATTTTAGAACTAGTTACTTAGTTCTCGCGTTTAATTTTAGAACAAGGTACTTAGTTCTCGCGTTTATTTCTGGAAATAATTACTTAGTTCTAGCGTTTATTTTAGAACTTAGTACTTAGTTCCCGATTTTAATTTTGAAACTAGGTACTTAGTTCTCGCGTTTATTTCTGGAACTAGGTACTTAGTTCACGATTTTAATTTTAGAACTAGGTACTTAGTTCTCGCGTTTTATTCTGGAACTAGGTACTTAGTTCACGATTTTAATTTTAGAACTAGGTACTTAGTTCTACCGTTTAATTATAGAACTAGGTAATTACTTTTAACGTTTATTTCTTTAACTAGCTACTTAGTTCTCGATTTTAATTTTGGAACTGGGTACTTAGTTCTCGCGTTTATTTCCGGAACTAGGTACTTAGTTCTCGCGTTTATTTCTGGAACTGGGTACTTAGTTCTCGATTTTAATTTTAAAACTAGGTACTTACTTTTACCTTTTATTTCTTTAACTAGGTACTTAGTTCCCGATTTTAATTTTAGAACTAGGTACTTATTTCTCGCGTTTATACCTGGAACTGGGTACTTAGTTCTCGATTATAATTTTAGAACTAGTTACTTAGTTCTCGCGTTTAATTTTAGAACAAGGTACTTAGTTCTCGCGTTTATTTCTGGAAATAATTACTTAGTTCTAGCGTTTATTTTAGAACTTAGTACTTAGTTCCCGATTTTAATTTTGAAACTAGGTACTTAGTTCTCGCGTTTATTTCTGGAACTAGGTACTTAGTTCACGATTTTTATTTTAGAACTAGGTACTTAGTTCTCGCGTTTTATTCTGGAACTAGGTACTTAGTTCACGATTTTAATTTTAGAACTAGGTACTTAGTTCTACCGTTTAATTATAGAACTAGGTAATTACTTTTAACGTTTATTTCTTTAACTAGCTACTTAGTTCTCGATTTTAATTTTGGAACTAGGTACTTAGTTCTCGCGTTTATTTCCGGAACTAGGTACTTAGTTCTCGCGTTTATTTCTGGAACTGGGTACTTAGTTCTCGATTTTAATTTTAAAACTAGGTACTTACTTTTACCTTTTATTTCTTTAACTAGGTACTTAGTTCCCGATTTTAATTTTAGAACTAGGTACTTATTTCTCGCGTTTATACCTGGAACTGGGTACTTAGTTCTCGATTATAATTTTAGAACTAGGTACCTAGTTCTAGCGTTTGATTTTAGAACTAGGTACTTAGTTCTAGATTTTAATTTTCTGGAACTAGTTACTTAGTTCTCGCGTTTAATTTTAGAACTAGGTACTTAGTTCCCGATTTTAATTTTAGAAGTAGGTACTTAGTTACCGATTTTAATTTTAGAACTAGGTACCTAGTTCTAGCGTTTGATTTTAGAACTAGGTACTTAGTTCTAGATTTTAATTTTCTGGAACTAGTTACTTAGTTCTCGCGTTTATTTCTGGAACTAGGTACTTAGTTCACGATTTTAATTTTAGAACTAGGTACTTAGTTCTCGCGTTTATTTCTGGAACTAGGTACTTAGGTCACGATTTTAATTTTAGAACTAGGTACTTAGTTCTCGCGTTTAATTCTAGAACTAGGTACTTAGTTCTCGATTTTAATTTTGGAACTAGGTACTTACTTTTACCGTTTATTTCTTAAACTAGGTACTTAGTTCTCGATTTTCATTTTAGAACTAGGTACGTAGTTCTAGCGTTTAATTTTAGAACTAGGTACTTAGTTCTAGATTTTAATTTTCTGTAACTAGTTACTTAGTTCTCGCGTTTATATTTAGAACAAGGTACTTAGTTCTCGCGTTTATTTCTGGAAATAATTACTTAGTTCTAGCGTTTATTTTAGAACTTAGTACTTAGTTCCCGATTTTAATTTTATAACTAGGTACTTAGTTCTCGCGTTTATTTCTGGAACTAGGTACTTAGTTCTCGATTTTAATTTTGGAACTAGGTACTTAGTTCTCGCGTTTATTTCCGGAACTAGGTACTTAGTTCTCGCGTTTATTTCTGGAACTGGGTACTTAGTTCTCGATTTTAATTTTAACACTAGGTACTTACTTTTACCTTTTATTTCTTTAAGTAGGTACTTAGTTCCCGATTTTAATTTTAGAACTAGGTACTTATTTCTCGCGTTTATACCTGGAACTGGGTACTTAGTTCTCGATTTTAATTTTATAACTAGGTACTTAGTTCTCGCGTTTATTTCTGGAACTAGGTACTTAGTTCTCGATTTTAATTTTGGAACTAGGTACTTAGTTCTCGCGTTTATTTCCGGAACTAGGTACTTAGTTCTCGCGTTTATTTCTGGAACTGGGTACTTAGTTCTCGATTTTAATTTTAACACTAGGTACTTACTTTTACCTTTTATTTCTTTAAGTAGGTACTTAGTTCCCGATTTTAATTTTAGAACTAGGCACTTATTTCTCGCGTTTATACCTGGAACTGGGTACTTAGTTCTCGATTTTAATTTTAGAACTAGGTACCTAGTTCTAGCGTTTGATTTTAGAACTAGGTACTTAGTTCTAGATTTTAATTTTCTGGAACTAGTTACTTAGTTCGGCCGTTAATTTCTGGAACTAGGTACTTAGTTCCCGATTTTAATTTTAGAACTAGATACTTAGTTCTCGCGTTTATTTCTGGAACTAGGTACTGAGTTCTAGCGATTAATTTTGGAACTAGGTACTTAGTTCCCGATTTTAATTTTTGAACTAGGTACTTATTTCTCGCGTTTATATCTGGAACTGGTTACTTAGTTCTCGATTTTAATTTTAGAACTAGGTACCTAGTTCTAGCGTTTGATTTTAGAACTAGGTACTTGGTTCTAGATTTTAATTTTCTGGAACTAGTTACTTAGTTCTCGCGTTTATTTCTGGAACTAGGTACTTAGTTCACGATTTTAATTTTAGAACTAGGTACTTAGTTCTCGCGTTTACTTCTGGAACTAGGTACTTTGGTCACGATTTTAATTTTAGAACTAGGTACTTAGTTCTCGCGTTTAATTCTGGAAATAATTACTTAGTTCTAGCGTTTATTTTAGAACTTAGTACTTAGTTCCCGATTTTAATTTTGAAACTAGGTACTTAGTTCTCGCGTTTATTTCTGGAACTAGGTACTTAGTTCACGATTTTAATTTTAGAACTAGGTACTTAGTTCTCGCGTTTTATTCTGGAACTAGGTACTTAGTTCACGATTTTAATTTTAGAACTAGGTACTTAGTTCTACCGTTTAATTATAGAACTAGGTAATTACTTTTAACGTTTATTTCTTTAACTAGCTACTTAGTTCTCGATTTTAATTTTGGAACTAGGTACTTAGTTCTCGATTTTAATTTTGGAACTAGGTACTTACTTTTACCGTTTATTTCTTAAACTAGGTACTTAGTTCTCGATTTTCATTTTAGAACTAGGTACGTAGTTCTAGCGTTTAATTTTAGAACTAGGTACTTAGTTCTAGATTTTAATTTTCTGTAACTAGTTACTTAGTTCTCGCGTTTAATTTTAGAACAAGGTACTTAGTTCTCGCGTTTATTTCTGGAAATAATTACTTAGTTCTAGCGTTTATTTTAGAACTTAGTACTTAGTTCCCGATTTTAATTTTGAAACTAGGTACTTAGTTCTCGCGTTTATTTCTGGAACTAGGTACTTAGTTCACGATTTTAATTTTAGAACTAGGTACTTAGTTCTCGCGTTTTATTCTGGAACTAGGTACTTAGTTCACGATTTTAATTTTAGAACTAGGTACTTAGTTCTACCGTTTAATTATAGAACTAGGTAATTACTTTTAACGTTTATTTCTTTAACTAGCTACTTAGTTCTCGATTTTAATTTTGGAACTAGGTACTTAGTTCTCGCGTTTATTTCCGGAACTAGGTACTTAGTTCTCGCGTTTATTTCTGGAACTGGGTACTTAGTTCTCGATTTTAATTTTAAAACTAGGTACTTACTTTTACCTTTTATTTCTTTAACTAGGTACTTAGTTCCCGATTTTAATTTTAGAACTAGGTACTTATTTCTCGCGTTTATACCTGGAACTGGGTACTTAGTTCTCGATTATAATTTTAGAACTAGGTACCTAGTTCTAGCGTTTGATTTTAGAACTAGGTACTTAGTTCTAGATTTTAATTTTCTGGAACTAGTTACTTAGTTCTCGCGTTTAATTTTAGAACTAGGTACTTAGTTCCCGATTTTAATTTTAGAAGTAGGTACTTAGTTACCGATTTTAATTTTAGAACTAGGTACCTAGTTCTAGCGTTTGATTTTAGAACTAGGTACTTAGTTCTAGATTTTAATTTTCTGGAACTAGTTACTTAGTTCGCCCGTTTATTTCTGGAACTAGGTACTTAGTTCCCGATTTTAATTTTAGAACTAGATACTTAGTTCTCGCGTTTATATCTGGAACTAGGTACTGAGTTCTAGCGTTTAATTTTGGAACTAGGTACTTAGTTCCCGATTTTAATTTTTGAACTAGGTACTTATTTCTCGCGTTTATATCTGGAACTGGTTACTTAGTTCTCGATTTTAATTTTAGAACTAGGTACCTAGTTCTAGCGTTTGATTTTAGAACTAGGTACTTAGTTCTAGATTTTAATTTTCTGGAACTAGTTACTTAGTTCTCGCGTTTATTTCTGGAACTAGGTACTTAGTTCACGATTTTAATTTTAGAACTAGGTACTTAGTTCTCGCGTTTGTTTCTGGAACTAGGTACTTAGGTCACGATTTTAATTTTAGAACTAGGTACTTAGTTCTCGCGTTTAATTCTAGAACTAGGTACTTAGTTCTCGATTTTAATTTTGGAACTAGGTACTTACTTTTACCGTTTATTTCTTAAACTAGGTACTTAGTTCTCGATTTTCATTTTAGAACTAGGTACGTAGTTCTAGCGTTTAATTTTAGAACTAGGTACTTAGTTCTAGATTTTAATTTTCTGTAACTAGTTACTTAGTTCTCGCGTTTAATTTTAGAACAAGGTACTTAGTTCTCGCGTTTATTTCTGGAAATAATTACTTAGTTCTAGCGTTTATTTTAGAACTTAGTACTTAGTTCCCGATTTTAATTTTATAACTAGGTACTTAGTTCTCGCGTTTATTTCTGGAACTAGGTACTTAGTTCTCGATTTTAATTTTGGAACTAGGTACTTAGTTCTCGATTTTAATTTTAGAACTAGGTACCTAGTTCTAGCGTTTGATTTTAGAACTAGGTACTTAGTTCTAGATTTTAATTTTCTGGAACTAGTTACTTAGTTCGCCCGTTTATTTCTGGAACTAGGTACTTAGTTCCCGATTTTAATTTTAGAACTAGATACTTAGTTCTCGCGTTTATTTCTGGAACTAGGTACTGAGTTCTAGCGTTTAATTTTGGAACTAGGTACTTAGTTCCCGATTTTAATTTTTGAACTAGGTACTTATTTCTCGCGTTTATATCTGGAACTGGTTACTTAGTTCTCGATTTTAATTTTAGAACTAGGTACCTAGTTCTAGCGTTTGATTTTAGAACTAGGTACTTGGTTCTAGATTTTAATTTTCTGGAACTAGTTACTTAGTTCTCGCGTTTATTTCTGGAACTAGGTACTTAGTTCCCGATTTTAATTTTAGAACTAGATACTTAGTTCTCGCGTTTATATCTGGAACTAGGTACTAAGTTCTAGCGTTTAATTTTGGAACTAGGTACTTAGTTCCCGATTTTAATTTTTGAACTAGGTACTTATTTCTCGCGTTTATATCTGGAACTGGTTACTTAGTTCTCGATTTTAATTTTAGAACTAGGTACCTAGTTCTAGCGTTTGATTTTAGAACTAGGTACTTAGTTCTAGATTTTAATTTTCTGGAACTAGTTACTTAGTTCTCGCGTTTATTTCTGGAACTAGGTACTTAGTTCACGATTTTAATTTTAGAACTAGGTACTTAGTTCTCGCGTTTATTTCTGGAACTAGGTACTTAGGTCACGATTTTAATTTTAGAACTAGGTACTTAGTTCTCGCGTTTAATTCTAGAACTAGGTACTTAGTTCTCGATTTTAATTTTGGAACTAGGTACTTACTTTTACCGTTTATTTCTTAAACTAGGTACTTAGTTCTCGATTTTCATTTTAGAACTAGGTACGTAGTTCTAGCGTTTAATTTTAGAACTAGGTACTTAGTTCTAGATTTTAATTTTCTGTAACTAGTTACTTAGTTCTCGCGTTTATATTTAGAACAAGGTACTTAGTTCTCGCGTTTATTTCTGGAAATAATTACTTAGTTCTAGCGTTTATTTTAGAACTTAGTACTTAGTTCCCGATTTTAATTTTATAACTAGGTACTTAGTTCTCGCGTTTATTTCTGGAACTAGGTACTTAGTTCTCGATTTTAATTTTGGAACTAGGTACTTAGTTCTCGCGTTTATTTCCGGAACTAGGTACTTAGTTCTCGCGTTTATTTCTGGAACTGGGTACTTAGTTCTCGATTTTAATTTTAACACTAGGTACTTACTTTTACCTTTTATTTCTTTAAGTAGGTACTTAGTTCCCGATTTTAATTTTAGAACTAGGTACTTATTTCTCGCGTTTATACCTGGAACTGGGTACTTAGTTCTCGATTTTAATTTTAGAACTAGGTACCTAGTTCTAGCGTTTGATTTTAGAACTAGGTACTTAGTTCTAGATTTTAATTTTCTGGAACTAGTTACTTAGTTCGCCCGTTAATTTCTGGAACTAGGTACTTAGTTCCCGATTTTAATTTTAGAACTAGATACTTAGTTCTCGCGTTTATTTCTGGAACTAGGTACTGAGTTCTAGCGTTTAATTTTGGAACTAGGTACTTAGTTCCCGATTTTAATTTTTGAACTAGGTACTTATTTCTCGCGTTTATATCTGGAACTGGTTACTTAGTTCTCGATTTTAATTTTAGAACTAGGTACCTAGTTCTAGCGTTTGATTTTAGAACTAGGTACTTGGTTCTAGATTTTAATTTTCTGGAACTAGTTACTTAGTTCTCGCGTTTATTTCTGGAACTAGGTACTTAGTTCACGATTTTAATTTTAGAACTAGGTACTTAGTTCTCGCGTTTACTTCTGGAACTAGGTACTTTGGTCACGATTTTAATTTTAGAACTAGGTACTTAGTTCTCGCGTTTAATTCTGGAAATAATTACTTAGTTCTAGCGTTTATTTTAGAACTTAGTACTTAGTTCCCGATTTTAATTTTGAAACTAGGTACTTAGTTCTCGCGTTTATTTCTGGAACTAGGTACTTAGTTCACGATTTTAATTTTAGAACTAGGTACTTAGTTCTCGCGTTTTATTCTGGAACTAGGTACTTAGTTCACGATTTTAATTTTAGAACTAGGTACCTAGTTCTACCGTTTAATTATAGAACTAGGTAATTACTTTTAACGTTTATTTCTTTAACTAGCTACTTAGTTCTCGATTTTAATTTTGGAACTAGGTACTTAGTTCTCGATTTTAATTTTGGAACTAGGTACTTACTTTTACCGTTTATTTCTTAAACTAGGTACTTAGTTCTCGATTTTCATTTTAGAACTAGGTACGTAGTTCTAGCGTTTAATTTTAGAACTAGGTACTTAGTTCTAGATTTTAATTTTCTGTAACTAGTTACTTAGTTCTCGCGTTTAATTTTAGAACAAGGTACTTAGTTCTCGCGTTTATTTCTGGAAATAATTACTTAGTTCTAGCGTTTATTTTAGAACTTAGTACTTAGTTCCCGATTTTAATTTTGAAACTAGGTACTTAGTTCTCGCGTTTATTTCTGGAACTAGGTACTTAGTTCACGATTTTAATTTTAGAACTAGGTACTTAGTTCTCGCGTTTTATTCTGGAACTAGGTACTTAGTTCACGATTTTAATTTTAGAACTAGGTACTTAGTTCTACCGTTTAATTATAGAACTAGGTAATTACTTTTAACGTTTATTTCTTTAACTAGCTACTTAGTTCTCGATTTTAATTTTGGAACTAGGTACTTAGTTCTCGCGTTTATTTCCGGAACTAGGTACTTAGTTCTCGCGTTTATTTCTGGAACTGGGTACTTAGTTCTCGATTTTAATTTTAAAACTAGGTACTTACTTTTACCTTTTATTTCTTTAACTAGGTACTTAGTTCCCGATTTTAATTTTAGAACTAGGTACTTATTTCTCGCGTTTATACCTGGAACTGGGTACTTAGTTCTCGATTATAATTTTAGAACTAGGTACCTAGTTCTAGCGTTTGATTTTAGAACTAGGTACTTAGTTCTAGATTTTAATTTTCTGGAACTAGTTACTTAGTTCTCGCGTTTAATTTTAGAACTAGGTACTTAGTTCCCGATTTTAATTTTAGAAGTAGGTACTTAGTTACCGATTTTAATTTTAGAACTAGATACTTAGTTCTCGCGTTTAATTCTAGAACTAGGTACTTAGTTCTAGATTTTAATTTTCTGGAACTAGTTACTTAGTTCTCGCGTTTATTTCTGGAACTAGGTACTTAGTTCACGATTTTAATTTTAGAACTAGGTACTTAGTTCTCGCGTTTATTTCTGGAACTAGGTACTTAGGTCTCGATTTTAATTTTAGAACTTGGTACTTAGTTCTCGCGTTTAATTCTAGAACTAGGTACCTAGTTCTAGCGTTTGATTTTAGAACTAGGTACTTAGTTCTAGATTTTAATTTTCTGGAACTAGTTACTTAGTTCTCGCGTTTAATTTTAGAACTAGGTACTTAGTTCCCGATTTTAATTTTAGAAGTAGGTACTTAGTTCCCGATTTTTAATTTTAGAACTAGATACTTAGTTCTCGCGTTTAATTCTAGAACTAGGTACTTAGTTCTAGATTTTAATTTTCTGGAACTAGTTACTTAGTTCTCGCGTTTATTTCTGGAACTTGGTACTTAGTTCACGATTTTAATTTTAGAACTAGGTACTTAGTTCTCGCGTTTATTTCTGGAACTAGGTACTTAGGTCACGATTTTAATTTTGGAACTAGGTACTTACTTTTACCGTTTATTTCTTAAACTAGGTACTTAGTTCTCGATTTTCATTTTAGAACTAGGTACGTAGTTCTAGCGTTTAATTTTAGAACTAGGTACTTAGTTCTAGATTTTAATTTTCTGTAACTAGTTACTTAGTTCTCGCGTTTAATTTTAGAACAAGGTACTTAGTTCTCGCGTTTATTTCTGGAAATAATTACTTAGTTCTAGCGTTTATTTTAGAACTTAGTACTTAGTTCCCGATTTTAATTTTGGAACTAGGTACTTAGTTCTCGCGTTTATTTCTGGAACTAGGTACTTAGTTCACGATTTTAATTTTAGAACTAGGTACTTAGTTCTCGCGTTTTATTCTGGAACTAGGTACTTAGTTCACGATTTTAATTTTAGAACTAGGTACTTAGTTCTACCGTTTAATTATAGAACTAGGTAATTACTTTTAACGTTTATTTCTTTAACTAGCTACTTAGTTCTCGATTTTAATTTTGGAACTAGGTACTTAGTTCTCGCGTTTATTTCCGGAACTAGGTACTTAGTTCTCGCGTTTATTTCTGGAACTGGGTACTTAGTTCTCGATTTTAATTTTAACACTAGGTACTTACTTTTACCTTTTAATTCTTTAACTAGGTACTTAGTTCCCGATTTTAATTTTAGAACTAGGTACTTATTTCTCGCGTTTATACCTGGAACTGGGTACTTAGTTCTCGATTATAATTTTAGAACTAGGTACCTAGTTCTAGCGTTTGATTTTAGAACTAGGTACTTAGTTCTAGATTTTAATTTTCTGGAACTAGTTACTTAGTTCTCGCGTTTAATTTTAGAACTAGGTACTTAGTTCCCGATTTTAATTTTAGAAGTAGGTACTTAGTTCCCGATTTTAATTTTAGAACTAGATACTTAGTTCTCGCGTTTAATTCTAGAACTAGGTACTTAGTTCTAGATTTTAATTTTCTGGAACTAGTTACTTAGTTCTCGCGTTTATTTCTGGAACTAGGTACTTAGTTCACGATTTTAATTTTAGAACTAGGTACTTAGTTCTCGCGTTTATTTCTGGAACTAGGTACTTAGGTCACGATTTTAATTTTAGAACTAGGTACTTAGTTCTCGCGTTTAATTCTAGAACTAGGTACTTTGTTCTCGGTTTTTATTTTAGAATTAGGTATTTAGTTATCACGTTTATTTCTGGAACAAGGTATTTACTGCTATATTTTGATTTTAGAACCGGGTACTTAGTTCTCGCGTTTATTTCTGGAACTAGGTACTTAGTTCACGATTTTAATTTTAGAACTAGGTACTTAGTTCTCGAGTTTAATCTTAGAACTAGGTACTTAGTTCTAGATTTTAATTTTCTGTAACTAGTTACTTAGTTCTCGCGTTTAATTTTAGAACAAGGTACTTAGTTCTCGCGTTTATTTCTAGCGTTTATTTTGGAACTTAGTACTTAGTTCCCGATTTTAATTTTAGAACTAGGTACTTAGTTCTCGCGTTTATTTCTGGAACTAGGTACTTAGTTCACGATTTTAATTTTAGAACTAGGTACTTAGTTCTAGCGTTTAATTATAGAACTAGGTACTTAGTTCACGATTTTAATTTTAGAACAAGGTACTTAGTTCTCGCGTTTATTTCTGGAAATAATTACTTAGTTCTAGCGTTTATTTTAGAACTTAGTACTTAGTTCTCGATTTTAATTTTGGAACTAGGTACTTAGTTCTAGATTTTAATTTTCTGGAACTAGTTACTTAGTTCGCCCGTTTATTTCTGGAACTAGGTACTTAGTTCCCGATTTTAATTTTAGAACTAGATACTTAGTTCTCGCGTTTATTTCTGGAACTAGGTACTGAGTTCTAGCGTTTAATTTTGGAACTAGGTACTTAGTTCCCGATTTTAATTTTTGAACTAGGTACTTATTTCTCGCGTTTATATCTGGAACTGGTTACTTAGTTCTCGATTTTAATTTTGGAACTAGGTACTTAGTTCTAGATTTTAATTTTCTGGAACTAGTTACTTAGTTCTCGCGTTTATTTCCGGAACTAGGTACTTAGTTCACGATTTTAATTTTAGAACTAGGTACTTAGTTCTCGCGTTTACTTCTGGAACTAGGTACTTAGGTCACGATTTTAATTTTAGAACTAGGTACTTAGTTCTCGCGTTTAATTCTAGAACTAGGTACTTAGTTCTCGATTTTAATTTTGGAACTAGGTACGTAGTTCTAGCGTTTAATTTTAGAACTAGGTACTTAGTTCTAGATTTTAATTTTCTGGAACTAGTTACTTAGTTCTCGCGTTTATTTCTGGAACTAGGTACTTAGTTCACGATTTTAATTTTAGAACTAGGTACTTAGTTCTCGCGTTTATTTCTGGAACTAGGTACTTAGGTCACGATTTTAATTTTAGAACTAGGTACTTAGTTCTCGCGTTTAATTCTAGAACTAGGTACTTAGTTCTCGATTTTAATTTTGGAACTAGGTACTTACTTTTACCGTTTATTTCTTAAACTAGATACTTAGTTCTCGATTTTCATTTTAGAACTAGGTACGTAGTTCTAGCGTTTAATTTTAGAACTAGGTACTTAGTTCTAGGTTTTAATTTTCTGTAACTAGTTACTTAGTTCTCGCGTTTAATTTTAGAACAAGGTACTCAGTTCTCGCGTTTATTTATGGAAATAATTACTTAGTTCTAGCGTTTATTTTAGAACTTAGTACTTAGTTCCCGATTTTAATTTTAGAACTAGGTACCTAGTTCTAGCGTTTGATTTTAGAACTAGGTACTTAGTTCTAGATTTTAATTTTCTGGAACTAGTTACTTAGTTCGCCCGTTTATTTCTGGAACTAGGTACTTAGTTCCCGATTTTAATTTTAGAACTAGATACTTAGTTCTCGCGTTTATATCTGGAACTCGGTACTTAGGTCACGATTTTAATTTTAGAACTAGGTACTTAGTTCTCGCGTTTAATTCTAGAACTAGGTACTTAGTTCTCGATTTTAATTTTGGAACTAGGTACGTAGTTCTAGATTTTAATTTTCTGGAACTAGTTACTTAGTTCTCGCGTTTATTTCCGGAACTAGGTACTTAGTTCACGATTTTAATTTTAGAACTAGGTACTTAGTTCTCGCGTTTACTTCTGGAACTAGGTACTTAGGTCACGATTTTAATTTTAGAACTAGGTACTTAGTTCTCGCGTTTAATTCTAGAACTAGGTACTTAGTTCTCGATTTTAATTTTGGAACTAGGTACGTAGTTCTAGCGTTTAATTTTAGAACTAGGTACTTAGTTCTAGATTTTAATTTTCTGGAACTAGTTACTTAGTTCTCGCGTTTATTTCTGGAACTAGGTACTTAGTTCACGATTTTAATTTTAGAACTAGGTACTTAGTTCTCGCGTTTATTTCTGGAACTAGGTACTTAGGTCACGATTTTAATTTTAGAACTAGGTACTTAGTTCTCGCGTTTAATTCTAGAACTAGGTACTTAGTTCTCGATTTTAATTTTGGAACTAGGTACTTACTTTTACCGTTTATTTCTTAAACTAGATACTTAGTTCTCGATTTTCATTTTAGAACTAGGTACGTAGTTCTAGCGTTTAATTTTAGAACTAGGTACTTAGTTCTAGGTTTTAATTTTCTGTAACTAGTTACTTAGTTCTCGCGTTTAATTTTAGAACAAGGTACTCAGTTCTCGCGTTTATTTCTGGAAATAATTACTTAGTTCTAGCGTTTATTTTAGAACTTAGTACTTAGTTCCCGATTTTAATTTTGAAACTAGGTACTTAGTTCTCGCGTTTATTTCTGGAACTAGGTACTTAGTTCACGATTTTAATTTTAGAACTAGGTACTTAGTTCTAGCGTTTATTTTAGAACTTAGTACTTAGTTCCCGATTTTAATTTTATAACTAAGTACTTAGTTCTCGCGTTTATTTCTGGAACTAGGTAATTAGTTCACGATTTTAATTTTAGAACTAGGTACTTAGTTCTCGCGTTTTATTCTGGAACTAGGTACTTAGTTCACGATTTTAATTTTAGAACTAGGTACTTAGTTCTACCGTTTAATTATAGAACTAGGTAATTACTTTTAACGTTTATTTCTTTAACTAGGTACTTAGTTCTCGATTTTAATTTTGGAACTAGGTACTTAGTTCTCGATTTTAATTTTAGAACTAGGTACCTAGTTCTAGCGTTTGATTTTAGAACTAGGTACTTAGTTCTAGATTTTAATTTTCTGGAACTAGTTACTTAGTTCGCCCGTTTATTTCTGGAACTAGGTACTTAGTTCCCGATTTTAATTTTAGAACTAGATACTTAGTTCTCGCGTTTATATCTGGAACTCGGTACTTAGTTCTAGATTTTAATTTTCTGTAACTAGTTACTTAGTTCTCGCGTTTAATTTTAGAACAAGGTACTCAGTTCTCGCGTTTATTTCTGGAAATAATTACTTAGTTCTAGCGTTTATTTTAGAACTTAGTACTTAGTTCCCGATTTTAATTTTGAAACTAGGTACTTAGTTCTCGCGTTTATTTCTGGAACTAGGTACTTAGTTCACGATTTTAATTTTAGAACTAGGTACTTAGTTCTAGCGTTTATTTTAGAACTTAGTACTTAGTTCCCGATTTTAATTTTATAACTAAGTACTTAGTTCTCGCGTTTATTTCTGGAACTAGGTAATTAGTTCACGATTTTAATTTTAGAACTAGGTACTTAGTTCTCGCGTTTTATTCTGGAACTAGGTACTTAGTTCACGATTTTAATTTTATAACTAGGTACTTAGTTCTCGCGTTTATTTCTGGAACTAGGTACTTAGTTCACGATTTTAATTTTAGAACTAGGTACTTAGTTCTCGCGTTTTATTCTGGAACTAGGTACTTAGTTCACGATTTTAATTTTAGAACTAGGTACTTAGTTCTACCGTTTAATTATAGAACTAGGTAATTACTTTTAACGTTTATTTCTTTAACTAGGTACTTAGTTCTCGATTTTAATTTTGGAACTAGGTACTTAGTTCTCGATTTTAATTTTAGAACTAGGTACCTAGTTCTAGCGTTTGACTTTAGAACTAGGTACTTAGTTCTAGATTTTAATTTTCTGGAACTAGTTACTTAGTTCGCCCGTTTATTTCTGGAACTAGGTACTTAGTTCCCGATTTTAATTTTAGAACTAGATACTTAGTTCTCGCGTTTACTTCTGGAACTAGGTACTTAGGTCACGATTTTAATTTTAGAACTAGGTACTTAGTTCTCGCGTTTAATTCTAGAACTAGGTACTTAGTTCTCGATTTTAATTTTGGAACTAGGTACGTAGTTCTAGCGTTTAATTTTAGAACTAGGTACTTAGTTCTAGATTTTAATTTTCTGGAACTAGTTACTTAGTTCTCGCGTTTATTTCTGGAACTAGGTACTTAGTTCACGATTTTAATTTTAGAACTAGGTACTTAGTTCTCGCGTTTATTTCTGGAACTAGGTACTTAGGTCACGATTTTAATTTTAGAACTAGGTACTTAGTTCTCGCGTTTAATTCTAGAACTAGGTACTTAGTTCTCGATTTTAATTTTGGAACTAGGTACTTACTTTTACCGTTTATTTCTTAAACTAGATACTTAGTTCTCGATTTTCATTTTAGAACTAGGTACGTAGTTCTAGCGTTTAATTTTAGAACTAGGTACTTAGTTCTAGGTTTTAATTTTCTGTAACTAGTTACTTAGTTCTCGCGTTTAATTTTAGAACAAGGTACTCAGTTCTCGCGTTTATTTCTGGAAATAATTACTTAGTTCTAGCGTTTATTTTAGAACTTAGTACTTAGTTCCCGATTTTAATTTTGAAACTAGGTACTTAGTTCTCGCGTTTATTTCTGGAACTAGGTACTTAGTTCACGATTTTAATTTTAGAACTAGGTACTTAGTTCTAGCGTTTATTTTAGAACTTAGTACTTAGTTCCCGATTTTAATTTTATAACTAAGTACTTAGTTCTCGCGTTTATTTCTGGAACTAGGTAATTAGTTCACGATTTTAATTTTAGAACTAGGTACTTAGTTCTCGCGTTTTATTCTGGAACTAGGTACTTAGTTCACGATTTTAATTTTATAACTAGGTACTTAGTTCTCGCGTTTATTTCTGGAACTAGGTACTTAGTTCACGATTTTAATTTTAGAACTAGGTACTTAGTTCTCGCGTTTTATTCTGGAACTAGGTACTTAGTTCACGATTTTAATTTTAGAACTAGGTACTTAGTTCTACCGTTTAATTATAGAACTAGGTAATTACTTTTAACGTTTATTTCTTTAACTAGGTACTTAGTTCTCGATTTTAATTTTGGAACTAGGTACTTAGTTCTCGATTTTAATTTTAGAACTAGGTACCTAGTTCTAGCGTTTGATTTTAGAACTAGGTACTTAGTTCTAGATTTTAATTTTCTGGAACTAGTTACTTAGTTCGCCCGTTTATTTCTGGAACTAGGTACTTAGTTCCCGATTTTAATTTTAGAACTAGATACTTAGTTCTCGCGTTTATATCTGGAACTCGGTACTTAGTTCTAGATTTTAATTTTCTGTAACTAGTTACTTAGTTCTCGCGTTTAATTTTAAAACAAGGTACTTAGTTCTCGCGTTTATTTCTAGCGTTTATTTTGGAACTTAGTACTTAGTTCCCGATTTTAATTTTAGAACTAGGTACTTAGTTCTCGCGTTTATTTCTGGAACTAGGTACTTAGTTCACGATTTTAATTTTAGAACTAGGTACTTAGTTCTAGCGTTTAATTATAGAACTAGGTACTTAGTTCACGATTTTAATTTTAGAACAAGGTACTTAGTTCTCGCGTTTATTTCTGGAAATAATTACTTAGTTCTAGCGTTTATTTTAGAACTTAGTACTTAGTTCTCGATTTTAATTTTGGAACTAGGTACTTAGTTCTAGATTTTAATTTTCTGGAACTAGTTACTTAGTTCGCCCGTTTATTTCTGGAACTAGGTACTTAGTTCCCGATTTTAATTTTAGAACTAGATACTTAGTTCTCGCGTTTATTTCTGGAACTAGGTACTGAGTTCTAGCGTTTAATTTTGGAACTAGGTACTTAGTTCCCGATTTTAATTTTTGAACTAGGTACTTATTTCTCGCGTTTATATCTGGAACTGGTTACTTAGTTCTCGATTTTAATTTTGGAACTAGGTACTTAGTTCTAGATTTTAATTTTCTGGAACTAGTTACTTAGTTCTCACTTTTATTTCTGGAACTAGGTACTTATTTCTCGCGTTTATATCTGGAACTGGTTACTTAGTTCTCGCGTTTATTTCTGGAACTAGGTACTTAGTTCACGATTTTAATTTTAGAACTAGGTACTTAGTTCTCGCGTTTATTTCTGGAACTAGGTACTTAGGTCACGATTTTAATTTTAGAACTAGGTACTTAGTTCACGATTTTAATTTTAGAACTAGGTACTTAGTTCTCGCGCTTAATTCTAGAACTAGGTACTTAGTTCTCGATTTTAATTTTGGAACTAGGTACTTACTTTTACCGTTTATTTCTTAAACTAGGTACTTAGTTCTCGATTTTCATTTTAGAACTAGGTAGGTAGTTCTAGCGTTTAATTTTAGAACTAGGTACTTAGTTCTAGGTTTTAATTTTCTGTAACTAGTTACTTAGTTCTCGCGTTTAATTTTAGAACAAGGTACTCAGTTCTCGCGTTTATTTCTGGAAATAATTACTTAGTTCTAGCGTTTATTTTAGAACTTAGTACTTAGTTCCCGATTTTAATTTTATAACTAGGTACTTAGTTCTCGCGTTTATTTCTGGAACTAGGTACTTAGTTCACGATTTTAATTTTAGAACTAGGTACTTAGTTCTCGCGTTTTATTCTGGAACTAGGTACTTAGTTCACGATTTTAATTTTAGAACTAGGTACTTAGTTCTACCGTTTAATTATAGAACTAGGTAATTACTTTTAACGTTTATTTCTTTAACTAGGTACTTAGTTCTCGATTTTAATTTTGGAACTAGGTACTGAGTTCTAGCGTTTAATTTTGGAACTAGGTACTTAGTTCCCGATTTTAATTTTTGAACTAGGTACTTATTTCTCGCGTTTATATCTGGAACTGGTTACTTAGTTCTCGATTTTAATTTTGGAACTAGGTACTTAGTTCTAGATTTTAATTTTCTGGAACTAGTTACTTAGTTCTCGCGTTTATTTCTGGAACTAGGTACTTAGTTCACGATTTTAATTTTAGAACTAGGTACTTAGTTCTCGCGTTTATTTCTGGAACTAGGTACTTAGGTCACGATTTTAACTTTAGAACTAGGTACTTAGTTCTCGCGTTTAATTCTAGAACTAGGTACTTTGTTCTCGATTTTAATTTTGGAACTAGGTACTTACTTTTACCGTTTATTTCTTAAACTAGGTACTTAGTTCTCGATTTTCATTTTAGAACTAGGTACGTAGTTCTAGCGTTTAATTTTAGAACTAGGTACTTAGTTCTAGGTTTTAATTTTCTGTAACTAGTTACTTAGTTCTCGCGTTTAATTTTAGAACAAGGTACTTAGTTCTCGCGTTTATTTCTGGAAATAATTACTTAGTTCTAGCGTTTATTTTAGAACTTAGTACTTAGTTCTAGATTTTAATTTTCTGGAACTAGTTACTTAGTTCGCCCGTTTATTTCTGGAACTAGGTACTTAGTTCCCGATTTTAATTTTAGAACTAGATACTTAGTTCTCGCGTTTATATCTGGAACTCGGTACTTAGGTCACGATTTTAATTTTAGAACTAGGTACTTAGTTCTCGCGTTTAATTCTAGAACTAGGTACTTAGTTCTCGATTTTAATTTTGGAACTAGGTACGTAGTTCTAGATTTTAATTTTCTGGAACTAGTTACTTAGTTCTCGCGTTTATTTCCGGAACTAGGTACTTAGTTCACGATTTTAATTTTAGAACTAGGTACTTAGTTCTCGCGTTTACTTCTGGAACTAGGTACTTAGGTCACGATTTTAATTTTAGAACTAGGTACTTAGTTCTCGCGTTTAATTCTAGAACTAGGTACTTAGTTCTCGATTTTAATTTTGGAACTAGGTACGTAGTTCTAGCGTTTAATTTTAGAACTAGGTACTTAGTTCTAGATTTTAATTTTCTGGAACTAGTTACTTAGTTCTCGCGTTTATTTCTGGAACTAGGTACTTAGTTCACGATTTTAATTTTAGAACTAGGTACTTAGTTCTCGCGTTTATTTCTGGAACTAGGTACTTAGGTCACGATTTTAATTTTAGAACTAGGTACTTAGTTCTCGCGTTTAATTCTAGAACTAGGTACTTAGTTCTCGATTTTAATTTTGGAACTAGGTACTTACTTTTACCGTTTATTTCTTAAACTAGATACTTAGTTCTCGATTTTCATTTTAGAACTAGGTACGTAGTTCTAGCGTTTAATTTTAGAACTAGGTACTTAGTTCTAGGTTTTAATTTTCTGTAACTAGTTACTTAGTTCTCGCGTTTAATTTTAGAACAAGGTACTCAGTTCTCGCGTTTATTTCTGGAAATAATTACTTAGTTCTAGCGTTTATTTTAGAACTTAGTACTTAGTTCCCGATTTTAATTTTGAAACTAGGTACTTAGTTCTCGCGTTTATTTCTGGAACTAGGTACTTAGTTCACGATTTTAATTTTAGAACTAGGTACTTAGTTCTAGCGTTTATTTTAGAACTTAGTACTTAGTTCTCGCGTTTATTTCTGGAACTAGGTAATTAGTTCACGATTTTAATTTTAGAACTAGGTACTTAGTTCTCGCGTTTTATTCTGGAACTAGGTACTTAGTTCACGATTTTAATTTTATAACTAGGTACTTAGTTCTCGCGTTTATTTCTGGAACTAGGTACTTAGTTCACGATTTTAATTTTAGAACTAGGTACTTAGTTCTCGCGTTTTATTCTGGAACTAGGTACTTAGTTCACGATTTTAATTTTAGAACTAGGTACTTAGTTCTACCGTTTAATTATAGAACTAGGTAATTACTTTTAACGTTTATTTCTTTAACTAGGTACTTAGTTCTCGATTTTAATTTTGGAACTAGGTACTTAGTTCTCGATTTTAATTTTAGAACTAGGTACCTAGTTCTAGCGTTTGATTTTAGAACTAGGTACTTAGTTCTAGATTTTAATTTTCTGGAACTAGTTACTTAGTTCGCCCGTTTATTTCTGGAACTAGGTACTTAGTTCCCGATTTTAATTTTAGAACTAGATACTTAGTTCTCGCGTTTATATCTGGAACTCGGTACTTAGTTCTAGATTTTAATTTTCTGTAACTAGTTACTTAGTTCTCGCGTTTAATTTTAAAACAAGGTACTTAGTTCTCGCGTTTATTTCTAGCGTTTATTTTGGAACTTAGTACTTAGTTCCCGATTTTAATTTTAGAACTAGGTACTTAGTTCTCGCGTTTATTTCTGGAACTAGGTACTTAGTTCACGATTTTAATTTTAGAACTAGGTACTTAGTTCTAGCGTTTAATTATAGAACTAGGTACTTAGTTCACGATTTTAATTTTAGAACAAGGTACTTAGTTCTCGCGTTTATTTCTGGAAATAATTACTTAGTTCTAGCGTTTATTTTAGAACTTAGTACTTAGTTCTCGATTTTAATTTTGGAACTAGGTACTTAGTTCTAGATTTTAATTTTCTGGAACTAGTTACTTAGTTCGCCCGTTTATTTCTGGAACTAGGTACTTAGTTCCCGATTTTAATTTTAGAACTAGATACTTAGTTCTCGCGTTTATTTCTGGAACTAGGTACTGAGTTCTAGCGTTTAATTTTGGAACTAGGTACTTAGTTCCCGATTTTAATTTTTGAACTAGGTACTTATTTCTCGCGTTTATATCTGGAACTGGTTACTTAGTTCTCGATTTTAATTTTGGAACTAGGTACTTAGTTCTAGATTTTAATTTTCTGGAACTAGTTACTTAGTTCTCGCGTTTATTTCTGGAACTAGGTACTTAGTTCACGATTTTAATTTTAGAACTAGGTACTTAGTTCTCGCGTTTATTTCTGGAACTAGGTACTTAGGTCACGATTTTAATTTTAGAACTAGGTACTTAGTTCTCGCGCTTAATTCTAGAACTAGGTACTTAGTTCTCGATTTTAATTTTGGAACTAGGTACTTACTTTTACCGTTTATTTCTTAAACTAGGTACTTAGTTCTCGATTTTCATTTTAGAACTAGGTAGGTAGTTCTAGCGTTTAATTTTAGAACTAGGTACTTAGTTCTAGGTTTTAATTTTCTGTAACTAGTTACTTAGTTCTCGCGTTTAATTTTAGAACAAGGTACTCAGTTCTCGCGTTTATTTCTGGAAATAATTACTTAGTTCTAGCGTTTATTTTAGAACTTAGTACTTAGTTCCCGATTTTAATTTTATAACTAGGTACTTAGTTCTCGCGTTTATTTCTGGAACTAGGTACTTAGTTCACGATTTTAATTTTAGAACTAGGTACTTAGTTCTACCGTTTAATTATAGAACTAGGTAATTACTTTTAACGTTTATTTCTTTAACTAGGTACTTAGTTCTCGATTTTAATTTTGGAACTAGGTACTGAGTTCTAGCGTTTAATTTTGGAACTAGGTACTTAGTTCCCGATTTTAATTTTTGAACTAGGTACTTATTTCTCGCGTTTATATCTGGAACTGGTTACTTAGTTCTCGATTTTAATTTTGGAACTAGGTACTTAGTTCTAGATTTTAATTTTCTGGAACTAGTTACTTAGTTCTCGCGTTTATTTCTGGAACTAGGTACTTAGTTCACGATTTTAATTTTAGAACTAGGTACTTAGTTCTCGCGTTTATTTCTGGAACTAGGTACTTAGGTCACGATTTTAACTTTAGAACTAGGTACTTAGTTCTCGCGTTTAATTCTAGAACTAGGTACTTTGTTCTCGATTTTAATTTTGGAACTAGGTACTTACTTTTACCGTTTATTTCTTAAACTAGGTACTTAGTTCTCGATTTTCATTTTAGAACTAGGTACGTAGTTCTAGCGTTTAATTTTAGAACTAGGTACTTAGTTCTAGGTTTTAATTTTCTGTAACTAGTTACTTAGTTCTCGCGTTTAATTTTAGAACAAGGTACTTAGTTCTCGCGTTTATTTCTGGAAATAATTACTTAGTTCTAGCGTTTATTTTAGAACTTAGTACTTAGTTCCCGATTTTAATTTTATAACTAGGTACTTAGTTCTCGCGTTTATTTCTGGAACTAGGTACTTAGTTCACGATTTTAATTTTAGAACTAGGTACTTAGTTCTCGCGTTTTATTCTGGAACTAGGTACTTAGTTCACGATTTTAATTTTAGAACTAGGTACTTAGTTCTACCGTTTAATTATAGAACTAGGTAATTACTTTTAACGTTTATTTCTTTAACTAGGTACTTAGTTCTCGATTTTAATTTTGGAACTAGGTACTTAGTTCTCGATTTTAATTTTAGAACTAGGTACCTAGTTCTAGCGTTTGATTTTAGAACTAGGTACTTAGTTCTAGATTTTAATTTTCTGGAACTAGTTACTTAGTTCGCCCGTTTATTTCTGGAACTAGGTACTTAGTTCCCGATTTTAATTTTAGAACTAGATACTTAGTTCTCGCGTTTATATCTGGAACTAGGTACTGAGTTCTAGCGTTTAATTTTGGAACTAGGTACTTAGTTCCCGATTTTAATTTTTGAACTAGGTACTTATTTCTCGCGTTTATATCTAGAACTGGTTACTTAGTTCTCGATTTTAATTTTAGAACTATGTACCTAGTTCTAGCGTTTGATTTTAGAACTAGGTACTTAGTTCTAGATTTTAATTTTCTGGAACTAGTTACTTAGTTCTCGCGTTTATTTCTGGAACTAGGTACTTAGTTCACGATTTTAATTTTAGAACTAGGTACTTAGTTCTCGCGTTTATTTCTGGAACTAGGTACTTAGGTCACGATTTTAATTTTAGAACTAGGTACTTAGTTCTAGCGTTTAATTTTAGAACTAGGTACTTAGTTCTAGATTTTAATTTTCTGTAACTAGTTACTTAGTTCTCGCGTTTAATTTTAGAACAAGGTTGTAAGGGCAAAATCCGGGTAAAGTCGTGCAAAAAGACTGACTATTTTTCTTGTCCAGACTTTAGGTACTTAGTTCTCGATTTTAATTTTAGAACTAGGTACTTAGTTCTCGCGTTTAATTTTAGAACCGGGTACTTAGTTCTCGCGTTTATTTCTGGAACTAGGTACTTACTTTTACCGTTTATTTCTTTAACTAGGTACTTAGTTCTCGATTTTAATTTTGGAACTAGGTACTTAGTTATCGCGTTTATTTCTGGAACTAGGTACTGAGTTCTGGCGTTTAATTTTGGAACTATGTACTTAGTTCCCGATTTTAATTTTAGAACTAGGTACTTAGTTCTCGCGTTTATTTCTTTAAATAGGTACTTAGTTCACGATTTTAATTTTAGAACTAGGTACTTAGTTCTCGCGTTTAATTCTAGAACTAGGTACTTAGTTCTCGATTTTTATTTTAGAATTAGGTATTTAGTTATCACGTTTATTTCTGGAACTAGGTATTTACTGCTCTATTTTGATTTTAGAACCGGGTACTTAGTTCTCGCGTTTATTTCTGGAACTAGGTACTTAGTTCTCGATTTCAATTTTAGAACTAGGTACATAGTTAAAGCGTTTAATTTTAGAACTAGGTACTTAGTTCTAGATTTTAATTTTAGAACAAGGTACTTATTTCTCGCGTTTATTTCTGGAACTAGGTACTTAGTTCTCGGTTTTAATTTTAGAACTAGGTACTTAGTTCTCGCGTTTATTTCTGGAACTAGGTACTTAGTTCTCGGTTTTAATTTTAGAACTAGGTACATAGTTCTAGCGTTTAATTTTAGAACTAGGTACTTAGTTCTAGATTTTAATTTTAGAACAAGGTACTTATTTCTCGCGTTTAAATCTGGAACTGGGTACTTAGTTCTCGATTTTAATTTTAGAACTAGGTGCCTAGTTCTAGATTTAAATTTTCTGGAACTAGTTACTTAGTTCTCGCGTTTAATTTTAGAACTAGGTACTTAGTTCTAGATTTTAATTTTAGAACAAGGTACTTATTTCTCGCGTTTATATCTGGAACTGGGTACTTAGTTCTCGAATTTAATCTTAGAACTAGGTACTTAGTTCTCGATTTTAATTCTAGAACTAGGTACTTAGTTCTCGAGTTCAATCTTAGAACTAGGTACTTAGTTCTCGCGTTTAATTTTAGAACCGGGTACTTAGTTCTCGCGTTTATTTCTGGAACTAGGTACTTACTTTTACCGTTTATTTCTTTAACTAGGTTCTTAGTTCTCGATTTTAATTTTGGAACTAGGTACTTAGTTATCGCGTTTATTTCTGGAACTAGGTACTGAGTTCTAGCGTTTAATTTTGGAACTAGGTACTTAGTTCCCCATTTTAATTTTAGAACTAGGTACTTAGTTCTCGCGTTTATTTCTTTAACTAGGTACTTAGTTCACGATTTTAATTTTAGAACTAGGTACTTAGTTCTCGCGTTTAATTCTAGAACTAGGTACTTAGTTCTCGATTTTTATTTTAGAATTAGGTATTTAGTTATCACGTTTATTTCTGGAACTAGGTATTTACTGCTCTATTTTGATTTTAGAACCGGGTACTTAGTTCTCGCTTTTATTTCTGGAACTAGGTACTTAGTTCTCGATTTCAATTTTAGAACTAGGTACATAGTTAAAGCGTTTAATTTTAGAACTAGGTACTTAGTTCTAGATTTTAATTTTAGAACAAGGTACTTATTTCTCGCGTTTATATCTGGAACTGGGTACTTAGTTCTCGAATTTAATCTTAGAACTAGGTACTTAGTTCTCGATTTTAATTCTAGAACTAGGTACTTAGTTCTCGAGTTCAATCTTAGAACTAGGTACTTAGTTCTCGCGTTTAATTTTAGAACCGGGTACTTAGTTCTCGCGTTTATTTCTGGAACTAGGTACTTAGTTCACGATTTTAATTTTGGAACTAGGTACTTAGTTCTAGATTTTAATTTTCTGGAACTAGTTACTTAGTTCTCGCGTTTATTTCTGGAACTAGGTACTTAGTTCACGATTTTAATTTTAGAACTAGGTACTTAGTTCTCGCGTTTATTTCTGGAACTAGGTACTTAGGTCACGATTTTAACTTTAGAACTAGGTACTTAGTTCTCGCGTTTAATTCTAGAACTAGGTACTTTGTTCTCGATTTTAATTTTGGAACTAGGTACTTACTTTTACCGTTTATTTCTTAAACTAGGTACTTAGTTCTCGATTTTCATTTTAGAACTAGGTACGTAGTTCTAGCGTTTAATTTTAGAACTAGGTACTTAGTTCTAGGTTTTAATTTTCTGTAACTAGTTACTTAGTTCTCGCGTTTAATTTTAGAACAAGGTACTTAGTTCTCGCGTTTATTTCTGGAAATAATTACTTAGTTCTAGCGTTTATTTTAGAACTTAGTACTTAGTTCCCGATTTTAATTTTATAACTAGGTACTTAGTTCTCGCGTTTATTTCTGGAACTAGGTACTTAGTTCACGATTTTAATTTTAGAACTAGGTACTTAGTTCTCGCGTTTTATTCTGGAACTAGGTACTTAGTTCACGATTTTAATTTTAGAACTAGGTACTTAGTTCTACCGTTTAATTATAGAACTAGGTAATTACTTTTAACGTTTATTTCTTTAACTAGGTACTTAGTTCTCGATTTTAATTTTGGAACTAGGTACTTAGTTCTCGATTTTAATTTTAGAACTAGGTACCTAGTTCTAGCGTTTGATTTTAGAACTAGGTACTTAGTTCTAGATTTTAATTTTCTGGAACTAGTTACTTAGTTCGCCCGTTTATTTCTGGAACTAGGTACTTAGTTCCCGATTTTAATTTTAGAACTAGATACTTAGTTCTCGCGTTTATATCTGGAACTAGGTACTGAGTTCTAGCGTTTAATTTTGGAACTAGGTACTTAGTTCCCGATTTTAATTTTTGAACTAGGTACTTATTTCTCGCGTTTATATCTAGAACTGGTTACTTAGTTCTCGATTTTAATTTTAGAACTATGTACCTAGTTCTAGCGTTTGATTTTAGAACTAGGTACTTAGTTCTAGATTTTAATTTTCTGGAACTAGTTACTTAGTTCTCGCGTTTATTTCTGGAACTAGGTACTTAGTTCACGATTTTAATTTTAGAACTAGGTACTTAGTTCTCGCGTTTATTTCTGGAACTAGGTACTTAGGTCACGATTTTAATTTTAGAACTAGGTACTTAGTTCTAGCGTTTAATTTTAGAACTAGGTACTTAGTTCTAGATTTTAATTTTCTGTAACTAGTTACTTAGTTCTCGCGTTTAATTTTAGAACAAGGTTGTAAGGGCAAAATCCGGGTAAAGTCGTGCAAAAAGACTGACTATTTTTCTTGTCCAGACTTTAGGTACTTAGTTCTCGATTTTAATTTTAGAACTAGGTACTTAGTTCTCGCGTTTAATTTAAGAACCGGGTACTTAGTTCTCGCGTTTATTTCTGGAACTAGGTACTTACTTTTACCGTTTATTTCTTTAACTAGGTACTTAGTTCTCGATTTTAATTTTGGAACTAGGTACTTAGTTATCGCGTTTATTTCTGGAACTAGGTACTGAGTTCTGGCGTTTAATTTTGGAACTATGTACTTAGTTCCCGATTTTAATTTTAGAACTAGGTACTTAGTTCTCGCGTTTATTTCTTTAAATAGGTACTTAGTTCACGATTTTAATTTTAGAACTAGGTACTTAGTTCTCGCGTTTAATTCTAGAACTAGGTACTTAGTTCTCGATTTTTATTTTAGAATTAGGTATTTAGTTATCACGTTTATTTCTGGAACTAGGTATTTACTGCTCTATTTTGATTTTAGAACCGGGTACTTAGTTCTCGCGTTTATTTCTGGAACTAGGTACTTAGTTCTCGATTTCAATTTTAGAACTAGGTACATAGTTAAAGCGTTTAATTTTAGAACTAGGTACTTAGTTCTAGATTTTAATTTTAGAACAAGGTACTTATTTCTCGCGTTTATTTCTGGAACTAGGTACTTAGTTCTCGGTTTTAATTTTAGAACTAGGTACTTAGTTCTCGCGTTTATTTCTGGAACTATTTACTTAGTTCTCGGTTTTAATTTTAGAACTAGGTACATAGTTCTAGCGTTTAATTTTAGAACTAGGTACTTAGTTCTAGATTTTAATTTTAGAACAAGGTACTTATTTCTCGCGTTTAAATCTGGAACTGGGTACTTAGTTCTCGATTTTAATTTTAGAACTAGGTGCCTAGTTCTAGATTTAAATTTTCTGGAACTAGTTACTTAGTTCTCGCGTTTAATTTTAGAACTAGGTACTTAGTTCTAGATTTTAATTTTAGAACAAGGTACTTATTTCTCGCGTTTATATCTGGAACTGGGTACTTAGTTCTCGAATTTAATCTTAGAACTAGGTACTTAGTTCTCGATTTTAATTCTAGAACTAGGTACTTAGTTCTCGAGTTCAATCTTAGAACTAGGTACTTAGTTCTCGCGTTTAATTTTAGAACCGGGTACTTAGTTCTCGCGTTTATTTCTGGAACTAGGTACTTACTTTTACCGTTTATTTCTTTAACTAGGTTCTTAGTTCTCGATTTTAATTTTGGAACTAGGTACTTAGTTATCGCGTTTATTTCTGGAACTAGGTACTGAGTTCTAGCGTTTAATTTTGGAACTAGGTACTTAGTTCCCCATTTTAATTTTAGAACTAGGTACTTAGTTCTCGCGTTTATTTCTTTAACTAGGTACTTAGTTCACGATTTTAATTTTAGAACTAGGTACTTAGTTCTCGCGTTTAATTCTAGAACTAGGTACTTAGTTCTCGATTTTTATTTTAGAATTAGGTATTTAGTTATCACGTTTATTTCTGGAACTAGGTATTTACTGCTCTATTTTGATTTTAGAACCGGGTACTTAGTTCTCGCGTTTATTTCTGGAACTAGGTACTTAGTTCTCGATTTCAATTTTAGAACTAGGTACATAGTTAAAGCGTTTAATTTTAGAACTAGGTACTTAGTTCTAGATTTTAATTTTAGAACAAGGTACTTATTTCTCGCGTTTATATCTGGAACTGGGTACTTAGTTCTCGAATTTAATCTTAGAACTAGGTACTTAGTTCTCGATTTTAATTCTAGAACTAGGTACTTAGTTCTCGAGTTCAATCTTAGAACTAGGTACTTAGTTCTCGCGTTTAATTTTAGAACCGGGTACTTAGTTCTCGCGTTTATTTCTGGAACTAGGTACTTAGTTCACGATTTTAATTTTAGAACTAGGTACTTAGTTCTCGCGTTTAATTCTAGAACTAGGTACTTAGTTCTCGATTTTTATTTTAGAATTAGGTATTTAGTTATCACGTTTATTTCTGGAACTAGGTATTTACTGCTCTATTTTGATTTTAAAACCGGGTACTTAGTTCTCGCGTTTATTTCTGGAACTAGGTACTTAGTTCTCGGTTTTAATTTTAGAACTAGGTACATAGTTCTAGCGTTTAATTTTAGAACTAGGTACTTAGTTCTAGATTTTAATTTTAGAACAAGGTACTTATTTCTCGCGTTTATATCTAGAACTGGGTACTTAGTTTTCGATTTTAATTTTAGAACTAGGTGCCTAGTTCTAGATTTAAATTTTCTGGAACTAGTTACTTAGTTCTCGCGTTTAATTTTAGAACTAGCTACTTAGTTCTAGATTTTAATTTTAGAACAAGGTAGTTATTTCTCGCGTTTATATCTGGAACTGGGTACTTAGTTCTCGAATTTAATCTTAGAACTAGGTACTTAGTTCTCGATTTTAATTCTAGAACTAGGTACTTAGTTCTCGAGTTCAATCTTAGAACTAGGTACTTAGTTCTCGCGTTTAATTTTAGAACCGGGTACTTAGTTCTCGCGTTTATTTCTGGAACTAGGTACTTAGTTCTCGGTTTTAATTTTAGAACTAGGTACTTAGTTCTCGCGTTTATTTCTGGAACTAGGTACTTAGTTCTCGGTTTTAATTTTAGAACTAGGTACATAGTTCTAGCGTTTAATTTTAGAACTAGGTACTTAGTTCTAGATTTTAATTTTAGAACAAGGTACTTATTTCTCGCGTTTAAATCTGGAACTGGGTACTTAGTTCTCGATTTTAATTTTAGAACTAGGTGCCTAGTTCTAGATTTAAATTTTCTGGAACTAGTTACTTAGTTCTCGCGTTTAATTTTAGAACTAGGTACTTAGTTCTAGATTTTAATTTTAGAACAAGGTACTTATTTCTCGCGTTTATATCTGGAACTGGGTACTTAGTTCTCGAATTTAATCTTAGAACTAGGTACTTAGTTCTCGATTTTAATTCTAGAACTAGGTACTTAGTTCTCGAGTTCAATCTTAGAACTAGGTACTTAGTTCTCGCGTTTAATTTTAGAACCGGGTACTTAGTTCTCGCGTTTATTTCTGGAACTAGGTACTTAGTTCTCGGTTTTAATTTTAGAACTAGGTACTTAGTTCTCGCGTTTATTTCTGGAACTAGGTACTTAGTTCTCGGTTTTAATTTTAGAACTAGGTACATAGTTCTAGCGTTTAATTTTAGAACTAGGTACTTAGTTCTAGATTTTAATTTTAGAACAAGGTACTTATTTCTCGCGTTTAAATCTGGAACTGGGTACTTAGTTCTCGATTTTAATTTTAGAACGAGGTGCCTAGTTCTAGATTTAAATTTTCTGGAACTAGTTACTTAGTTCTCGCGTTTAATTTTAGAACTAGCTACTTAGTTCTAGATTTTAATTTAAGAACAAGGTAGTTATTTCTCGCGTTTATATCTGGAACTGGGTACTTAGTTCTCGAATTTAATCTTAGAACTAGGTACTTAGTTCTCGATTTTAATTCTAGAACTAGGTACTTAGTTCTCGAGTTCAATCTTAGAACTAGGTACTTAGTTCTCGCGTTTAATTTTAGAACCGGGTACTTAGTTCTCGCGTTTATTTCTGGAACTAGGTACTTAGTTCTCGGTTTTAATTTTAGAACTAGGTACTTAGTTCTCGCGTTTATTTCTGGAACTAGGTACTTAGTTCTCGGTTTTAATTTTAGAACTAGGTACATAGTTCTAGCGTTTAATTTTAGAACTAGGTACTTAGTTCTAGATTTTAATTTTAGAACAAGGTACTTATTTCTCGCGTTTAAATCTGGAACTGGGTACTTATTTCTCGATTTTAATTTTAGAACTAGGTGCCTAGTTCTAGATTTAAATTTTCTGGAACTAGTTACTTAGTTCTCGCGTTTAATTTTAGAACTAGGTACTTAGTTCTAGATTTTAATTTTAGAACAAGGTACTTATTTCTCGCGTTTATATCTGGAACTGGGTACTTAGTTCTCGAATTTAATCTTAGAACTAGGTACTTAGTTCTCGATTTTAATTCTAGAACTAGGTACTTAGTTCTCGAGTTCAATCTTAGAACTAGGTACTTAGTTCTCGCGTTTAATTTTAGAACCGGGTACTTAGTTCTCGCGTTTATTTCTGGAACTAGGTACTTACTTTTACCGTTTATTTCTTTAACTAGGTACTTAGTTCTCGATTTTAATTTTAGAACTAGGTGCCTAGTTCTAGATTTAAATTTTCTGGAACTAGTTACTTAGTTCTCGCGTTTAATTTTAGAACTAGGTACTTAGTTCTAGATTTTAATTTTAGAACAAGGTACTTATTTCTCGCGTTTATATCTGGAACTGGGTACTTAGTTCTCGAATTTAATCTTAGAACTAGGTACTTAGTTCTCGATTTTAATTCTAGAACTAGGTACTTAGTTCTCGAGTTCAATCTTAGAACTAGGTACTTAGTTCTCGCGTTTAATTTTAGAACCGGGTACTTAGTTCTCGCGTTTATTTCTGGAACTAGGTACTTACTTTTACCGTTTATTTCTTTAACTAGGTTCTTAGTTCTCGATTTTAATTTTGGAACTAGGTACTTAGTTATCGCGTTTATTTCTGGAACTAGGTACTGAGTTCTAGCGTTTAATTTTGGAACTAGGTACTTAGTTCCCGATTTTAATTTTAGAACTAGGTACTTAGTTCTCGCGTTTATTTCTTTAACTAGGTACTTAGTTCACGATTTTAATTTTAGAACTAGGTACTTAGTTCTCGCGTTTAATTCTAGAACTAGGTACTTAGTTCTCGATTTTTATTTTAGAATTAGGTATTTAGTTATCACGTTTATTTCTGGAACTAGGTATTTACTGCTCTATTTTGATTTTAGAACCGGGTACTTAGTTCTCGCGTTTATTTCTGGAACTAGGTACTTAGTTCACGATTTTAATTTTAGAACTAGGTACTTAGTTCTCGAGTTTAATCTTAGAACTAGGTACTTAGTTCTCGATTTTAATTCTAGAACTATAGTCTGGACAAGAAAAATAGTCAGTCTTTTTGCACGGTTGTAAGGGCAAAATCCGGGTAAAGTCGTGCAAAAAGACTGACTATTTTTCTTGTCCAGACTTTAGGTACTTAGTTCTCGATTTTAATTTTAGAACTAGGTACTTAGTTCTCGCGTTTAATTTTAGAACCGGGTACTTAGTTCTCGCGTTTATTTCTGGAACTAGGTACTTACTTTTACCGTTTATTTCTTTAACTAGGTACTTAGTTCTCGATTTTAATTTTGGAACTAGGTACTTAGTTATCGCGTTTATTTCTGGAACTAGGTACTGAGTTCTAGCGTTTAATTTTGGAACTATGTACTTAGTTCCCGATTTTAATTTTAGAACTAGGTACTTAATTCTCGCGTTTATTTCTTTAAGTAGGTACTTAGTTCACGATTTTAATTTTAGAACTAGGTACTTAGTTCTCGCGTTTAATTCTAGAACTAGGTACTTAGTTCTCGATTTTTATTTTAGAATTAGGTATTTAGTTATCACGTTTATTTCTGGAACTAGGTATTTACTGCTCTATTTTGATTTTAGAACCGGGTACTTAGTTCTCGCGTTTATTTCTGGAACTAGGTACTTAGTTCTCGATTTCAATTTTAGAACTAGGTACATAGTTAAAGCGTTTAATTTTAGAACTAGGTACTTAGTTCTAGATTTTAATTTTAGAACAAGGTACTTATTTCTCGCGTTTATATCTGGAACTGGGTACTTAGTTCTCGAATTTAATCTTAGAACTAGGTACTTAGTTCTCGATTTTAATTCTAGAACTAGGTACTTAGTTCTCGAGTTCAATCTTAGAACTAGGTACTTAGTTCTCGCGTTTAATTTTAGAACCGGGTACTTAGTTCTCGCGTTTATTTCTGGAACTAGGTACTTAGTTCACGATTTTAATTTTAGAACTAGGTACTTAGTTCTCGCGTTTAATTCTAGAACTAGGTACTTAGTTCTCGATTTTTATTTTAGAATTAGGTATTTAGTTATCACGTTTATTTCTGGAACTAGGTATTTACTGCTCTATTTTGATTTTAAAACCGGGTACTTAGTTCTCGCGTTTATTTCTGGAACTAGGTACTTAGTTCACGATTTTAGTTTTAGAACTAGGTACTTAGTTCTCGAGTTTAATCTTAGAACTACGTACTTAGTTCTCGAGTTTAATCTTAGAACTAGGTACTTAGTTCTCGATTTTAATTCTAGAACTAGGTACTTAGTTCTCGATTTTAATTTTAGAACTAGGTACTTAGGTCTCGAGTTTAATCTTAGAACTAGGTACCTGGTTTTCGATTTTAATTTTCTGGAACTAGTTACTTAGTTCTCGCGTTTATTTCTGGAACTAGGTACTTAGTTCACGATTTTAATTTTAGAACTAGGTACTTAGTTCTCGCGTTTATTTCTGGAACTAGGTACTTAGTTCTCGATTTCAATTTTAGAACTAGGTACATAGTTCTAGCGTTTAATTTTAGAACTAGGTACTTAGTTCTAGATTTTAATTTTAGAACAAGGTACTTATTTCTCGCGTTTATATCTGGAACTGGGTACTTAGTTCTCGATTTTAATTTTAGAACTAGGTGCCTAGTTCTAGATTTAAATTTTCTGGAACTAGTTACTTAGTTCTCGCGTTTAATTTTAGAACTAGGTACTTAGTCCTCGATTTTATTTCTAGAACTAGGTACTTAGTTCTTGATTTCAATTCTAGAACTAGGTACTCAGTTCTCGAGTTTAATCTTAGAACTAGGTACTTAGTTCTCGATTTTAATTCTAGAACTAGGTACTTAGTTCTCGATTTTAATTTTAGAACTAGGTACTTAGGTCTCGAGTTTAATCTTAGAACTAGGTACCTGGTTTTCGATTTTAATTTTCTGGAACTAGTTACTTAGTTCTCGCGTTTATTTCTGGAACTTGGTACTTAGTTCACGATTTTAATTTTAGAACTAGGTACTTAGTTCTCGCGTTTATTTCTGGAACTAGGTACTTAGTTCTCGATTTCAATTTTAGAACTAGGTACATAGTTCTAGCGTTTAATTTTAGAACTAGGTACTTAGTTCTAGATTTTAATTTTAGAACAAGGTACTTATTTCTCGCGTTTATATCTGGAACTGGGTACTTAGTTCTCGATTTTAATTTTAGAACTAGGTGCCTAGTTCTAGATTTAAATTTTCTGGAACTAGTTACTTAGTTCTCGCGTTTAATTTTAAAACTAGGTACTTAGTCCTCGATTTTAATTCTAGAACTAGGTACTTAGTTCTTGATTTTAATTCTAGAACTAGGTACTCAGTTCTCGAATTTAATCTTAGAACTAGGTACTTAGTTCTCGATTTTAATTCTAGAACTAGGTACTTAGTTCTCGAGTTCAATCTTAGAACTAGGTACTTAGTTCTCGCGTTTAATTTTAGAACCGGGTACTTAGTTCTCGCGTTTATTTCTGGAACTAGGTACTTAGTTGTCGGTTTTAATTTTAGAACTAGGTACTTAGTTCTCGCGTTTATTTCTGGAACTAGGTACTTAGTTCTCGGTTTTAATTTTAGAACTAGGTACTTAGTTCTAGATTTTAATTTTCTGGAACTAGGTACTTATTTCTCGCGTTTATACCTGGAACTGGGTACTTAGTTCCCGATTTTAATTTTAGAACTAGATACTTAGTTCTCGCGTTTATTTCTGGAACTAGTTACTTAGTTCTCGCTTTTAATTTTAGAACTAGGTACTGTTTTCTCGCGTTTATATTTTGAACTGGGTACTTAGTTCTCGATTTTAATTTTAGAACTAGGTACCTAGTTCTAGCGTTTGATTTTAGAACTAGGTACTTAGTTCTAGATTTTAATTTTCTGGAACTAGTTACTTAGTTCACGATCTTAATTTTAGAACTAGGTACTTAGTTCTCGCGTTTATTTCTGGAACTAGGTACTTAGTTCACGATTTTAATTTTAGAACTAGGTACTTAGTTCTCGCGTTTAATTCTAGAACTAGGTACTTAGTTCTCGATTTTTATTTTAGAATTAAGTATTTAGTTATCACGTTTATTTCTGGAACTAGGTATTTACTGCTCTATTTTGATTTTAGAACCGGGTACTTAGTTCTCGCGTTTATTTCTGGAACTAGGTACTTAGTTCACGATTTTAATTTTAGAACTAGGTACTTAGTTCTCGAGTTTAATCTTAGAACTAGGTACTTAGTTCTCGAGTTTAATCTTAGAACTAGGTACTTAGTTCTCGATTTTAATTCTAGAACTAGGTACTTAGTTCTCGATTTTAATTTTAGAACTAGGTACTTAGGTCTCGAGTTTAATCTTAGAACTAGGTACCTGGTTCTTGATTTTAATTTTCTGGAACTGGTTACTTAGTTCTCGCGTTTATTTCTGGAACTAGGTACTTAGTTCACGATTTTAATTTTAGAACTAGGTACTTAGTTCTCGCGTTTATTTCTGGAACTAGGTACTTAGTTCTCGATTTCAATTTTAGAACTAGGTACATAGTTCTAGCGTTTAATTTTAGAACTAGGTACTTAGTTCTAGATTTTAATTTTAGAACAAGGTACTTATTTCTCGCGTTTATATCTGGAACTGGGTACTTAGTTCTCGATTTTAATTTTAGAACTAGGTGCCTAGTTCTAGCGTATGATTTTAGAACTAGGTACTTAGTTCTAGATTTAAATTTTCTGGAACTAGTTACTTAGTTCTCGCGTTTAATTTTAGAACTAGGTACTTAGTCCTCGATTTTAATTCTAGAACTAGGTACTTAGTTCTTGATTTTAATTCTAGAACTAGGTACTTAGTTCTCGCGTTTATTTCTTTAACTAGGTACTTAGTTCACGATTTTAATTTTAGAACTAGGTACTTAGTTCTCGCGTTTAATTCTAGAACTAGGTACTTAGTTCTCGATTTTTATTTTAGAATTAGGTATTTAATTATCACGTTTATTTCTGGAACTAGGTATTTACTGCTCTATTTTGATTTTAGAACCGGGTACTTAGTTCTCGCGTTTATTTCTGGAACTAGGTACTTAGTTCACGATTTTAATTTTAGAACTAGGTACTTAGTTCTCGAGTTTAATCTTAGAACTAGGTACTTAGTTCTCGATTTTTATTTTAGAATTAGGTATTTAATTATCACGTTTATTTCTGGAACTAGGTATTTACTGCTCTATTTTGATTTTAGAACCGGGTACTTAGTTCTCGCGTTTATTTCTGGAACTAGGTACTTAGTTCTCGATTTCAATTTTAGAACTAGGTACATAGTTAAAGCGTTTAATTTTAGAACTAGGTACTTAGTTCTAGATTTTAATTTTAGAACAAGGTACTTATTTCTCGCGTTTATATCTGGAACTGGGTACTTAGTTCTCGAATTTAATCTTAGAACTAGGTACTTAGTTCTCGATTTTAATTCTAGAACTAGGTACTTAGTTCTCGAGTTCAATCTTAGAACTAGGTACTTAGTTCTCGCGTTTAATTTTAGAACCGGGTACTTAGTTCTCGCGTTTATTTCTGGAACTAGGTACTTAGTTCACGATTTTAATTTTAGAACTAGGTACTTAGTTCTCGCGTTTAATTCTAGAACTAGGTACTTAGTTCTCGATTTTTATTTTAGAATTAGGTATTTAGTTATCACGTTTATTTCTGGAACTAGGTATTTACTGCTCTATTTTGATTTTAAAACCGGGTACTTAGTTCTCGCGTTTATTTCTGGAACTAGGTACTTAGTTCACGATTTTAGTTTTAGAACTAGGTACTTAGTTCTCGAGTTTAATCTTAGAACTAGGTACTTAGTTCTCGATTTTAATTCTAGAACTAGGTACTTAGTTCTCGATTTTAATTTTAGAACTAGGTACTTAGGTCTCGAGTTTAATCTTAGAACTAGGTACCTGGTTTTCGATTTTAATTTTCTGGAACTAGTTACTTAGTTCTCGCGTTTATTTCTGGAACTAGGTACTTAGTTCACGATTTTAATTTTAGAACTAGGTACTTAGTTCTCGCGTTTATTTCTGGAACTAGGTACTTAGTTCTCGATTTCAATTTTAGAACTAGGTACATAGTTCTAGCGTTTAATTTTAGAACTAGGTACTTAGTTCTAGATTTTAATTTTAGAACAAGGTACTTATTTCTCGCGTTTATATCTGGAACTGGGTACTTAGTTCTCGATTTTAATTTTAGAACTAGGTGCCTAGTTCTAGATTTAAATTTTCTGGAACTAGTTACTTAGTTCTCGCGTTTAATTTTAGAACTAGGTACTTAGTCCTCGATTTTAATTCTAGAACTAGGTACTTAGTTCTTGATTTCAATTCTAGAACTAGGTACTCAGTTCTCGAGTTTAATCTTAGAACTAGGTACTTAGTTCTCGATTTTAATTCTAGAACTAGGTACTTAGTTCTCGATTTTAATTTTAGAACTAGGTACTTAGGTCTCGAGTTTAATCTTAGAACTAGGTACCTGGTTTTCGATTTTAATTTTCTGGAACTAGTTACTTAGTTCTCGCGTTTATTTCTGGAACTTGGTACTTAGTTCACGATTTTAATTTTAGAACTAGGTACTTAGTTCTCGCGTTTCTTTCTGGAACTAGGTACTTAGTTCTCGATTTCAATTTTAGAACTAGGTACATAGTTCTAGCGTTTAATTTTAGAACTAGGTACTTAGTTCTAGATTTTAATTTTAGAACAAGGTACTTATTTCTCGCGTTTATATCTGGAACTGGGTACTTAGTTCTCGATTTTAATTTTAGAACTAGGTGCCTAGTTCTAGATTTAAATTTTCTGGAACTAGTTACTTAGTTCTCGCGTTTAATTTTAAAACTAGGTACTTAGTCCTCGATTTTAATTCTAGAACTAGGTACTTAGTTCTTGATTTTAATTCTAGAACCGGGTACTTAGTTCTCGCGTTTATTTCTGGAACTAGGTACTTAGTTCTCGGTTTTAATTTTAGAACTAGGTACTTAGTTCTCGCGTTTATTTCTGGAACTAGGTACTTAGTTCTCGGTTTTAATTTTAGAACTAGGTACTTAGTTCTAGATTTTAATTTTCTGGAACTAGGTACTTATTTCTCGCGTTTATACCTGGAACTGGGTACTTAGTTCCCGATTTTAATTTTAGAACTAGATACTTAGTTCTCGCGTTTATTTCTGGAACTAGTTACTTAGTTCTCGCTTTTAATTTTAGAACTAGGTACTGTTTTCTCGCGTTTATATTTTGAACTGGGTACTTAGTTCTCGATTTTAATTTTAGAACTAGGTACCTAGTTCTAGCGTTTGATTTTAGAACTAGGTACTTAGTTCTAGATTTTAATTTTCTGGAACTAGTTACTTAGTTCACGATTTTAATTTTAGAACTAGGTACTTAGTTCTCGCGTTTATTTCTGGAACTAGGTACTTAGTTCACGATTTTAATTTTAGAACTAGGTACTTAGTTCTCGCGTTTAATTCTAGAACTAGGTACTTAGTTCTCGATTTTTATTTTAGAATTAAGTATTTAGTTATCACGTTTATTTCTGGAACTAGGTATTTACTGCTCTATTTTGATTTTAGAACCGGGTACTTAGTTCTCGCGTTTATTTCTGGAACTAGGTACTTAGTTCACGATTTTAATTTTAGAACCGGGTACTTAGTTCTCGCGTTTAATTCTAGAACTAGGTACTTAGTTCTCGATTTTTATTTTAGAATTAGGTATTTAGTTATCACGTTTATTTCTGGAACTAGGTATTTACTGCTCTATTTTGATTTTAGAACCGGGTACTTAGTTCTCGCGTTTATTTCTGGAACTAGGTACTTAGTTCTCGATTTCAATTTTAGAACTAGGTACATAGTTCTAGCGTTTAATTTTAGAACTAGGTACTTAGTTCTAGATTTTAATTTTAGAACAAGGTACTTATTTCTCGCGTTTAAATCTGGAACTGGGTACTTATTTCTCGATTTTAATTTTAGAACTAGGTGCCTAGTTCTAGATTTAAATTTTCTGGAACTAGTTACTTAGTTCTCGCGTTTAATTTTAGAACTAGGTACTTAGTTCTAGATTTTAATTTTAGAACAAGGTACTTATTTCTCGCGTTTATATCTGGAACTGGGTACTTAGTTCTCGAATTTAATCTTAGAACTAGGTACTTAGTTCTCGATTTTAATTCTAGAACTAGGTACTTAGTTCTCGAGTTCAATCTTAGAACTAGGTACTTAGTTCTCGCGTTTAATTTTAGAACCGGGTACTTAGTTCTCGCGTTTATTTCTGGAACTAGGTACTTACTTTTACCGTTTATTTCTTTAACTAGGTACTTAGTTCTCGATTTTAATTTTAGAACTAGGTGCCTAGTTCTAGATTTAAATTTTCTGGAACTAGTTACTTAGTTCTCGCGTTTAATTTTAGAACTAGGTACTTAGTTCTAGATTTTAATTTTAGAACAAGGTACTTATTTCTCGCGTTTATATCTGGAACTGGGTACTTAGTTCTCGAATTTAATCTTAGAACTAGGTACTTAGTTCTCGATTTTAATTCTAGAACTAGGTACTTAGTTCTCGAGTTCAATCTTAGAACTAGGTACTTAGTTCTCGCGTTTAATTTTAGAACCGGGTACTTAGTTCTCGCGTTTATTTCTGGAACTAGGTACTTACTTTTACCGTTTATTTCTTTAACTAGGTTCTTAGTTCTCGATTTTAATTTTGGAACTAGGTACTTAGTTATCGCGTTTATTTCTGGAACTAGGTACTGAGTTCTAGCGTTTAATTTTGGAACTAGGTACTTAGTTCCCGATTTTAATTTTAGAACTAGGTACTTAGTTCTCGCGTTTATTTCTTTAACTAGGTACTTAGTTCACGATTTTAATTTTAGAACTAGGTACTTAGTTCTCGCGTTTAATTCTAGAACTAGGTACTTAGTTCTCGATTTTTATTTTAGAATTAGGTATTTAGTTATCACGTTTATTTCTGGAACTAGGTATTTACTGCTCTATTTTGATTTTAGAACCGGGTACTTAGTTCTCGCGTTTATTTCTGGAACTAGGTACTTAGTTCACGATTTTAATTTTAGAACTAGGTACTTAGTTCTCGAGTTTAATCTTAGAACTAGGTACTTAGTTCTCGATTTTAATTCTAGAACTATAGTCTGGACAAGAAAAATAGTCAGTCTTTTTGCACGGTTGTAAGGGCAAAATCCGGGTAAAGTCGTGCAAAAAGACTGACTATTTTTCTTGTCCAGACTTTAGGTACTTAGTTCTCGATTTTAATTTTAGAACTAGGTACTTAGTTCTCGCGTTTAATTTTAGAACCGGGTACTTAGTTCTCGCGTTTATTTCTGGAACTAGGTACTTACTTTTACCGTTTATTTCTTTAACTAGGTACTTAGTTCTCGATTTTAATTTTGGAACTAGGTACTTAGTTATCGCGTTTATTTCTGGAACTAGGTACTGAGTTCTAGCGTTTAATTTTGGAACTATGTACTTAGTTCCCGATTTTAATTTTAGAACTAGGTACTTAATTCTCGCGTTTATTTCTTTAAGTAGGTACTTAGTTCACGATTTTAATTTTAGAACTAGGTACTTAGTTCTCGCGTTTAATTCTAGAACTAGGTACTTAGTTCTCGATTTTTATTTTAGAATTAGGTATTTAGTTATCACGTTTATTTCTGGAACTAGGTATTTACTGCTCTATTTTGATTTTAGAACCGGGTACTTAGTTCTCGCGTTTATTTCTGGAACTAGGTACTTAGTTCTCGATTTCAATTTTAGAACTAGGTACATAGTTAAAGCGTTTAATTTTAGAACTAGGTACTTAGTTCTAGATTTTAATTTTAGAACAAGGTACTTATTTCTCGCGTTTATATCTGGAACTGGGTACTTAGTTCTCGAATTTAATCTTAGAACTAGGTACTTAGTTCTCGATTTTAATTCTAGAACTAGGTACTTAGTTCTCGAGTTCAATCTTAGAACTAGGTACTTAGTTCTCGCGTTTAATTTTAGAACCGGGTACTTAGTTCTCGCGTTTATTTCTGGAACTAGGTACTTAGTTCACGATTTTAATTTTAGAACTAGGTACTTAGTTCTCGCGTTTAATTCTAGAACTAGGTACTTAGTTCTCGATTTTTATTTTAGAATTAGGTATTTAGTTATCACGTTTATTTCTGGAACTAGGTATTTACTGCTCTATTTTGATTTTAAAACCGGGTACTTAGTTCTCGCGTTTATTTCTGGAACTAGGTACTTAGTTCACGATTTTAGTTTTAGAACTAGGTACTTAGTTCTCGAGTTTAATCTTAGAACTACGTACTTAGTTCTCGAGTTTAATCTTAGAACTAGGTACTTAGTTCTCGATTTTAATTCTAGAACTAGGTACTTAGTTCTCGATTTTAATTTTAGAACTAGGTACTTAGGTCTCGAGTTTAATCTTAGAACTAGGTACCTGGTTTTCGATTTTAATTTTCTGGAACTAGTTACTTAGTTCTCGCGTTTATTTCTGGAACTAGGTACTTAGTTCACGATTTTAATTTTAGAACTAGGTACTTAGTTCTCGCGTTTATTTCTGGAACTAGGTACTTAGTTCTCGATTTCAATTTTAGAACTAGGTACATAGTTCTAGCGTTTAATTTTAGAACTAGGTACTTAGTTCTAGATTTTAATTTTAGAACAAGGTACTTATTTCTCGCGTTTATATCTGGAACTGGGTACTTAGTTCTCGATTTTAATTTTAGAACTAGGTGCCTAGTTCTAGATTTAAATTTTCTGGAACTAGTTACTTAGTTCTCGCGTTTAATTTTAGAACTAGGTACTTAGTCCTCGATTTTATTTCTAGAACTAGGTACTTAGTTCTTGATTTCAATTCTAGAACTAGGTACTCAGTTCTCGAGTTTAATCTTAGAACTAGGTACTTAGTTCTCGATTTTAATTCTAGAACTAGGTACTTAGTTCTCGATTTTAATTTTAGAACTAGGTACTTAGGTCTCGAGTTTAATCTTAGAACTAGGTACCTGGTTTTCGATTTTAATTTTCTGGAACTAGTTACTTAGTTCTCGCGTTTATTTCTGGAACTTGGTACTTAGTTCACGATTTTAATTTTAGAACTAGGTACTTAGTTCTCGCGTTTATTTCTGGAACTAGGTACTTAGTTCTCGATTTCAATTTTAGAACTAGGTACATAGTTCTAGCGTTTAATTTTAGAACTAGGTACTTAGTTCTAGATTTTAATTTTAGAACAAGGTACTTATTTCTCGCGTTTATATCTGGAACTGGGTACTTAGTTCTCGATTTTAATTTTAGAACTAGGTGCCTAGTTCTAGATTTAAATTTTCTGGAACTAGTTACTTAGTTCTCGCGTTTAATTTTAAAACTAGGTACTTAGTCCTCGATTTTAATTCTAGAACTAGGTACTTAGTTCTTGATTTTAATTCTAGAACTAGGTACTCAGTTCTCGAATTTAATCTTAGAACTAGGTACTTAGTTCTCGATTTTAATTCTAGAACTAGGTACTTAGTTCTCGAGTTCAATCTTAGAACTAGGTACTTAGTTCTCGCGTTTAATTTTAGAACCGGGTACTTAGTTCTCGCGTTTATTTCTGGAACTAGGTACTTAGTTGTCGGTTTTAATTTTAGAACTAGGTACTTAGTTCTCGCGTTTATTTCTGGAACTAGGTACTTAGTTCTCGGTTTTAATTTTAGAACTAGGTACTTAGTTCTAGATTTTAATTTTCTGGAACTAGGTACTTATTTCTCGCGTTTATACCTGGAACTGGGTACTTAGTTCCCGATTTTAATTTTAGAACTAGATACTTAGTTCTCGCGTTTATTTCTGGAACTAGTTACTTAGTTCTCGCTTTTAATTTTAGAACTAGGTACTGTTTTCTCGCGTTTATATTTTGAACTGGGTACTTAGTTCTCGATTTTAATTTTAGAACTAGGTACCTAGTTCTAGCGTTTGATTTTAGAACTAGGTACTTAGTTCTAGATTTTAATTTTCTGGAACTAGTTACTTAGTTCACGATCTTAATTTTAGAACTAGGTACTTAGTTCTCGCGTTTATTTCTGGAACTAGGTACTTAGTTCACGATTTTAATTTTAGAACTAGGTACTTAGTTCTCGCGTTTAATTCTAGAACTAGGTACTTAGTTCTCGATTTTTATTTTAGAATTAAGTATTTAGTTATCACGTTTATTTCTGGAACTAGGTATTTACTGCTCTATTTTGATTTTAGAACCGGGTACTTAGTTCTCGCGTTTATTTCTGGAACTAGGTACTTAGTTCACGATTTTAATTTTAGAACTAGGTACTTAGTTCTCGAGTTTAATCTTAGAACTAGGTACTTAGTTCTCGAGTTTAATCTTAGAACTAGGTACTTAGTTCTCGATTTTAATTCTAGAACTAGGTACTTAGTTCTCGATTTTAATTTTAGAACTAGGTACTTAGGTCTCGAGTTTAATCTTAGAACTAGGTACCTGGTTCTTGATTTTAATTTTCTGGAACTGGTTACTTAGTTCTCGCGTTTATTTCTGGAACTAGGTACTTAGTTCACGATTTTAATTTTAGAACTAGGTACTTAGTTCTCGCGTTTATTTCTGGAACTAGGTACTTAGTTCTCGATTTCAATTTTAGAACTAGGTACATAGTTCTAGCGTTTAATTTTAGAACTAGGTACTTAGTTCTAGATTTTAATTTTAGAACAAGGTACTTATTTCTCGCGTTTATATCTGGAACTGGGTACTTAGTTCTCGATTTTAATTTTAGAACTAGGTGCCTAGTTCTAGCGTATGATTTTAGAACTAGGTACTTAGTTCTAGATTTAAATTTTCTGGAACTAGTTACTTAGTTCTCGCGTTTAATTTTAGAACTAGGTACTTAGTCCTCGATTTTAATTCTAGAACTAGGTACTTAGTTCTTGATTTTAATTCTAGAACTAGGTACTTAGTTCTCGCGTTTATTTCTTTAACTAGGTACTTAGTTCACGATTTTAATTTTAGAACTAGGTACTTAGTTCTCGCGTTTAATTCTAGAACTAGGTACTTAGTTCTCGATTTTTATTTTAGAATTAGGTATTTAATTATCACGTTTATTTCTGGAACTAGGTATTTACTGCTCTATTTTGATTTTAGAACCGGGTACTTAGTTCTCGCGTTTATTTCTGGAACTAGGTACTTAGTTCACGATTTTAATTTTAGAACTAGGTACTTAGTTCTCGAGTTTAATCTTAGAACTAGGTACTTAGTTCTCGATTTTAATTCTAGAACTATAGTCTGGACAAGAAAAATAGTCAGTCTTTTTGCACGGTTGTAAGGGCAAAATCCGGGTAAAGTCGTGCAAAAAGACTGACTATTTTTCTTGTCCAGACTTTAGGTACTTAGTTCTCGATTTTAATTTTAGAACTAGGTACTTAGTTCTCGCGTTTAATTTTAGAACCGGGTACTTAGTTCTCGCGTTTATTTCTGGAACTAGGTACTTACTTTTACCGTTTATTTCTTTAACTAGGTACTTAGTTCTCGATTTTAATTTTGGAACTAGGTACTTAGTTATCGCGTTTATTTCTGGAACTAGGTACTGAGTTCTAGCGTTTAATTTTGGAACTATGTACTTAGTTCCCGATTTTAATTTTAGAACTAGGTACTTAGTTCTCGCGTTTATTTCTTTAAATAGGTACTTAGTTCACGATTTTAATTTTAGAACTAGGTACTTAGTTCTCGCGTTTAATTCTAGAACTAGGTACTTAGTTCTCGATTTTTATTTTAGAATTAGGTATTTAGTTATCACGTTTATTTCTGGAACTAGGTATTTACTGCTCTATTTTGATTTTAGAACCGGGTACTTAGTTCTCGCGTTTATTTCTGGAACTAGGTACTTAGTTCTCGATTTCAATTTTAGAACTAGGTACATAGTTAAAGCGTTTAATTTTAGAACTAGGTACTTAGTTCTAGATTTTAATTTTAGAACAAGGTACTTATTTCTCGCGTTTATATCTGGAACTGGGTACTTAGTTCTCGAATTTAATCTTAGAACTAGGTACTTAGTTCTCGATTTTAATTCTAGAACTAGGTACTTAGTTCTCGAGTTCAATCTTAGAACTAGGTACTTAGTTCTCGCGTTTAATTTTAGAACCGGGTACTTAGTTCTCGCGTTTATTTCTGGAACTAGGTACTTAGTTCACGATTTTAATTTTAGAACTAGGTACTTAGTTCTCGCGTTTAATTCTAGAACTAGGTACTTAGTTCTCGATTTTTATTTTAGAATTAGGTATTTAGTTATCACGTTTATTTCTGGAACTAGGTATTTACTGCTCTATTTTGATTTTAAAACCGGGTACTTAGTTCTCGCGTTTATTTCTGGAACTAGGTACTTAGTTCACGATTTTAGTTTTAGAACTAGGTACTTAGTTCTCGAGTTTAATCTTAGAACTAGGTACTTAGTTCTCGATTTTAATTCTAGAACTAGGTACTTAGTTCTCGATTTTAATTTTAGAACTAGGTACTTAGGTCTCGAGTTTAATCTTAGAACTAGGTACCTGGTTTTCGATTTTAATTTTCTGGAACTAGTTACTTAGTTCTCGCGTTTATTTCTGGAACTAGGTACTTAGTTCACGATTTTAATTTTAGAACTAGGTACTTAGTTCTCGCGTTTATTTCTGGAACTAGGTACTTAGTTCTCGATTTCAATTTTAGAACTAGGTACATAGTTCTAGCGTTTAATTTTAGAACTAGGTACTTAGTTCTAGATTTTAATTTTAGAACAAGGTACTTATTTCTCGCGTTTATATCTGGAACTGGGTACTTAGTTCTCGATTTTAATTTTAGAACTAGGTGCCTAGTTCTAGATTTAAATTTTCTGGAACTAGTTACTTAGTTCTCGCGTTTAATTTTAGAACTAGGTACTTAGTCCTCGATTTTAATTCTAGAACTAGGTACTTAGTTCTTGATTTCAATTCTAGAACTAGGTACTCAGTTCTCGAGTTTAATCTTAGAACTAGGTACTTAGTTCTCGATTTTAATTCTAGAACTAGGTACTTAGTTCTCGATTTTAATTTTAGAACTAGGTACTTAGGTCTCGAGTTTAATCTTAGAACTAGGTACCTGGTTTTCGATTTTAATTTTCTGGAACTAGTTACTTAGTTCTCGCGTTTATTTCTGGAACTTGGTACTTAGTTCACGATTTTAATTTTAGAACTAGGTACTTAGTTCTCGCGTTTCTTTCTGGAACTAGGTACTTAGTTCTCGATTTCAATTTTAGAACTAGGTACATAGTTCTAGCGTTTAATTTTAGAACTAGGTACTTAGTTCTAGATTTTAATTTTAGAACAAGGTACTTATTTCTCGCGTTTATATCTGGAACTGGGTACTTAGTTCTCGATTTTAATTTTAGAACTAGGTGCCTAGTTCTAGATTTAAATTTTCTGGAACTAGTTACTTAGTTCTCGCGTTTAATTTTAAAACTAGGTACTTAGTCCTCGATTTTAATTCTAGAACTAGGTACTTAGTTCTTGATTTTAATTCTAGAACCGGGTACTTAGTTCTCGCGTTTATTTCTGGAACTAGGTACTTAGTTCTCGGTTTTAATTTTAGAACTAGGTACTTAGTTCTCGCGTTTATTTCTGGAACTAGGTACTTAGTTCTCGGTTTTAATTTTAGAACTAGGTACTTAGTTCTAGATTTTAATTTTCTGGAACTAGGTACTTATTTCTCGCGTTTATACCTGGAACTGGGTACTTAGTTCCCGATTTTAATTTTAGAACTAGATACTTAGTTCTCGCGTTTATTTCTGGAACTAGTTACTTAGTTCTCGCTTTTAATTTTAGAACTAGGTACTGTTTTCTCGCGTTTATATTTTGAACTGGGTACTTAGTTCTCGATTTTAATTTTAGAACTAGGTACCTAGTTCTAGCGTTTGATTTTAGAACTAGGTACTTAGTTCTAGATTTTAATTTTCTGGAACTAGTTACTTAGTTCACGATTTTAATTTTAGAACTAGGTACTTAGTTCTCGCGTTTATTTCTGGAACTAGGTACTTAGTTCACGATTTTAATTTTAGAACTAGGTACTTAGTTCTCGCGTTTAATTCTAGAACTAGGTACTTAGTTCTCGATTTTTATTTTAGAATTAAGTATTTAGTTATCACGTTTATTTCTGGAACTAGGTATTTACTGCTCTATTTTGATTTTAGAACCGGGTACTTAGTTCTCGCGTTTATTTCTGGAACTAGGTACTTAGTTCACGATTTTAATTTTAGAACCGGGTACTTAGTTCTCGCGTTTAATTCTAGAACTAGGTACTTAGTTCTCGATTTTTATTTTAGAATTAGGTATTTAGTTATCACGTTTATTTCTGGAACTAGGTATTTACTGCTCTATTTTGATTTTAGAACCGGGTACTTAGTTCTCGCGTTTATTTCTGGAACTAGGTACTTAGTTCTCGATTTCAATTTTAGAACTAGGTACATAGTTAAAGCGTTTAATTTTAGAACTAGGTACTTAGTTCTAGATTTTAATTTTAGAACAAGGTACTTATTTCTCGCGTTTATATCTGGAACTGGGTACTTAGTTCTCGAATTTAATCTTAGAACTAGGTACTTAGTTCTCGATTTTAATTCTAGAACTAGGTACTTAGTTCTCGAGTTCAATCTTAGAACTAGGTACTTAGTTCTCGCGTTTAATTTTAGAACCGGGTACTTAGTTCTCGCGTTTATTTCTGGAACTAGGTACTTAGTTCACGATTTTAATTTTAGAACTAGGTACTTAGTTCTCGCGTTTAATTCTAGAACTAGGTACTTAGTTCTCGATTTTTATTTTAGAATTAGGTATTTAGTTATCACGTTTATTTCTGGAACTAGGTATTTACTGCTCTATTTTGATTTTAAAACCGGGTACTTAGTTCTCGCGTTTATTTCTGGAACTAGGTACTTAGTTCACGATTTTAGTTTTAGAACTAGGTACTTAGTTCTCGAGTTTAATCTTAGAACTAGGTACTTAGTTCTCGATTTTAATTCTAGAACTAGGTACTTAGTTCTCGATTTTAATTTTAGAACTAGGTACTTAGGTCTCGAGTTTAATCTTAGAACTAGGTACCTGGTTTTCGATTTTAATTTTCTGGAACTAGTTACTTAGTTCTCGCGTTTATTTCTGGAACTAGGTACTTAGTTCACGATTTTAATTTTAGAACTAGGTACTTAGTTCTCGCGTTTATTTCTGGAACTAGGTACTTAGTTCTCGATTTCAATTTTAGAACTAGGTACATAGTTCTAGCGTTTAATTTTAGAACTAGGTACTTAGTTCTAGATTTTAATTTTAGAACAAGGTACTTAGTTCTCGCGTTTCTTTCTGGAACTAGGTACTTAGTTCTCGATTTCAATTTTAGAACTAGGTACATAGTTCTAGCGTTTAATTTTAGAACTAGGTACTTAGTTCTAGATTTTAATTTTAGAACAAGGTACTTATTTCTCGCGTTTATATCTGGAACTGGGTACTTAGTTCTCGATTTTAATTTTAGAACTAGGTGCCTAGTTCTAGATTTAAATTTTCTGGAACTAGTTACTTAGTTCTCGCGTTTAATTTTAGAACTAGGTACTTAGTCCTCGATTTTAATTCTAGAACTAGGTACTTAGTTCTTGATTTCAATTCTAGAACTAGGTACTCAGTTCTCGAGTTTAATCTTAGAACTAGGTACTTAGTTCTCGATTTTAATTCTAGAACTAGGTACTTAGTTCTCGATTTTAATTTTAGAACTAGGTACTTAGGTCTCGAGTTTAATCTTAGAACTAGGTACCTGGTTTTCGATTTTAATTTTCTGGAACTAGTTACTTAGTTCTCGCGTTTATTTCTGGAACTTGGTACTTAGTTCACGATTTTAATTTTAGAACTAGGTACTTAGTTCTCGCGTTTCTTTCTGGAACTAGGTACTTAGTTCTCGATTTCAATTTTAGAACTAGGTACATAGTTCTAGCGTTTAATTTTAGAACTAGGTACTTAGTTCTAGATTTTAATTTTAGAACAAGGTACTTATTTCTCGCGTTTATATCTGGAACTGGGTACTTAGTTCTCGATTTTAATTTTAGAACTAGGTGCCTAGTTCTAGATTTAAATTTTCTGGAACTAGTTACTTAGTTCTCGCGTTTAATTTTAAAACTAGGTACTTAGTCCTCGATTTTAATTCTAGAACTAGGTACTTAGTTCTTGATTTTAATTCTAGAACCGGGTACTTAGTTCTCGCGTTTATTTCTGGAACTAGGTACTTAGTTCTCGGTTTTAATTTTAGAACTAGGTACTTAGTTCTCGCGTTTATTTCTGGAACTAGGTACTTAGTTCTCGGTTTTAATTTTAGAACTAGGTACTTAGTTCTAGATTTTAATTTTCTGGAACTAGGTACTTATTTCTCGCGTTTATACCTGGAACTGGGTACTTAGTTCCCGATTTTAATTTTAGAACTAGATACTTAGTTCTCGCGTTTATTTCTGGAACTAGTTACTTAGTTCTCGCTTTTAATTTTAGAACTAGGTACTGTTTTCTCGCGTTTATATTTTGAACTGGGTACTTAGTTCTCGATTTTAATTTTAGAACTAGGTACCTAGTTCTAGCGTTTGATTTTAGAACTAGGTACTTAGTTCTAGATTTTAATTTTCTGGAACTAGTTACTTAGTTCACGATTTTAATTTTAGAACTAGGTACTTATTTCTCGCGTTTATTTCTGGAACTAGGTACTTAGTTCACGATTTTAATTTTAGAACTAGGTACTTAGTTCTCGCGTTTAATTCTAGAACTAGGTACTTAGTTCTCGATTTTTATTTTAGAATTAAGTATTTAGTTATCACGTTTATTTCTGGAACTAGGTATTTACTGCTCTATTTTGATTTTAGAACCGGGTACTTAGTTCTCGCGTTTATTTCTGGAACTAGGTACTTAGTTCACGATTTTAATTTTAGAACCGGGTACTTAGTTCTCGCGTTTAATTCTAGAACTAGGTACTTAGTTCTCGATTTTTATTTTAGAATTAGGTATTTAGTTATCACGTTTATTTCTGGAACTAGGTATTTACTGCTCTATTTTGATTTTAGAACCGGGTACTTAGTTCTCGCGTTTATTTCTGGAACTAGGTACTTAGTTCTCGATTTCAATTTTAGAACTAGGTACATAGTTAAAGCGTTTAATTTTAGAACTAGGTACTTAGTTCTAGATTTTAATTTTAGAACAAGGTACTTATTTCTCGCGTTTATATCTGGAACTGGGTACTTAGTTCTCGAATTTAATCTTAGAACTAGGTACTTAGTTCTCGATTTTAATTCTAGAACTAGGTACTTAGTTCTCGAGTTCAATCTTAGAACTAGGTACTTAGTTCTCGCGTTTAATTTTAGAACCGGGTACTTAGTTCTCGCGTTTATTTCTGGAACTAGGTACTTAGTTCACGATTTTAATTTTAGAACTAGGTACTTAGTTCTCGCGTTTAATTCTAGAACTAGGTACTTAGTTCTCGATTTTTATTTTAGAATTAGGTATTTAGTTATCACGTTTATTTCTGGAACTAGGTATTTACTGCTCTATTTTGATTTTAAAACCGGGTACTTAGTTCTCGCGTTTATTTCTGGAACTAGGTACTTAGTTCACGATTTTAGTTTTAGAACTAGGTACTTAGTTCTCGAGTTTAATCTTAGAACTAGGTACTTAGTTCTCGATTTTAATTCTAGAACTAGGTACTTAGTTCTCGATTTTAATTTTAGAACTAGGTACTTAGGTCTCGAGTTTAATCTTAGAACTAGGTACCTGGTTTTCGATTTTAATTTTCTGGAACTAGTTACTTAGTTCTCGCGTTTATTTCTGGAACTAGGTACTTAGTTCACGATTTTAATTTTAGAACTAGGTACTTAGTTCTCGCGTTTATTTCTGGAACTAGGTACTTAGTTCTCGATTTCAATTTTAGAACTAGGTACATAGTTCTAGCGTTTAATTTTAGAACTAGGTACTTAGTTCTAGATTTTAATTTTAGAACAAGGTACTTATTTCTCGCGTTTATATCTGGAACTGGGTACTTAGTTCTCGATTTTAATTTTAGAACTAGGTGCCTAGTTCTAGATTTAAATTTTCTGGAACTAGTTACTTAGTTCTCGCGTTTAATTTTAGAACTAGGTACTTAGTCCTCGATTTTAATTCTAGAACTAGGTACTTAGTTCTTGATTTCAATTCTAGAACTAGGTACTCAGTTCTCGAGTTTAATCTTAGAACTAGGTACTTAGTTCTCGATTTTAATTCTAGAACTAGGTACTTAGTTCTCGATTTTAATTTTAGAACTAGGTACTTAGGTCTCGAGTTTAATCTTAGAACTAGGTACCTGGTTTTCGATTTTAATTTTCTGGAACTAGTTACTTAGTTCTCGCGTTTATTTCTGGAACTTGGTACTTAGTTCACGATTTTAATTTTAGAACTAGGTACTTAGTTCTCGCGTTTCTTTCTGGAACTAGGTACTTAGTTCTCGATTTCAATTTTAGAACTAGGTACATAGTTCTAGCGTTTAATTTTAGAACTAGGTACTTAGTTCTAGATTTTAATTTTAGAACAAGGTACTTATTTCTCGCGTTTATATCTGGAACTGGGTACTTAGTTCTCGATTTTAATTTTAGAACTAGGTGCCTAGTTCTAGATTTAAATTTTCTGGAACTAGTTACTTAGTTCTCGCGTTTAATTTTAAAACTAGGTACTTAGTCCTCGATTTTAATTCTAGAACTAGGTACTTAGTTCTTGATTTTAATTCTAGAACCGGGTACTTAGTTCTCGCGTTTATTTCTGGAACTAGGTACTTAGTTCTCGGTTTTAATTTTAGAACTAGGTACTTAGTTCTCGCGTTTATTTCTGGAACTAGGTACTTAGTTCTCGGTTTTAATTTTAGAACTAGGTACTTAGTTCTAGATTTTAATTTTCTGGAACTAGGTACTTATTTCTCGCGTTTATACCTGGAACTGGGTACTTAGTTCCCGATTTTAATTTTAGAACTAGATACTTAGTTCTCGCGTTTATTTCTGGAACTAGTTACTTAGTTCTCGCTTTTAATTTTAGAACTAGGTACTGTTTTCTCGCGTTTATATTTTGAACTGGGTACTTAGTTCTCGATTTTAATTTTAGAACTAGGTACCTAGTTCTAGCGTTTGATTTTAGAACTAGGTACTTAGTTCTAGATTTTAATTTTCTGGAACTAGTTACTTAGTTCACGATTTTAATTTTAGAACTAGGTACTTAGTTCTCGCGTTTATTTCTGGAACTAGGTACTTAGTTCACGATTTTAATTTTAGAACTAGGTACTTAGTTCTCGCGTTTAATTCTAGAACTAGGTACTTAGTTCTCGATTTTTATTTTAGAATTAAGTATTTAGTTATCACGTTTATTTCTGGAACTAGGTATTTACTGCTCTATTTTGATTTTAGAACCGGGTACTTAGTTCTCGCGTTTATTTCTGGAACTAGGTACTTAGTTCACGATTTTAATTTTAGAACTAGGTACTTAGTTCTCGAGTTTAATCTTAGAACTAGGTACTTAGTTCTCGAGTTTAATCTTAGAACTAGGTACTTAGTTCTCGATTTTAATTCTAGAACTAGGTACTTAGTTCTCGATTTTAATTTTAGAACTAGGTACCTGGTTCTTGATTTTAATTTTCTGGAACTGGTTACTTAGTTCTCGCGTTTATTTCTGGAACTAGGTACTTAGTTCACGATTTTAATTTTAGAACTAGGTACTTAGTTCTCGCGTTTATTTCTGGAACTAGGTACTTAGTTCTCGATTTCAATTTTAGAACTAGGTACATAGTTCTAGCGTTTAATTTTAGAACTAGGTACTTAGTTCTAGATTTTAATTTTAGAACAAGGTACTTATTTCTCGCGTTTATATCTGGAACTGGGTACTTAGTTCTCGATTTTAATTTTAGAACTAGGTGCCTAGTTCTAGCGTATGATTTTAGAACTAGGTACTTAGTTCTAGATTTAAATTTTCTGGAACTAGTTACTTAGTTCTCGCGTTTAATTTTAGAACTAGGTACTTAGTCCTCGATTTTAATTCTAGAACTAGGTACTTAGTTCTTGATTTTAATTCTAGAACTAGGTACTTAGTTCTCGCGTTTATTTCTTTAACTAGGTACTTAGTTCACGATTTTAATTTTAGAACTAGGTACTTAGTTCTCGCGTTTAATTCTAGAACTAGGTACTTAGTTCTAGATTTTAATTTTAGAACAAGGTACTTATTTCTCGCGTTTATATCTGGAACTGGGTACTTAGTTCTCGAATTTAATCTTAGAACTAGGTACTTAGTTCTCGATTTTAATTCTAGAACTAGGTACTTAGTTCTCGAGTTCAATCTTAGAACTAGGTACTTAGTTCTCGCGTTTAATTTTAGAACCGGGTACTTAGTTCTCGCGTTTATTTCTGGAACTAGGTACTTAGTTCACGATTTTAATTTTAGAACTAGGTACTTAGTTCTCGCGTTTAATTCTAGAACTAGGTACTTAGTTCTCGATTTTTATTTTAGAATTAGGTATTTAGTTATCACGTTTATTTCTGGAACTAGGTATTTACTGCTCTATTTTGATTTTAAAACCGGGTACTTAGTTCTCGCGTTTATTTCTGGAACTAGGTACTTAGTTCACGATTTTAGTTTTAGAACTAGGTACTTAGTTCTCGAGTTTAATCTTAGAACTAGGTACTTAGTTCTCGATTTTAATTCTAGAACTAGGTACTTAGTTCTCGATTTTAATTTTAGAACTAGGTACTTAGGTCTCGAGTTTAATCTTAGAACTAGGTACCTGGTTTTCGATTTTAATTTTCTGGAACTAGTTACTTAGTTCTCGCGTTTATTTCTGGAACTAGGTACTTAGTTCACGATTTTAATTTTAGAACTAGGTACTTAGTTCTCGCGTTTATTTCTGGAACTAGGTACTTAGTTCTCGATTTCAATTTTAGAACTAGGTACATAGTTCTAGCGTTTAATTTTAGAACTAGGTACTTAGTTCTAGATTTTAATTTTAGAACAAGGTACTTATTTCTCGCGTTTATATCTGGAACTGGGTACTTAGTTCTCGATTTTAATTTTAGAACTAGGTGCCTAGTTCTAGATTTAAATTTTCTGGAACTAGTTACTTAGTTCTCGCGTTTAATTTTAGAACTAGGTACTTAGTCCTCGATTTTAATTCTAGAACTAGGTACTTAGTTCTTGATTTCAATTCTAGAACTAGGTACTCAGTTCTCGAGTTTAATCTTAGAACTAGGTACTTAGTTCTCGATTTTAATTCTAGAACTAGGTACTTAGTTCTCGATTTTAATTTTAGAACTAGGTACTTAGGTCTCGAGTTTAATCTTAGAACTAGGTACCTGGTTTTCGATTTTAATTTTCTGGAACTAGTTACTTAGTTCTCGCGTTTATTTCTGGAACTTGGTACTTAGTTCACGATTTTAATTTTAGAACTAGGTACTTAGTTCTCGCGTTTCTTTCTGGAACTAGGTACTTAGTTCTCGATTTCAATTTTAGAACTAGGTACATAGTTCTAGCGTTTAATTTTAGAACTAGGTACTTAGTTCTAGATTTTAATTTTAGAACAAGGTACTTATTTCTCGCGTTTATATCTGGAACTGGGTACTTAGTTCTCGATTTTAATTTTAGAACTAGGTGCCTAGTTCTAGATTTAAATTTTCTGGAACTAGTTACTTAGTTCTCGCGTTTAATTTTAAAACTAGGTACTTAGTCCTCGATTTTAATTCTAGAACTAGGTACTTAGTTCTTGATTTTAATTCTAGAACCGGGTACTTAGTTCTCGCGTTTATTTCTGGAACTAGGTACTTAGTTCTCGGTTTTAATTTTAGAACTAGGTACTTAGTTCTCGCGTTTATTTCTGGAACTAGGTACTTAGTTCTCGGTTTTAATTTTAGAACTAGGTACTTAGTTCTAGATTTTAATTTTCTGGAACTAGGTACTTATTTCTCGCGTTTATACCTGGAACTGGGTACTTAGTTCCCGATTTTAATTTTAGAACTAGATACTTAGTTCTCGCGTTTATTTCTGGAACTAGTTACTTAGTTCTCGCTTTTAATTTTAGAACTAGGTACTGTTTTCTCGCGTTTATATTTTGAACTGGGTACTTAGTTCTCGATTTTAATTTTAGAACTAGGTACCTAGTTCTAGCGTTTGATTTTAGAACTAGGTACTTAGTTCTAGATTTTAATTTTCTGGAACTAGTTACTTAGTTCACGATTTTAATTTTAGAACTAGGTACTTAGTTCTCGCGTTTATTTCTGGAACTAGGTACTTAGTTCACGATTTTAATTTTAGAACTAGGTACTTAGTTCTCGCGTTTAATTCTAGAACTAGGTACTTAGTTCTCGATTTTTATTTTAGAATTAAGTATTTAGTTATCACGTTTATTTCTGGAACTAGGTATTTACTGCTCTATTTTGATTTTAGAACCGGGTACTTAGTTCTCGCGTTTATTTCTGGAACTAGGTACTTAGTTCACGATTTTAATTTTAGAACTAGGTACTTAGTTCTCGAGTTTAATCTTAGAACTAGGTACTTAGTTCTCGAGTTTAATCTTAGAACTAGGTACTTAGTTCTCGATTTTAATTCTAGAACTAGGTACTTAGTTCTCGATTTTAATTTTAGAACTAGGTACCTGGTTCTTGATTTTAATTTTCTGGAACTGGTTACTTAGTTCTCGCGTTTATTTCTGGAACTAGGTACTTAGTTCACGATTTTAAATTTAGAACTAGGTACTTAGTTCTCGCGTTTATTTCTGGAACTAGGTACTTAGTTCTCGATTTCAATTTTAGAACTAGGTACATAGTTCTAGCGTTTAATTTTAGAACTAGGTACTTAGTTCTAGATTTTAATTTTAGAACAAGGTACTTATTTCTCGCGTTTATATCTGGAACTGGGTACTTAGTTCTCGATTTTAATTTTAGAACTAGGTGCCTAGTTCTAGCGTATGATTTTAGAACTAGGTACTTAGTTCTAGATTTAAATTTTCTGGAACTAGTTACTTAGTTCTCGCGTTTAATTTTAGAACTAGGTACTTAGTCCTCGATTTTAATTCTAGAACTAGGTACTTAGTTCTTGATTTTAATTCTAGAACTAGGTACTTAGTTCTCGCGTTTATTTCTTTAACTAGGTACTTAGTTCACGATTTTAATTTTAGAACTAGGTACTTAGTTCTCGCGTTTAATTCTAGAACTAGGTACTTAGTTCTCGATTTTTATTTTAGAATTAGGTATTTAGTTATCACGTTTATTTCTGGAACTAGGTATTTACTGCTCTATTTTGATTTTAGAATTAAGTATTTAGTTATCACGTTTATTTCTGGAACTAGGTATTTACTGCTCTATTTTGATTTCAGAACCGGGTACTTAGTTCTCGCGTTTATTTCTGGAACTAGGTACTTAGTTCACGATTTTAATTTTAGAACTAGGTACTTAGTTCTCGAGTTTAATCTTAGAACTAGGTACTTAGTTCTCGAGTTTAATCTTAGAACTAGGTACTTAGTTCTCGATTTTAATTCTAGAACTAGGTACTTAGTTCTCGAGTTTAATCTTAGAACTAGGTACCTGGTTCTTGATTTTAATTTTCTGGAACTGGTTACTTAGTTCTCGCGTTTATTTCTGGAACTAGGTACTTAGTTCACGATTTTAATTTTAGAACTAGGTACTTAGTTCTCGCGTTTATTTCTGGAACTAGGTACTTAGTTCTCGATTTCAATTTTAGAACTAGGTACATAGTTCTAGCGTTTAATTTTAGAACTAGGTACTTAGTTCTAGATTTTAATTTTAGAACAAGGTACTTATTTCTCGCGTTTATATCTGGAACTGGGTACTTAGTTCTCGATTTTAATTTTAGAACTAGGTGCCTAGTTCTAGCGTATGATTTTAGAACTAGGTACTTAGTTCTCGATTTTTATTTTAGAATTAGGTATTTAGTTATCACGTTTATTTCTGGAACTAGGTATTTACTGCTCTATTTTGATTTTAGAACCGGGTACTTAGTTCTCGCGTTTATTTCTGGAACTAGGTACTTAGTTCTCGATTTCAATTTTAGAACTAGGTACATAGTTAAAGCGTTTAATTTTAGAACTAGGTACTTAGTTCTAGATTTTAATTTTAGAACAAGGTACTTATTTCTCGCGTTTATATCTGGAACTGGGTACTTAGTTCTCGAATTTAATCTTAGAACTAGGTACTTAGTTCTCGATTTTAATTCTAGAACTAGGTACTTAGTTCTCGAGTTCAATCTTAGAACTAGGTACTTAGTTCTCGCGTTTAATTTTAGAACCGGGTACTTAGTTCTCGCGTTTATTTCTGGAACTAGGTACTTAGTTCACGATTTTAATTTTAGAACTAGGTACTTAGTTCTCGCGTTTAATTCTAGAACTAGGTACTTAGTTCTCGATTTTTATTTTAGAATTAGGTATTTAGTTATCACGTTTATTTCTGGAACTAGGTATTTACTGCTCTATTTTGATTTTAAAACCGGGTACTTAGTTCTCGCGTTTATTTCTGGAACTAGGTACTTAGTTCACGATTTTAGTTTTAGAACTAGGTACTTAGTTCTCGAGTTTAATCTTAGAACTAGGTACTTAGTTCTCGATTTTAATTCTAGAACTAGGTACTTAGTTCTCGATTTTAATTTTAGAACTAGGTACTTAGGTCTCGAGTTTAATCTTAGAACTAGGTACCTGGTTTTCGATTTTAATTTTCTGGAACTAGTTACTTAGTTCTCGCGTTTATTTCTGGAACTAGGTACTTAGTTCACGATTTTAATTTTAGAACTAGGTACTTAGTTCTCGCGTTTATTTCTGGAACTAGGTACTTAGTTCTCGATTTCAATTTTAGAACTAGGTACATAGTTCTAGCGTTTAATTTTAGAACTAGGTACTTAGTTCTAGATTTTAATTTTAGAACAAGGTACTTATTTCTCGCGTTTATATCTGGAACTGGGTACTTAGTTCTCGATTTTAATTTTAGAACTAGGTGCCTAGTTCTAGATTTAAATTTTCTGGAACTAGTTACTTAGTTCTCGCGTTTAATTTTAGAACTAGGTACTTAGTCCTCGATTTTAATTCTAGAACTAGGTACTTAGTTCTTGATTTCAATTCTAGAACTAGGTACTCAGTTCTCGAGTTTAATCTTAGAACTAGGTACTTAGTTCTCGATTTTAATTCTAGAACTAGGTACTTAGTTCTCGATTTTAATTTTAGAACTAGGTACTTAGGTCTCGAGTTTAATCTTAGAACTAGGTACCTGGTTTTCGATTTTAATTTTCTGGAACTAGTTACTTAGTTCTCGCGTTTATTTCTGGAACTTGGTACTTAGTTCACGATTTTAATTTTAGAACTAGGTACTTAGTTCTCGCGTTTCTTTCTGGAACTAGGTACTTAGTTCTCGATTTCAATTTTAGAACTAGGTACATAGTTCTAGCGTTTAATTTTAGAACTAGGTACTTAGTTCTAGATTTTAATTTTAGAACAAGGTACTTATTTCTCGCGTTTATATCTGGAACTGGGTACTTAGTTCTCGATTTTAATTTTAGAACTAGGTGCCTAGTTCTAGATTTAAATTTTCTGGAACTAGTTACTTAGTTCTCGCGTTTAATTTTAAAACTAGGTACTTAGTCCTCGATTTTAATTCTAGAACTAGGTACTTAGTTCTTGATTTTAATTCTAGAACCGGGTACTTAGTTCTCGCGTTTATTTCTGGAACTAGGTACTTAGTTCTCGGTTTTAATTTTAGAACTAGGTACTTAGTTCTCGCGTTTATTTCTGGAACTAGGTACTTAGTTCTCGGTTTTAATTTTAGAACTAGGTACTTAGTTCTAGATTTTAATTTTCTGGAACTAGGTACTTATTTCTCGCGTTTATACCTGGAACTGGGTACTTAGTTCCCGATTTTAATTTTAGAACTAGATACTTAGTTCTCGCGTTTATTTCTGGAACTAGTTACTTAGTTCTCGCTTTTAATTTTAGAACTAGGTACTGTTTTCTCGCGTTTATATTTTGAACTGGGTACTTAGTTCTCGATTTTAATTTTAGAACTAGGTACCTAGTTCTAGCGTTTGATTTTAGAACTAGGTACTTAGTTCTAGATTTTAATTTTCTGGAACTAGTTACTTAGTTCACGATTTTAATTTTAGAACTAGGTACTTAGTTCTCGCGTTTATTTCTGGAACTAGGTACTTAGTTCACGATTTTAATTTTAGAACTAGGTACTTAGTTCTCGCGTTTAATTCTAGAACTAGGTACTTAGTTCTCGATTTTTATTTTAGAATTAAGTATTTAGTTATCACGTTTATTTCTGGAACTAGGTATTTACTGCTCTATTTTGATTTTAGAACCGGGTACTTAGTTCTCGCGTTTATTTCTGGAACTAGGTACTTAGTTCACGATTTTAATTTTAGAACTAGGTACTTAGTTCTCGAGTTTAATCTTAGAACTAGGTACTTAGTTCTCGAGTTTAATCTTAGAACTAGGTACTTAGTTCTCGATTTTAATTCTAGAACTAGGTACTTAGTTCTCGATTTTAATTTTAGAACTAGGTACCTGGTTCTTGATTTTAATTTTCTGGAACTGGTTACTTAGTTCTCGCGTTTATTTCTGGAACTAGGTACTTAGTTCACGATTTTAATTTTAGAACTAGGTACTTAGTTCTCGCGTTTATTTCTGGAACTAGGTACTTAGTTCTCGATTTCAATTTTAGAACTAGGTACATAGTTCTAGCGTTTAATTTTAGAACTAGGTACTTAGTTCTAGATTTTAATTTTAGAACAAGGTACTTATTTCTCGCGTTTATATCTGGAACTGGGTACTTAGTTCTCGATTTTAATTTTAGAACTAGGTGCCTAGTTCTAGCGTATGATTTTAGAACTAGGTACTTAGTTCTAGATTTAAATTTTCTGGAACTAGTTACTTAGTTCTCGCGTTTAATTTTAGAACTAGGTACTTAGTCCTCGATTTTAATTCTAGAACTAGGTACTTAGTTCTTGATTTTAATTCTAGAACTAGGTACTTAGTTCTCGCGTTTATTTCTTTAACTAGGTACTTAGTTCACGATTTTAATTTTAGAACTAGGTACTTAGTTCTCGCGTTTAATTCTAGAACTAGGTACTTAGTTCTCGATTTTTATTTTAGAATTAGGTATTTAGTTATCACGTTTATTTCTGGAACTAGGTATTTACTGCTCTATTTTGATTTTAGAATTAAGTATTTAGTTATCACGTTTATTTCTGGAACTAGGTATTTACTGCTCTATTTTGATTTCAGAACCGGGTACTTAGTTCTCGCGTTTATTTCTGGAACTAGGTACTTAGTTCACGATTTTAATTTTAGAACTAGGTACTTAGTTCTCGAGTTTAATCTTAGAACTAGGTACTTAGTTCTCGAGTTTAATCTTAGAACTAGGTACTTAGTTCTCGATTTTAATTCTAGAACTAGGTACTTAGTTCTCGAGTTTAATCTTAGAACTAGGTACCTGGTTCTTGATTTTAATTTTCTGGAACTGGTTACTTAGTTCTCGCGTTTATTTCTGGAACTAGGTACTTAGTTCACGATTTTAATTTTAGAACTAGGTACTTAGTTCTCGCGTTTATTTCTGGAACTAGGTACTTAGTTCTCGATTTCAATTTTAGAACTAGGTACATAGTTCTAGCGTTTAATTTTAGAACTAGGTACTTAGTTCTAGATTTTAATTTTAGAACAAGGTACTTATTTCTCGCGTTTATATCTGGAACTGGGTACTTAGTTCTCGATTTTAATTTTAGAACTAGGTGCCTAGTTCTAGCGTATGATTTTAGAACTAGGTACTTAGTTCTAGATTTAAATTTTCTGGAACTAGTTACTTAGTTCTCGCGTTTAATTTTAGAACTAGGTACTTAGTCCTCGATTTTAATTCTAGAACTAGGTACTTAGTTCTTGATTTTAATTCTAGAACTAGGTACTTAGTTCTCGCGTTTATTTCTTTAACTAGGTACTTAGTTCACGATTTTAATTTTAGAACTAGGTACTTAGTTCTCGCGTTTAATTCTAGAACTAGGTACTTAGTTCTCGATTTTTATTTTAGAATTAGGTATTTAGTTATCACGTTTATTTCTGGAACTAGGTATTTACTGCTCTATTTTGATTTTAGAACCGGGTACTTAGTTCTCGCGTTTATTTCTGGAACTAGGTACTTAGTTCACGATTTTAATTTTAGAACTAGGTACTTAGTTCTCGAGTTTAATCTTAGAACTAGGTACTTAGTTCTCGATTTTAATTCTAGAACTATAGTCTGGACAAGAAAAATAGTCAGTCTTTTTGCACGGTTGTAAGGGCAAAATCCGGGTAAAGTCGTGCAAAAAGACTGACTATTTTTCTTGTCCAGACTTTAGGTACTTAGTTCTCGATTTTAATTTTAGAACTAGGTACTTAGTTCTCGCGTTTAATTTTAGAACCGGGTACTTAGTTCTCGCGTTTATTTCTGGAACTAGGTACTTACTTTTACCGTTTATTTCTTTAACTAGGTACTTAGTTCTCGATTTTAATTTTGGAACTAGGTACTTAGTTATCGCGTTTATTTCTGGAACTAGGTACTGAGTTCTAGCGTTTAATTTTGGAACTATGTACTTAGTTCCCGATTTTAATTTTAGAACTAGGTACTTAGTTCTCGCGTTTATTTCTTTAAATAGGTACTTAGTTCACGATTTTAATTTTAGAACTAGGTACTTAGTTCTCGCGTTTAATTCTAGAACTAGGTACTTAGTTCTCGATTTTTATTTTAGAATTAGGTATTTTGTTATCACGTTTATTTCTGGAACTAGGTATTTACTGCTCTATTTTGATTTTAGAACCGGGTACTTAGTTCTCGCGTTTATTTCTGGAACTAGGTACTTAGTTCTCGATTTCAATTTTAGAACTAGGTACATAGTTAAAGCGTTTAATTTTAGAACTAGGTACTTAGTTCTAGATTTTAATTTTAGAACAAGGTACTTATTTCTCGCGTTTATATCTGGAACTGGGTACTTAGTTCTCGAATTTAATCTTAGAACTAGGTACTTAGTTCTCGATTTTAATTCTAGAACTAGGTACTTAGTTCTCGAGTTCAATCTTAGAACTAGGTACTTAGTTCTCGCGTTTAATTTTAGAACCGGGTACTTAGTTCTCGCGTTTATTTCTGGAACTAGGTACTTAGTTCACGATTTTAATTTTAGAACTAGGTACTTAGTTCTCGCGTTTAATTCTAGAACTAGGTACTTAGTTCTCGATTTTTATTTTAGAATTAGGTATTTAGTTATCACGTTTATTTCTGGAACTAGGTATTTACTGCTCTATTTTGATTTTAAAACCGGGTACTTAGTTCTCGCGTTTATTTCTGGAACTAGGTACTTAGTTCACGATTTTAGTTTTAGAACTAGGTACTTAGTTCTCGAGTTTAATCTTAGAACTAGGTACTTAGTTCTCGAGTTTAATCTTAGAACTAGGTACTTAGTTCTCGATTTTAATTCTAGAACTAGGTACTTAGTTCTCGATTTTAATTTTAGAACTAGGTACTTAGGTCTCGAGTTTAATCTTAGAACTAGGTACCTGGTTTTCGATTTTAATTTTCTGGAACTAGTTACTTAGTTCTCGCGTTTATTTCTGGAACTAGGTACTTAGTTCACGATTTTAATTTTAGAACTAGGTACTTAGTTCTCGCGTTTATTTCTGGAACTAGGTACTTAGTTCTCGATTTCAATTTTAGAACTAGGTACATAGTTCTAGCGTTTAATTTTAGAACTAGGTACTTAGTTCTAGATTTTAATTTTAGAACAAGGTACTTATTTCTCGCGTTTATATCTGGAACTGGGTACTTAGTTCTCGATTTTAATTTTAGAACTAGGTGCCTAGTTCTAGATTTAAATTTTCTGGAACTAGTTACTTAGTTCTCGCGTTTAATTTTAGAACTAGGTACTTAGTCCTCGATTTTAATTCTAGAACTAGGTACTTAGTTCTTGATTTCAATTCTAGAACTAGGTACTCAGTTCTCGAGTTTAATCTTAGAACTAGGTACTTAGTTCTCGATTTTAATTCTAGAACTAGGTACTTAGTTCTCGATTTTAATTTTAGAACTAGGTACTTAGGTCTCGAGTTTAATCTTAGAACTAGGTACCTGGTTTTCGATTTTAATTTTCTGGAACTAGTTACTTAGTTCTCGCGTTTATTTCTGGAACTTGGTACTTAGTTCACGATTTTAATTTTAGAACTAGGTACTTAGTTCTCGCGTTTATTTCTGGAACTAGGTACTTAGTTCTCGATTTCAATTTTAGAACTAGGTACATAGTTCTAGCGTTTAATTTTAGAACTAGGTACTTAGTTCTAGATTTTAATTTTAGAACAAGGTACTTATTTCTCGCGTTTATATCTGGAACTGGGTACTTAGTTCTCGATTTTAATTTTAGAACTAGGTGCCTAGTTCTAGATTTAAATTTTCTGGAACTAGTTACTTAGTTCTCGCGTTTAATTTTAAAACTAGGTACTTAGTCCTCGATTTTTCTAGAACTAGGTACTTAGTTCTTGATTTTAATTCTAGAACTAGGTACTCAGTTCTCGAATTTAATCTTAGAACTAGGTACTTAGTTCTCGATTTTAATTCTAGAACTAGGTACTTAGTTCTCGAGTTCAATCTTAGAACTAGGTACTTAGTTCTCGCGTTTAATTTTAGAACCGGGTACTTAGTTCTCGCGTTTATTTCTGGAACTAGGTACTTAGTTCTCGGTTTTAATTTTAGAACTAGGTACTTAGTTCTCGCGTTTATTTCTGGAACTAGGTACTTAGTTCTCGGTTTTAATTTTAGAACTAGGTACTTAGTTCTAGATTTTAATTTTCTGGAACTAGGTACTTATTTCTCGCGTTTATACCTGGAACTGGGTACTTAGTTCCCGATTTTAATTTTAGAACTAGATACTTAGTTCTCGCGTTTATTTCTGGAACTAGGTACTTAGTTCTCGATTTCAATTTTAGAACTAGGTACATAGTTCTAGCGTTTAATTTTAGAACTAGGTACTTAGTTCTAGATTTTAATTTTAGAACAAGGTACTTATTTCTCGCGTTTATATCTGGAACTGGGTACTTAGTTCTCGATTTTAATTTTAGAACTAGGTGCCTAGTTCTAGATTTAAATTTTCTGGAACTAGTTACTTAGTTCTCGCGTTTAATTTTAGAACTAGGTACTTAGTCCTCGATTTTAATTCTAGAACTAGGTACTTAGTTCTTGATTTCAATTCTAGAACTAGGTACTCAGTTCTCGAGTTTAATCTTAGAACTAGGTACTTAGTTCTCGATTTTAATTCTAGAACTAGGTACTTAGTTCTCGATTTTAATTTTAGAACTAGGTACTTAGGTCTCGAGTTTAATCTTAGAACTAGGTACCTGGTTTTCGATTTTAATTTTCTGGAACTAGTTACTTAGTTCTCGCGTTTATTTCTGGAACTTGGTACTTAGTTCACGATTTTAATTTTAGAACTAGGTACTTAGTTCTCGCGTTTATTTCTGGAACTAGGTACTTAGTTCTCGATTTCAATTTTAGAACTAGGTACATAGTTCTAGCGTTCAATTTTAGAACTAGGTACTTAGTTCTAGATTTTAATTTTAGAACAAGGTACTTATTTCTCGCGTTTATATCTGGAACTGGGTACTTAGTTCTCGATTTTAATTTTAGAACTAGGTGCCTAGTTCTAGATTTAAATTTTCTGGAACTAGTTACTTAGTTCTCGCGTTTAATTTTAAAACTAGGTACTTAGTCCTCGATTTTTCTAGAACTAGGTACTTAGTTCTTGATTTTAATTCTAGAACTAGGTACTCAGTTCTCGAATTTAATCTTAGAACTAGGTACTTAGTTCTCGATTTTAATTCTAGAACTAGGTACTTAGTTCTCGAGTTCAATCTTAGAACTAGGTACTTAGTTCTCGCGTTTAATTTTAGAACCGGGTACTTAGTTCTCGCGTTTATTTCTGGAACTAGGTACTTAGTTCTCGGTTTTAATTTTAGAACTAGGTACTTAGTTCTCGCGTTTATTTCTGGAACTAGGTACTTAGTTCTCGGTTTTAATTTTAGAACTAGGTACTTAGTTCTAGATTTTAATTTTCTGGAACTAGGTACTTATTTCTCGCGTTTATACCTGGAACTGGGTACTTAGTTCCCGATTTTAATTTTAGAACTAGATACTTAGTTCTCGCGTTTATTTCTGGAACTAGTTACTTAGTTCTCGCTTTTAATTTTAGAACTAGGTACTGTTTTCTCGCGTTTATATTTTGAACTGGGTACTTAGTTCTCGATTTTAATTTTAGAACTAGGTACCTAGTTCTAGCGTTTGATTTTAGAACTAGGTACTTAGTTCTAGATTTTAATTTTCTGGAACTAGTTACTTAGTTCACGATTTTAATTTTAGAACTAGGTACTTAGTTCTCGCGTTTATTTCTGGAACTAGGTACTTAGTTCACGATTTTAATTTTAGAACTAGGTACTTAGTTCTCGCGTTTAATTCTAGAACTAGGTACTTAGTTCTCGATTTTTATTTTAGAATTAAGTATTTAGTTATCACGTTTATTTCTGGAACTAGGTATTTACTGCTCTATTTTGATTTTAGAACCGGGTACTTAGTTCTCGCGTTTATTTCTGGAACTAGGTACTTAGTTCACGATTTTAATTTTAGAACTAGGTACTTAGTTCTCGAGTTTAATCTTAGAACTAGGTACTTAGTTCTCGAGTTTAATCTTAGAACTAGGTACTTAGTTCTCGATTTTAATTCTAGAACTAGGTACTTAGTTCTCGATTTTAATTTTAGAACAAGGTACTTATTTCTCGCGTTTATATCTGGAACTGGGTACTTAGTTCTCGATTTTAATTTTAGAACTAGGTGCCTAGTTCTAGCGTATGATTTTAGAACTAGGTACTTAGTTCTAGATTTAAATTTTCTGGAACTAGTTACTTAGTTCTCGCGTTTAATTTTAGAACTAGGTACTTAGTCCTCGATTTTAATTCTAGAACTAGGTACTTAGTTCTTGATTTTAATTCTAGAACTAGGTACTTAGTTCTCGAATTTAATCTTAGAACTAGGTACTTAGTTCTTGATTTTAATTCTAGAACTAGGTACTTAGTTCTCGAGTTTAATTTTAGAAACTAGGTACTTAGTTCTAGATTTTAATTTTAGAACTAGGTACTTAGTTCTCGATTTTAAATTTAAAACTAGCTACCTTGTTCTCGCGTTTACTTCTGGAACTAGGTACTTAGTTCACGATTTTAATTTTAGAACTAGGTACTTAGTTCTCGAGTTTAATTTTAGAACTAGGTACCTAGTTCTAGCGTTTGATTTTAGAACTAGGTACTTAGTTTTAGATTTTAATTTTCTGGAACTAGTTACTTAGTTCTCGATTTTTATTTTAGAATTAGGTACTTAGTTATCACGTTTATTTCTGGAACTAGGTATTTACAGCTCTATTTTGATTTTAGAACTGGGTACTTGGTTCTCGAGTTTAATCTTACAAGGGAACATTCCCAACTGTACCACCCCGATATTTTTCAAACCGGTCTCATTCGAAAGAGGAATTAAAATAATGAAACTTTAATATAGGAACTATGGGTGCATAAAATATATTTGACCTAGTAAAGTGGGTGGGAAGGTCAAGGACCGCGAGTTTCAAGTGAAAAACTAGCGTGGGCGAGAAGGGGAGAAAGAGGAGAAAGTGGAGTTTTCCCCTTTTCATCCCTTTTCTCTAAAAAGTCGCGATGGAGATAGGGAGTTAACATTGGAGGACCCTCCAAATTAGTATTGCGCTGATCCAGCCTTTTCGTAAAATCTAAACGGGGATTTACCATAGGAATCCCTCAAACAGCGCCAGGTCTCGAACTTTCCGACCTACTTTACTAGGCCAAATATATTTTATGCACCCATAGTTCCTATATTAAAGTTTCATTATTTTAATTCCTCTTTCGAATGAGACCGGTTTGAAAAATATCGGGGTGGTACAGTTGGGAATGTTCCCTTGTTAGAACTAGGTACTTAGTTCTCGCGTTTAATTTTAGAACTAGGTACTTAGTTCTCGCGTTTATTTCTGGAACTAGGTACTTAGATCTCGAATTTAATCTTAGAACTAGGTACTTAGTTCTCGATTTTAATTCTAGAACTAGGTACTTAGTTCTCGAGTTTAATCTTAGAACTAGGTACTTAGTTCTCGCGTTTAATTTTAGAACTAGGTAGTGAGTTCTAGCGTTTAATTCTAGAACTAGGTACCTAGTTCTCGCGTTTAATTTTGGAACTAGGTACTTAGTTCTCGCGTTGATTTCTGGAACTGGGTACTTAGTTCTCGATTTTAATTTTAGAACTAGGTACTTACTTTTACCGTTTATTTCTTTAACTAGGTACTTAGTTCTCGATTTTAATTTTGGAACTAGGTACTTAGTTATCACGTTTATTTCTGGAACTAGGTACTGAGTTCTAGCGTTTAATTTTGGAACTAGGTACTTAGTTCCCCATTTTAATTTTAGAACTAGGTACTTATTTCTCGCGTTTATATCTGGAACTGGGTACTTAGTTCTCGATTTTAATTTTAGAACTAGATACCTAGTTCTAGCGTTTGATTTTAGAACAAGGTACTTAGTTCTCGATTTTAAATTTAAAACTAGCTACCTTGTTCACGCGTTTATTTCTGGAACTAGGTACTTAGTTCACGATTTTAATTTTAGAACTAGGTACTTAGTTCACTATTTTAATTTTAGAACTAGGTACTTAGTTCTCGAGTTTAATCTTAGAACTAGGTACTTAGTTCTCGATTTTAATTCTAGAACTAGGTACTTAGTTCTTGATTTTAATTCTAGAACTAGGTACTAAGTTCTCGAATTTAATCTTAGAACTAGGTACTTAGTTCTCGATTTTAATTCTAGAACTAGGTACTTAGTTCTCGAGTTTAATCTTAGAACTAGGTACTTAGTCCTCGATTTTAATTCTAGAACTAGGTACTTAGTTCTTGATTTTAATTCTAGAACTAGGTACTTAGTTCTCGAATTTAATCTTAGAACTAGGTACTTAGTTCTCGATTTTAATCCTAGAACTAGGTACTTAGTTCTGGAGTTTAATCTTAGAACTAGGTACTTAGTTCTCGCGTTTAATTTTAGAACCAGGTACTTAGTTCTCGCGTTTATTTCTGGAACTAGGTATTTAGTTCTCGGTTTTAATTTTAGAACTAGGTACTTAGTTCCCGATTTTAATTTTAGAACTAGATACTTATTTCTCGCGTTTATACCTGGAACTGGGTACTTAGTTCCCGATTTTAATTTTAGAACTAAATACTTAGTTCTCGCGTTTATTTCTGGAACTAGGTAGTGAGTTCTAGCGTTGAATTCTAGAACTAGGTACTTAGTTCTCGCGTTTAATCTTAGAACTAGGTACTTAGTTCTCGCGTTTAATTTTAGAACCAGGTACTTAGTTCTCGCGTTTATTTCTGGAACTAGGTACTTAGTTCTCGGTTTTAATTTTAGAACTAGGTACTTAGTTCTCGAATTTAATCTTAGAACTAGGTACTTAGTTCTCGCGTTTAATTTTAGAACTAGGTACTTAGTTCTCGCGTTTATTTCTGGAACTAGGTACTTAGTTCTCGAATTTAATCTTAGAACTAGGTACTTAGTTCTCGATTTTAATTCTAGAACTAGGTACTTAGTTCTCGAGTTTAATCTTAGAACTAGGTACTTAGTTCTCGCGTTTAATTTTAGAACTAGGTAGTGAGTTCTAGCGTTTAATTCTAGAACTAGGTACCTAGTTCTCGCGTTTAATTTTGGAACTAGGTACTTAGTTCTCGCGTTGATTTCTGGAACTGGGTACTTAGTTCTCGATTTTAATTTTAGAACTAGGTACTTACTTTTACCGTTTATTTCTTTAACTAGGTACTTAGTTCTCGATTTTAATTTTGGAACTAGGTACTTAGTTATCACGTTTATTTCTGGAACTAGGTACTGAGTTCTAGCGTTTAATTTTGGAACTAGGTACTTAGTTCCCCATTTTAATTTTAGAACTAGGTACTTATTTCTCGCGTTTATATCTGGAACTGGGTATTTAGTTCTCGATTTTAATTTTGGAACTAGGTACTTAGTTCTAGATTTTAATTTTCTGGAACTAGTTACTTAGTTCTCGCGTTTATTTCCGGAACTAGGTACTTAGTTCACGATTTTAATTTTAGAACTAGGTACTTAGTTCTCGCGTTTACTTCTGGAACTAGGTACTTAGGTCACGATTTTAATTTTAGAACTAGGTACTTAGTTCTCGCGTTTAATTCTAGAACTAGGTACTTAGTTCTCGATTTTAATTTTGGAACTAGGTACTTACTTTTACCGTTTATTTCTTAAACTAGATACTTAGTTCTCGATTTTCATTTTAGAACTAGGTACGTAGTTCTAGCGTTTAATTTTAGAACTAGGTACTTAGTTCTAGGTTTTAATTTTCTGTAACTAGTTACTTAGTTCTCGCGTTTAATTTTAGAACAAGGTACTTAGTTCTAGATTTTAATTTTCTGTAACTAGTTACTTAGTTCTCGCGTTTAATTTTAGAACAAGGTACTTAGTTCTCGCGTTTATTTCTGGAAATAATTACTTAGTTCTAGCGTTTATTTTAGAACTTAGTACTTAGTTCCCGATTTTAATTTTGGAACTAGGTACTTAGTTCTCGCGTTTATTTCTGGAACTAGGTACTTAGTTCACGATTTTAATTTTAGAACTAGGTACTTAGTTCTCGCGTTTTATTCTGGAACTAGGTACTTAGTTCACGATTTTAATTTTAGAACTAGGTACTTAGTTCTACCGTTTAATTATAGAACTAGGTAATTACTTTTAACGTTTATTTCTTTAACTAGCTACTTAGTTCTCGATTTTAATTTTGGAACTAGGTACTTAGTTCTCGCGTTTATTTCTGGAACTGGGTACTTAGTTCTCGATTTTAATTTTAACACTAGGTACTTACTTTTACCTTTTAATTCTTTAACTAGGTACTTAGTTCCCGATTTTAATTTTAGAACTAGGTACTTATTTCTCGCGTTTATACCTGGAACTGGGTACTTAGTTCTCGATTATAATTTTAGAACTAGGTACCTAGTTCTAGCGTTTGATTTTAGAACTAGGTACTTAGTTCTAGATTTTAATTTTCTGGAACTAGTTACTTAGTTCTCGCGTTTAATTTTAGAACTAGGTACTTAGTTCCCGATTTTAATTTTAGAAGTAGGTACTTAGTTCCCGATTTTAATTTTAGAACTAGATACTTAGTTCTCGCGTTTAATTCTAGAACTAGGTACTTAGTTCTAGATTTTAATTTTCTGGAACTAGTTACTTAGTTCTCGCGTTTATTTCTGGAACTAGGTACTTAGTTCACGATTTTAATTTTAGAACTAGGTACTTAGTTCTCGCGTTTATTTCTGGAACTAGGTACTTAGGTCACGATTTTAATTTTAGAACTAGGTACTTAGTTCTCGCGTTTAATTCTAGAACTAGGTACTTTGTTCTCGGTTTTTATTTTAGAATTAGGTATTTAGTTATCACGTTTATTTCTGGAACAAGGTATTTACTGCTATATTTTGATTTTAGAACCGGGTACTTAGTTCTCGCGTTTATTTCTGGAACTAGGTACTTAGTTCACGATTTTAATTTTAGAACTAGGTACTTAGTTCTCGAGTTTAATCTTAGAACTAGGTACTTAGTTCTAGATTTTAATTTTCTGTAACTAGTTACTTAGTTCTCGCGTTTAATTTTAGAACAAGGTACTTAGTTCTCGCGTTTATTTCTAGCGTTTATTTTGGAACTTAGTACTTAGTTCCCGATTTTAATTTTAGAACTAGGTACTTAGTTCTCGCGTTTATTTCTGGAACTAGGTACTTAGTTCACGATTTTAATTTTAGAACTAGGTACTTAGTTCTAGCGTTTAATTATAGAACTAGGTACTTAGTTCACGATTTTAATTTTAGAACAAGGTACTTAGTTCTCGCGTTTATTTCTGGAAATAATTACTTAGTTCTAGCGTTTATTTTAGAACTTAGTACTTAGTTCTCGATTTTAATTTTGGAACTAGGTACTTAGTTCTAGATTTTAATTTTCTGGAACTAGTTACTTAGTTCGCCCGTTTATTTCTGGAACTAGGTACTTAGTTCCCGATTTTAATTTTAGAACTAGATACTTAGTTCTCGCGTTTATTTCTGGAACTAGGTACTGAGTTCTAGCGTTTAATTTTGGAACTAGGTACTTAGTTCCCGATTTTAATTTTTGAACTAGGTACTTATTTCTCGCGTTTATATCTGGAACTGGTTACTTAGTTCTCGATTTTAATTTTGGAACTAGGTACTTAGTTCTAGATTTTAATTTTCTGGAACTAGTTACTTAGTTCTCGCGTTTATTTCCGGAACTAGGTACTTAGTTCACGATTTTAATTTTAGAACTAGGTACTTAGTTCTCGCGTTTACTTCTGGAACTAGGTACTTAGGTCACGATTTTAATTTTAGAACTAGGTACTTAGTTCTCGCGTTTAATTCTAGAACTAGGTACTTAGTTCTCGATTTTAATTTTGGAACTAGGTACGTAGTTCTAGCGTTTAATTTTAGAACTAGGTACTTAGTTCTAGATTTCAATTTTCTGGAACTAGTTACTTAGTTCTCGCGTTTATTTCTGGAACTAGGTACTTAGTTCACGATTTTAATTTTAGAACTAGGTACTTAGTTCTCGCGTTTATTTCTGGAACTAGGTACTTAGGTCACGATTTTAATTTTAGAACTAGGTACTTAGTTCTCGCGTTTAATTCTAGAACTAGGTACTTAGTTCTCGATTTTAATTTTGGAACTAGGTACTTACTTTTACCGTTTATTTCTTAAACTAGATACTTAGTTCTCGATTTTCATTTTAGAACTAGGTACGTAGTTCTAGCGTTTAATTTTAGAACTAGGTACTTAGTTCTAGGTTTTAATTTTCTGTAACTAGTTACTTAGTTCTCGCGTTTAATTTTAGAACAAGGTACTCAGTTCTCGCGTTTATTTCTGGAAATAATTACTTAGTTCTAGCGTTTATTTTAGAACTTAGTACTTAGTTCCCGATTTTAATTTTAGAACTAGGTACCTAGTTCTAGCGTTTGATTTTAGAACTAGGTACTTAGTTCTAGATTTTAATTTTCTGGAACTAGTTACTTAGTTCGCCCGTTTATTTCTGGAACTAGGTACTTAGTTCCCGATTTTAATTTTAGAACTAGATACTTAGTTCTCGCGTTTATATCTGGAACTCGGTACTTAGGTCACGATTTTAATTTTAGAACTAGGTACTTAGTTCTCGCGTTTAATTCTAGAACTAGGTACTTAGTTCTCGATTTTAATTTTGGAACTAGGTACGTAGTTCTAGCGTTTAATTTTAGAACTAGGTACTTAGTTCTAGATTTTAATTTTCTGGAACTAGTTACTTAGTTCTCGCGTTTATTTCTGGAACTAGGTACTTAGTTCACGATTTTAATTTTAGAACTAGGTACTTAGTTCTCGCGTTTATTTCTGGAACTAGGTACTTAGGTCACGATTTTAATTTTAGAACTAGGTACTTAGTTCTCGCGTTTAATTCTAGAACTAGGTACTTAGTTCTCGATTTTAATTTTGGAACTAGGTACTTACTTTTACCGTTTATTTCTTAAACTAGATACTTAGTTCTCGATTTTCATTTTAGAACTAGGTACGTAGTTCTAGCGTTTAATTTTAGAACTAGGTACTTAGTTCTAGGTTTTAATTTTCTGTAACTAGTTACTTAGTTCTCGCGTTTAATTTTAGAACAAGGTACTCAGTTCTCGCGTTTATTTCTGGAAATAATTACTTAGTTCTAGCGTTTATTTTAGAACTTAGTACTTAGTTCCCGATTTTAATTTTATAACTAGGTACTTAGTTCTCGCGTTTATTTCTGGAACTAGGTACTTAGTTCACGATTTTAATTTTAGAACTAGGTACTTAGTTCTCGCGTTTTATTCTGGAACTAGGTACTTAGTTCACGATTTTAATTTTAGAACTAGGTACTTAGTTCTACCGTTTATTTCTGGAACTAGGTACTGAGTTCTAGCGTTTAATTTTGGAACTAGGTACTTAGTTCCCGATTTTAATTTTTGAACTAGGTACTTATTTCTCGCGTTTATATCTGGAACTGGTTACTTAGTTCTCGATTTTAATTTTGGAACTAGGTACTTAGTTCTAGATTTTAATTTTCTGGAACTAGTTACTTAGTTCTCGCGTTTATTTCCGGAACTAGGTACTTAGTTCACGATTTTAATTTTAGAACTAGGTACTTAGTTCTCGCGTTTACTTCTGGAACTAGGTACTTAGGTCACGATTTTAATTTTAGAACTAGGTACTTAGTTCTCGCGTTTAATTCTAGAACTAGGTACTTAGTTCTCGATTTTAATTTTGGAACTAGGTACGTAGTTCTAGCGTTTAATTTTAGAACTAGGTACTTAGTTCTAGATTTTAATTTTCTGGAACTAGTTACTTAGTTCTCGCGTTTATTTCTGGAACTAGGTACTTAGTTCACGATTTTAATTTTAGAACTAGGTACTTAGTTCTCGCGTTTATTTCTGGAACTAGGTACTTAGGTCACGATTTTAATTTTAGAACTAGGTACTTAGTTCTCGCGTTTAATTCTAGAACTAGGTACTTAGTTCTCGATTTTAATTTTGGAACTAGGTACTTACTTTTACCGTTTATTTCTTAAACTAGATACTTAGTTCTCGATTTTCATTTTAGAACTAGGTACGTAGTTCTAGCGTTTAATTTTAGAACTAGGTACTTAGTTCTAGGTTTTAATTTTCTGTAACTAGTTACTTAGTTCTCGCGTTTAATTTTAGAACAAGGTACTCAGTTCTCGCGTTTATTTCTGGAAATAATTACTTAGTTCTAGCGTTTATTTTAGAACTTAGTACTTAGTTCCCGATTTTAATTTTAGAACTAGGTACCTAGTTCTAGCGTTTGATTTTAGAACTAGGTACTTAGTTCTAGATTTTAATTTTCTGGAACTAGTTACTTAGTTCGCCCGTTTATTTCTGGAACTAGGTACTTAGTTCCCGATTTTAATTTTAGAACTAGATACTTAGTTCTCGCGTTTATATCTGGAACTCGGTACTTAGGTCACGATTTTAATTTTAGAACTAGGTACTTAGTTCTCGCGTTTAATTCTAGAACTAGGTACTTAGTTCTCGATTTTAATTTTGGAACTAGGTACGTAGTTCTAGATTTTAATTTTCTGGAACTAGTTACTTAGTTCTCGCGTTTATTTCCGGAACTAGGTACTTAGTTCACGATTTTAATTTTAGAACTAGGTACTTAGTTCTCGCGTTTACTTCTGGAACTAGGTACTTAGGTCACGATTTTAATTTTAGAACTAGGTACTTAGTTCTCGCGTTTAATTCTAGAACTAGGTACTTAGTTCTCGATTTTAATTTTGGAACTAGGTACGTAGTTCTAGCGTTTAATTTTAGAACTAGGTACTTAGTTCTAGATTTTAATTTTCTGGAACTAGTTACTTAGTTCTCGCGTTTATTTCTGGAACTAGGTACTTAGTTCACGATTTTAATTTTAGAACTAGGTACTTAGTTCTCGCGTTTATTTCTGGAACTAGGTACTTAGGTCACGATTTTAATTTTAGAACTAGGTACTTAGTTCTCGCGTTTAATTCTAGAACTAGGTACTTAGTTCTCGATTTTAATTTTGGAACTAGGTACTTACTTTTACCGTTTATTTCTTAAACTAGATACTTAGTTCTCGATTTTCATTTTAGAACTAGGTACGTAGTTCTAGCGTTTAATTTTAGAACTAGGTACTTAGTTCTAGGTTTTAATTTTCTGTAACTAGTTACTTAGTTCTCGCGTTTAATTTTAGAACAAGGTACTCAGTTCTCGCGTTTATTTCTGGAAATAATTACTTAGTTCTAGCGTTTATTTTAGAACTTAGTACTTAGTTCCCGATTTTAATTTTATAACTAGGTACTTAGTTCTCGCGTTTATTTCTGGAACTAGGTACTTAGTTCACGATTTTAATTTTAGAACTAGGTACTTAGTTCTCGCGTTTTATTCTGGAACTAGGTACTTAGTTCACGATTTTAATTTTAGAACTAGGTACTTAGTTCTACCGTTTAATTATAGAACTAGGTAATTACTTTTAACGTTTATTTCTTTAACTAGGTACTTAGTTCTCGATTTTAATTTTGGAACTAGGTACTTAGTTCTCGATTTTAATTTTAGAACTAGGTACCTAGTTCTAGCGTTTGATTTTAGAACTAGGTACTTAGTTCTAGATTTTAATTTTCTGGAACTAGTTACTTAGTTCGCCCGTTTATTTCTGGAACTAGGTACTTAGTTCCCGATTTTAATTTTAGAACTAGATACTTAGTTCTCGCGTTTATATCTGGAACTCGGTACTTAGTTCTAGATTTTAATTTTCTGTAACTAGTTACTTAGTTCTCGCGTTTAATTTTAAAACAAGGTACTTAGTTCTCGCGTTTATTTCTAGCGTTTATTTTGGAACTTAGTACTTAGTTCCCGATTTTAATTTTAGAACTAGGTACTTAGTTCTCGCGTTTATTTCTGGAACTAGGTACTTAGTTCACGATTTTAATTTTAGAACTAGGTACTTAGTTCTAGCGTTTAATTATAGAACTAGGTACTTAGTTCACGATTTTAATTTTAGAACAAGGTACTTAGTTCTCGCGTTTATTTCTGGAAATAATTACTTAGTTCTAGCGTTTATTTTAGAACTTAGTACTTAGTTCTCGATTTTAATTTTGGAACTAGGTACTTAGTTCTAGATTTTAATTTTCTGGAACTAGTTACTTAGTTCGCCCGTTTATTTCTGGAACTAGGTACTTAGTTCCCGATTTTAATTTTAGAACTAGATACTTAGTTCTCGCGTTTATTTCTGGAACTAGGTACTGAGTTCTAGCGTTTAATTTTGGAACTAGGTACTTAGTTCCCGATTTTAATTTTTGAACTAGGTACTTATTTCTCGCGTTTATATCTGGAACTGGTTACTTAGTTCTCGATTTTAATTTTGGAACTAGGTACTTAGTTCTAGATTTTAATTTTCTGGAACTAGTTACTTAGTTCTCGCGTTTATTTCTGGAACTAGGTACTTAGTTCACGATTTTAATTTTAGAACTAGGTACTTAGTTCTCGCGTTTATTTCTGGAACTAGGTACTTAGGTCACGATTTTAATTTTAGAACTAGGTACTTAGTTCTCGCGTTTAATTCTAGAACTAGGTACTTAGTTCTCGATTTTAATTTTGGAACTAGGTACTTACTTTTACCGTTTATTTCTTAAACTAGGTACTTAGTTCTCGATTTTCATTTTAGAACTAGGTACGTAGTTCTAGCGTTTAATTTTAGAACTAGGTACTTAGTTCTAGGTTTTAATTTTCTGTAACTAGTTACTTAGTTCTCGCGTTTAATTTTAGAACAAGGTACTCAGTTCTCGCGTTTATTTCTGGAAATAATTACTTAGTTCTAGCGTTTATTTTAGAACTTAGTACTTAGTTCCCGATTTTAATTTTATAACTAGGTACTTAGTTCTCGCGTTTATTTCTGGAACTAGGTACTTAGTTCACGATTTTAATTTTAGAACTAGGTACTTAGTTCTCGCGTTTTATTCTGGAACTAGGTACTTAGTTCACGATTTTAATTTTAGAACTAGGTACTTAGTTCTACCGTTTAATTATAGAACTAGGTAATTACTTTTAACGTTTATTTCTTTAACTAGGTACTTAGTTCTCGATTTTAATTTTGGAACTAGGTACTGAGTTCTAGCGTTTAATTTTGGAACTAGGTACTTAGTTCCCGATTTTAATTTTTGAACTAGGTACTTATTTCTCGCGTTTATATCTGGAAATGGTTTCTTAGTTCTCGATTTTAATTTTGGAACTAGGTACTTAGTTCTAGATTTTAATTTTCTGGAACTAGTTACTTAGTTCTCGCGTTTATTTCTGGAACTAGGTACTTAGTTCACGATTTTAATTTTAGAACTAGGTACTTAGTTCTCGCGTTTATTTCTGGAACTAGGTACTTAGGTCACGATTTTAACTTTAGAACTAGGTACTTAGTTCTCGCGTTTAATTCTAGAACTAGGTACTTAGTTCTCGATTTTAATTTTGGAACTAGGTACTTACTTTTACCGTTTATTTCTTAAACTAGGTACTTAGTTCTCGATTTTCATTTTAGAACTAGGTACGTAGTTCTAGCGTTTAATTTTAGAACTAGGTACTTAGTTCTAGGTTTTAATTTTCTGTAACTAGTTACTTAGTTCTCGCGTTTAATTTTAGAACAAGGTACTTAGTTCTCGCGTTTATTTCTGGAAATAATTACTTAGTTCTAGCGTTTATTTTAGAACTTAGTACTTAGTTCCCGATTTTAATTTTATAACTAGGTACTTAGTTCTCGCGTTTATTTCTGGAACTAGGTACTTAGTTCACGATTTTAATTTTAGAACTAGGTACTTAGTTCTCGCGTTTTATTCTGGAACTAGGTACTTAGTTCACGATTTTAATTTTAGAACTAGGTACTTAGTTCTACCGTTTAATTATAGAACTAGGTAATTACTTTTAACGTTTATTTCTTTAACTAGGTACTTAGTTCTCGATTTTAATTTTGGAACTAGGTACTTAGTTCTCGATTTTAATTTTAGAACTAGGTACCTAGTTCTAGCGTTTGATTTTAGAACTAGGTACTTAGTTCTAGATTTTAATTTTCTGGAACTAGTTACTTAGTTCGCCCGTTTATTTCTGGAACTAGGTACTTAGTTCCCGATTTTAATTTTAGAACTAGATACTTAGTTCTCGCGTTTATATCTGGAACTAGGTACTGAGTTCTAGCGTTTAATTTTGGAACTAGGTACTTAGTTCCCGATTTTAATTTTTGAACTAGGTACTTATTTCTCGCGTTTATATCTGGAACTGGTTACTTAGTTCTCGATTTTAATTTTAGAACTATGTACCTAGTTCTAGCGTTTGATTTTAGAACTAGGTACTTAGTTCTAGATTTTAATTTTCTGGAACTAGTTACTTAGTTCTCGCGTTTATTTCTGGAACTAGGTACTTAGTTCACGATTTTAATTTTAGAACTAGGTACTTAGTTCTCGCGTTTATTTCTGGAACTAGGTACTTAGGTCACGATTTTAATTTTAGAACTAGGTACTTAGTTCTAGCGTTTAATTTTAGAACTAGGTACTTAGTTCTAGATTTTAATTTTCTGTAACTAGTTACTTAGTTCTCGCGTTTAATTTTAGAACAAGGTTGTAAGGGCAAAATCCGGGTAAAGTCGTGCAAAAAGACTGACTATTTTTCTTGTCCAGACTTTAGGTACTTAGTTCTCGATTTTAATTTTAGAACTAGGTACTTAGTTCTCGCGTTTAATTTTAGAACCGGGTACTTAGTTCTCGCGTTTATTTCTGGAACTAGGTACTTACTTTTACCGTTTATTTCTTTAACTAGGTACTTAGTTCTCGATTTTAATTTTGGAACTAGGTACTTAGTTATCGCGTTTATTTCTGGAACTAGGTACTGAGTTCTGGCGTTTAATTTTGGAACTATGTACTTAGTTCCCGATTTTAATTTTAGAACTAGGTACTTAGTTCTCGCGTTTATTTCTTTAAATAGGTACTTAGTTCACGATTTTAATTTTAGAACTAGGTACTTAGTTCTCGCGTTTAATTCTAGAACTAGGTACTTAGTTCTCGATTTTTATTTTAGAATTAGGTATTTAGTTATCACGTTTATTTCTGGAACTAGGTATTTACTGCTCTATTTTGATTTTAGAACCGGGTACTTAGTTCTCGCGTTTATTTCTGGAACTAGGTACTTAGTTCTCGATTTCAATTTTAGAACTAGGTACATAGTTAAAGCGTTTAATTTTAGAACTAGGTACTTAGTTCTAGATTTTAATTTTAGAACAAGGTACTTATTTCTCGCGTTTATTTCTGGAACTAGGTACTTAGTTCTCGGTTTTAATTTTAGAACTAGGTACTTAGTTCTCGCGTTTATTTCTGGAACTAGGTACTTAGTTCTCGGTTTTAATTTTAGAACTAGGTACATAGTTCTAGCGTTTAATTTTAGAACTAGGTACTTAGTTCTAGATTTTAATTTTAGAACAAGGTACTTATTTCTCGCGTTTAAATCTGGAACTGGGTACTTAGTTCTCGATTTTAATTTTAGAACTAGGTGCCTAGTTCTAGATTCAAATTTTCTGGAACTAGTTACTTAGTTCTCGCGTTTAATTTTAGAACTAGGTACTTAGTTCTAGATTTTAATTTTAGAACAAGGTACTTATTTCTCGCGTTTATATCTGGAACTGGGTACTTAGTTCTCGAATTTAATCTTAGAACTAGGTACTTAGTTCTCGATTTTAATTCTAGAACTAGGTACTTAGTTCTCGAGTTCAATCTTAGAACTAGGTACTTAGTTCTCGCGTTTAATTTTAGAACCGGGTACTTAGTTCTCGCGTTTATTTCTGGAACTAGGTACTTACTTTTACCGTTTATTTCTTTAACTAGGTTCTTAGTTCTCGATTTTAATTTTGGAACTAGGTACTTAGTTATCGCGTTTATTTCTGGAACTAGGTACTGAGTTCTAGCGTTTAATTTTGGAACTAGGTACTTAGTTCCCCATTTTAATTTTAGAACTAGGTACTTAGTTCTCGCGTTTATTTCTTTAACTAGGTACTTAGTTCACGATTTTAATTTTAGAACTAGGTACTTAGTTCTCGCGTTTAATTCTAGAACTAGGTACTTAGTTCTCGATTTTTATTTTAGAATTAGGTATTTAGTTATCACGTTTATTTCTGGAACTAGGTATTTACTGCTCTATTTTGATTTTAGAACCGGGTACTTAGTTCTCGCGTTTATTTCTGGAACTAGGTACTTAGATCTCGATTTCAATTTTAGAACTAGGTACATAGTTAAAGCGTTTAATTTTAGAACTAGGTACTTAGTTCTAGATTTTAATTTTAGAACAAGGTACTTATTTCTCGCGTTTATATCTGGAACTGGGTACTTAGTTCTCGAATTTAATCTTAGAACTAGGTACTTAGTTCTCGATTTTAATTCTAGAACTAGGTACTTAGTTCTCGAGTTCAATCTTAGAACTAGGTACTTAGTTCTCGCGTTTAATTTTAGAACCGGGTACTTAGTTCTCGCGTTTATTTCTGGAACTAGGTACTTAGTTCACGATTTTAATTTTAGAACTAGGTACTTAGTTCTCGCGTTTAATTCTAGAACTAGGTACTTATTTCTCGATTTTTATTTTAGAATTAGGTATTTAGTTATCACGTTTATTTCTGGAACTAGGTATTCACTGCTCTATTTTGATTTTAAAACCGGGTACTTAGTTCTCGCGTTTATTTCTGGAACTAGGTACTTAGTTCTCGGTTTTAATTTTAGAACTAGGTACATAGTTCTAGCGTTTAATTTTAGAACTAGGTACTTAGTTCTAGATTTTAATTTTAGAACAAGGTACTTATTTCTCGCGTTTATATCTAGAACTGGGTACTTAGTTTTCGATTTTAATTTTAGAACTAGGTGCCTAGTTCTAGATTTAAATTTTCTGGAACTAGTTACTTAGTTCTCGCGTTTAATTTTAGAACTAGCTACTTAGTTCTAGATTTTAATTTTAGAACAAGGTAGTTATTTCTCGCGTTTATATCTGGAACTGGGTACTTAGTTCTCGAATTTAATCTTAGAACTAGGTACTTAGTTCTCGATTTTAATTCTAGAACTAGGTACTTAGTTCTCGAGTTCAATCTTAGAACTAGGTACTTAGTTCTCGCGTTTAATTTTAGAACCGGGTACTTAGTTCTCGCGTTTATTTCTGGAACTAGGTACTTAGTTCTCGGTTTTAATTTTAGAACTAGGTACTTAGTTCTCGCGTTTATTTCTGGAACTAGGTACTTAGTTCTCGGTTTTAATTTTAGAACTAGCTACATAGTTCTAGCGTTTAATTTTAGAACTAGGTACTTAGTTCTAGATTTTAATTTTAGAACAAGGTACTTATTTCTCGCGTTTAAATCTGGAACTGGGTACTTAGTTCTCGATTTTAATTTTAGAACTAGGTGCCTAGTTCTAGATTTAAATTTTCTGGAACTAGTTACTTAGTTCTCGCGTTTAATTTTAGAACTAGGTACTTAGTTCTAGATTTTAATTTTAGAACAAGGTACTTATTTCTCGCGTTTATATCTGGAACTGGGTACTTAGTTCTCGAATTTAATCTTAGAACTAGGTACTTAGTTCTCGATTTTAATTCTAGAACTAGGTACTTAGTTCTCGAGTTCAATCTTAGAACTAGGTACTTAGTTCTCGCGTTTAATTTTAGAACCGGGTACTTAGTTCTCGCGTTTATTTCTGGAACTAGGTACTTAGTTCTCGGTTTTAATTTTAGAACTAGGTACTTAGTTCTCGCGTTTATTTCTGGAACTAGGTACTTAGTTCTCGGTTTTAATTTTAGAACTAGGTACATAGTTCTAGCGTTTAATTTTAGAACTAGGTACTTAGTTCTAGATTTTAATTTTAGAACAAGGTACTTATTTCTCGCGTTTAAATCTGGAACTGGGTACTTAGTTCTCGATTTTAATTTTAGAACGAGGTGCCTAGTTCTAGATTTAAATTTTCTGGAACTAGTTACTTAGTTCTCGCGTTTAATTTTAGAACTAGCTACTTAGTTCTAGATTTTAATTTAAGAACAAGGTAGTTATTTCTCGCGTTTATATCTGGAACTGGGTACTTAGTTCTCGAATTTAATCTTAGAACTAGGTACTTAGTTCTCGATTTTAATTCTAGAACTAGGTACTTAGTTCTCGAGTTCAATCTTAGAACTAGGTACTTAGTTCTCGCGTTTAATTTTAGAACCGGGTACTTAGTTCTCGCGTTTATTTCTGGAACTAGGTACTTAGTTCTCGGTTTTATTTTAGAACTAGGTACTTAGTTCTCGCGTTTATTTCTGGAACTAGGTACTTAGTTCTCGGTTTTAATTTTAGAACTAGGTACATAGTTCTAGCGTTTAATTTTAGAACTAGGTACTTAGTTCACGATTTTAATTTTAGAACTAGGTACTTAGTTCTCGCGTTTAATTCTAGAACTAGGTACTTAGTTCTCGATTTTTATTTTAGAATTAGGTATTTAGTTATCACGTTTATTTCTGGAACTAGGTATTTACTGCTCTATTTTGATTTTAAAACCGGGTACTTAGTTCTCGCGTTTATTTCTGGAACTAGGTACTTAGTTCTCGGTTTTAATTTTAGAACTAGGTACATAGTTCTAGCGTTTAATTTTAGAACTAGGTACTTAGTTCTAGATTTTAATTTTAGAACAAGGTACTTATTTCTCGCGTTTATATCTAGAACTGGGTACTTAGTTTTCGATTTTAATTTTAGAACTAGGTGCCTAGTTCTAGATTTAAATTTTCTGGAACTAGTTACTTAGTTCTCGCGTTTAATTTTAGAACTAGCTACTTAGTTCTAGATTTTAATTTTAGAACAAGGTAGTTATTTCTCGCGTTTATATCTGGAACTGGGTACTTAGTTCTCGAATTTAATCTTAGAACTAGGTACTTAGTTCTCGATTTTAATTCTAGAACTAGGTACTTAGTTCTCGAGTTCAATCTTAGAACTAGGTACTTAGTTCTCGCGTTTAATTTTAGAACCGGGTACTTAGTTCTCGCGTTTATTTCTGGAACTAGGTACTTAGTTCTCGGTTTTAATTTTAGAACTAGGTACTTAGTTCTCGCGTTTATTTCTGGAACTAGGTACTTAGTTCTCGGTTTTAATTTTAGAACTAGCTACATAGTTCTAGCGTTTAATTTTAGAACTAGGTACTTAGTTCTAGATTTTAATTTTAGAACAAGGTACTTATTTCTCGCGTTTAAATCTGGAACTGGGTACTTAGTTCTCAATTTTAATTTTAGAACTAGGTGCCTAGTTCTAGATTTAAATTTTCTGGAACTAGTTACTTAGTTCTCGCGTTTAATTTTAGAACTAGGTACTTAGTTCTAGATTTTAATTTTAGAACAAGGTACTTATTTCTCGCGTTTATATCTGGAACTGGGTACTTAGTTCTCGAATTTAATCTTAGAACTAGGTACTTAGTTCTCGATTTTAATTCTAGAACTAGGTACTTAGTTCTCGAGTTCAATCTTAGAACTAGGTACTTAGTTCTCGCGTTTAATTTTAGAACCGGGTACTTAGTTCTCGCGTTTATTTCTGGAACTAGGTACTTAGTTCTCGGTTTTAATTTTAGAACTAGGTACTTAGTTCTCGCGTTTATTTCTGGAACTAGGTACTTAGTTCTCGGTTTTAATTTTAGAACTAGGTACATAGTTCTAGCGTTTAATTTTAGAACTAGCTACTTAGTTCTAGATTTTAATTTAAGAACAAGGTAGTTATTTCTCGCGTTTATATCTGGAACTGGGTACTTAGTTCTCGAATTTAATCTTAGAACTAGGTACTTAGTTCTCGATTTTAATTCTAGAACTAGGTACTTAGTTCTCGAGTTCAATCTTAGAACTAGGTACTTAGTTCTCGCGTTTAATTTTAGAACCGGGTACTTAGTTCTCGCGTTTATTTCTGGAACTAGGTACTTAGTTCTCGGTTTTAATTTTAGAACTAGGTACTTAGTTCTCGCGTTTATTTCTGGAACTAGGTACTTAGTTCTCGGTTTTAATTTTAGAACTAGGTACATAGTTCTAGCGTTTAATTTTAGAACTAGGTACTTAGTTCACGATTTTAATTTTAGAACTAGGTACTTAGTTCTCGCGTTTAATTCTAGAACTAGGTACTTAGTTCTCGATTTTTATTTTAGAATTAGGTATTTAGTTATCACGTTTATTTCTGGAACTAGGTATTTACTGCTCTATTTTGATTTTAGAACCGGGTACTTGGTTCTCGCGTTTATTTCTGGAACTAGGTACTTAGTTCTCGATTTCAATTTTAGAACTAGGTACATAGTTAAAGCGTTTAATTTTAGAACTAGGTACTTAGTTCTAGATTTTAATTTTAGAACAAGGTACTTATTTCTCGCGTTTATTTCTGGAACTAGGTACTTAGTTCTCGGTTTTAATTTTAGAACTAGGTACTTAGTTCTCGCGTTTATTTCTGGAACTAGGTACTTAGTTCTCGGTTTTAATTTTAGAACTAGGTACATAGTTCTAGCGTTTAATTTTAGAACTAGGTACTTAGTTCTAGATTTTAATTTTAGAACAAGGTACTTATTTCTCGCGTTTAAATCTGGAACTGGGTACTTAGTTCTCGATTTTAATTTTAGAACTAGGTGCCTAGTTCTAGATTTAAATTTTCTGGAACTAGTTACTTAGTTCTCGCGTTTAATTTTAGAACTAGGTACTTAGTTCTAGATTTTAATTTTAGAACAAGGTACTTATTTCTCGCGTTTATATCTGGAACTGGGTACTTAGTTCTCGAATTTAATCTTAGAACTAGGTACTTAGTTCTCGATTTTAATTCTAGAACTAGGTACTTAGTTCTCGAGTTCAATCTTAGAACTAGGTACTTAGTTCTCGCGTTTAATTTTAGAACCGGGTACTTAGTTCTCGCGTTTATTTCTGGAACTAGGTACTTACTTTTACCGTTTATTTCTTTAACTAGGTTCTTAGTTCTCGATTTTAATTTTGGAACTAGGTACTTAGTTATCGCGTTTATTTCTGGAACTAGGTACTGAGTTCTAGCGTTTAATTTTGGAACTAGGTACTTAGTTCCCCATTTTAATTTTAGAACTAGGTACTTAGTTCTCGCGTTTATTTCTTTAACTAGGTACTTAGTTCACGATTTTAATTTTAGAACTAGGTACTTAGTTCTCGCGTTTAATTCTAGAACTAGGTACTTAGTTCTCGATTTTTATTTTAGAATTAGGTATTTAGTTATCACGTTTATTTCTGGAACTAGGTATTTACTGCTCTATTTTGATTTTAGAACCGGGTACTTAGTTCTCGCGTTTATTTCTGGAACTAGGTACTTAGTTCTCGATTTGAATTTTAGAACTAGGTACATAGTTAAAGCGTTTAATTTTAGAACTAGGTACTTAGTTCTAGATTTTAATTTTAGAACAAGGTACTTATTTCTCGCGTTTATATCTGGAACTGGGTACTTAGTTCTCGAATTTAATCTTAGAACTAGGTACTTAGTTCTCGATTTTAATTCTAGAACTAGGTACTTAGTTCTCGAGTTCAATCTTAGAACTAGGTACTTAGTTCTCGCGTTTAATTTTAGAACCGGGTACTTAGTTCTCGCGTTTATTTCTGGAATTAGGTACTTAGTTCACGATTTTAATTTTAGAACTAGGTACTTAGTTCTCGCGTTTAATTCTAGAACTAGGTACTTAGTTCTCGATTTTTATTTTAGAATTAGGTATTTAGTTATCACGTTTATTTCTGGAACTAGGTATTTACTGCTCTATTTTGATTTTAAAACCGGGTACTTAGTTCTCGCGTTTATTTCTGGAACTAGGTACTTAGTTCTCGGTTTTAATTTTAGAACTAGGTACATAGTTCTAGCGTTTAATTTTAGAACTAGGTACTTAGTTCTAGATTTTAATTTTAGAACAAGGTACTTATTTCTCGCGTTTATATCTAGAACTGGGTACTTAGTTTTCGATTTTAATTTTAGAACTAGGTGCCTAGTTCTAGATTTAAATTTTCTGGAACTAGTTACTTAGTTCTCGCGTTTAATTTTAGAACTAGCTACTTAGTTCTAGATTTTAATTTTAGAACAAGGTAGTTATTTCTCGCGTTTATATCTGGAACTGGGTACTTAGTTCTCGAATTTAATCTTAGAACTAGGTACTTAGTTCTCGATTTTAATTCTAGAACTAGGTACTTAGTTCTCGAGTTCAATCTTAGAACTAGGTACTTAGTTCTCGCGTTTAATTTTAGAACCGGGTACTTAGTTCTCGCGTTTATTTCTGGAACTAGGTACTTAGTTCTCGGTTTTAATTTTAGAACTAGGTACTTAGTTCTCGCGTTTATTTCTGGAACTAGGTACTTAGTTCTCGGTTTTAATTTTAGAACTAGGTACATAGTTCTAGCGTTTAATTTTAGAACTAGGTACTTAGTTCTAGATTTTAATTTTAGAACAAGGTACTTATTTCTCGCGTTTAAATCTGGAACTGGGTACTTAGTTCTCGATTTTAATTTTAGAACTAGGTGCCTAGTTCTAGATTTAAATTTTCTGGAACTAGTTACTTAGTTCTCGCGTTTAATTTTAGAACTAGGTACTTAGTTCTAGATTTTAATTTTAGAACAAGGTACTTATTTCTCGCGTTTATATCTGGAACTGGGTACTTAGTTCTCGAATTTAATCTTAGAACTAGGTACTTAGTTCTCGATTTTAATTCTAGAACTAGGTACTTAGTTCTCGAGTTCAATCTTAGAACTAGGTACTTAGTTCTCGCGTTTAATTTTAGAACCGGGTACTTAGTTCTCGCGTTTATTTCTGGAACTAGGTACTTAGTTCTCGGTTTTACATTTAGAACTAGGTACTTAGTTCTCGCGTTTATTTCTGGAACTAGGTACTTAGTTCTCGGTTTTAATTTTAGAACTAGGTACATAGTTCTAGCGTTTAATTTTAGAACTAGGTACTTAGTTCTAGATTTTAATTTTAGAACAAGGTACTTATTTCTCGCGTTTAAATCTGGAACTGGGTACTTAGTTCTCGATTTTAATTTTAGAACGAGGTGCCTAGTTCTAGATTTAAATTTTCTGGAACTAGTTACTTAGTTCTCGCGTTTAATTTTAGAACTAGCTACTTAGTTCTAGATTTTAATTTAAGAACAAGGTAGTTATTTCTCGCGTTTATATCTGGAACTGGGTACTTAGTTCTCGAATTTAATCTTAGAACTAGGTACTTAGTTCTCGATTTTAATTCTAGAACTAGGTACTTAGTTCTCGAGTTCAATCTTAGAACTAGGTACTTAGTTCTCGCGTTTAATTTTAGAACCGGGTACTTAGTTCTCGCGTTTATTTCTGGAACTAGGTACTTAGTTCTCGGTTTTAATGTTAGGACTAGGTACTTAGTTCTCGCGTTTATTTCTGGAACTAGGTACTTAGTTCTCGGTTTTAATTTTAGAACTAGCTACTTAGTTCTAGATTTTAATTTAAGAACAAGGTAGTTATTTCTCGCGTTTATATCTGGAACTGGGTACTTAGTTCTCGAATTTAATCTTAGAACTAGGTACTTAGTTCTCGATTTTAATTCTAGAACTAGGTACTTAGTTCTCGAGTTCAATCTTAGAACTAGGTACTTAGTTCTCGCGTTTAATTTTAGAACCGGGTACTTAGTTCTCGCGTTTATTTCTGGAACTAGGTACTTAGTTCTCGGTTTTAATTTTAGAACTAGGTACTTAGTTCTCGCGTTTATTTCTGGAACTAGGTACTTAGTTCTCGGTTTTAATTTTAGAACTAGGTACATAGTTCTAGCGTTTAATTTTAGAACTAGGTACTTAGTTCTAGATTTTAATTTTAGAACAAGGTACTTATTTCTCGCGTTTAAATCTGGAACTGGGTACTTAGTTCTCGATTTTAATTTTAGAACTAGGTGCCTAGTTCTAGATTTAAATTTTCTGGAACTAGTTACTTAGTTCTCGCGTTTAATTTTAGAACTAGGTACTTAGTTCTAGATTTTAATTTTAGAACAAGGTACTTATTTCTCGCGTTTATATCTGGAACTGGGTACTTAGTTCTCGAATTTAATCTTAGAACTAGGTACTTAGTTCTCGATTTTAATTCTAGAACTAGGTACTTAGTTCTCGAGTTCAATCTTAGAACTAGGTACTTAGTTCTCGCGTTTAATTTTAGAACCGGGTACTTAGTTCTCGCGTTTATTTCTGGAACTAGGTACTTAGTTCTCGGTTTTAATTTTAGAACTAGGTACTTAGTTCTCGCGTTTATTTCTGGAACTAGGTACTTAGTTCTCGGTTTTAATTTTAGAACTAGGTACATAGTTCTAGCGTTTAATTTTAGAACTAGGTACTTAGTTCTAGATTTTAATTTTAGAACAAGGTACTTATTTCTCGCGTTTAAATCTGGAACTGGGTACTTAGTTCTCGATTTTAATTTTAGAACGAGGTGCCTAGTTCTAGATTTAAATTTTCTGGAACTAGTTACTTAGTTCTCGCGTTTAATTTTAGAACTAGCTACTTAGTTCTAGATTTTAATTTAAGAACAAGGTAGTTATTTCTCGCGTTTATATCTGGAACTGGGTACTTAGTTCTCGAATTTAATCTTAGAACTAGGTACTTAGTTCTCGATTTTAATTCTAGAACTAGGTACTTAGTTCTCGAGTTCAATCTTAGAACTAGGTACTTAGTTCTCGCGTTTAATTTTAGAACCGGGTACTTAGTTCTCGCGTTTATTTCTGGAACTAGGTACTTAGTTCTCGGTTTTAATTTTAGAACTAGGTACTTAGTTCTCGCGTTTATTTCTGGAACTAGGTACTTAGTTCTCGGTTTTAATTTTAGAACTAGCTACTTAGTTCTAGATTTTAATTTAAGAACAAGGTAGTTATTTCTCGCGTTTATATCTGGAACTGGGTACTTAGTTCTCGAATTTAATCTTAGAACTAGGTACTTAGTTCTCGATTTTAATTCTAGAACTAGGTACTTAGTTCTCGAGTTCAATCTTAGAACTAGGTACTTAGTTCTCGCGTTTAATTTTAGAACCGGGTACTTAGTTCTCGCGTTTATTTCTGGAACTAGGTACTTAGTTCTCGGTTTTAATTTTAGAACTAGGTACTTAGTTCTCGCGTTTATTTCTGGAACTAGGTACTTAGTTCTCGGTTTTAATTTTAGAACTAGGTACTTAGCTCTCGCGTTTATTTCTGGAACTAGGTACTTAGTTCTCGGTTTTAATTTTAGAACTAGGTACTTAGTTCTCGATTTTTATTTTAGAATTAGGTATTTAGTTATCACGTTTATTTCTGGAACTAGGTATTTACTGCTCTATTTTGATTTTAGAACCGGGTACTTAGTTCTCGCGTTTATTTCTGGAACTAGGTACTTAGTTCTCGATTTCAATTTTAGAACTAGGTACATAGTTAAAGCGTTTAATTTTAGAACTAGGTACTTAGTTCTAGATTTTAATTTTAGAACAAGGTACTTATTTCTCGCGTTTATATCTGGAACTGGGTACTTAGTTCTCGAATTTAATCTTAGAACTAGGTACTTAGTTCTCGATTTTAATTCTAGAACTAGGTACTTAGTTCTCGAGTTCAATCTTAGAACTAGGTACTTAGTTCTCGCGTTTAATTTTAGAACCGGGTACTTAGTTCTCGCGTTTATTTCTGGAACTAGGTACTTAGTTCACGATTTTAATTTTAGAACTAGGTACTTAGTTCTCGCGTTTAATTCTAGAACTAGGTACTTAGTTCTCGATTTTTATTTTAGAATTAGGTATTTAGTTATCACGTTTATTTCTGGAACTAGGTATTTACTGCTCTATTTTGATTTTAAAACCGGGTACTTAGTTCTCGCGTTTATTTCTGGAACTAGGTACTTAGTTCTCGGTTTTAATTTTAGAACTAGGTACATAGTTCTAGCGTTTAATTTTAGAACTAGGTACTTAGTTCTAGATTTTAATTTTAGAACAAGGTACTTATTTCTCGCGTTTATATCTAGAACTGGGTACTTAGTTTTCGATTTTAATTTTAGAACTAGGTGCCTAGTTCTAGATTTAAATTTTCTGGAACTAGTTACTTAGTTCTCGCGTTTAATTTTAGAACTAGCTACTTAGTTCTAGATTTTAATTTTAGAACAAGGTAGTTATTTCTCGCGTTTATATCTGGAACTGGGTACTTAGTTCTCGAATTTAATCTTAGAACTAGGTACTTAGTTCTCGATTTTAATTCTAGAACTAGGTACTTAGTTCTCGAGTTCAATCTTAGAACTAGGTACTTAGTTCTCGCGTTTAATTTTAGAACAAGGTACTCAGTTCTCGCGTTTATTTCTGGAAATAATTACTTAGTTCTAGCGTTTATTTTAGAACTTAGTACTTAGTTCCCGATTTTAATTTTATAACTAGGTACTTAGTTCTCGCGTTTATTTCTGGAACTAGGTACTTAGTTCACGATTTTAATTTTAGAACTAGGTACTTAGTTCTCGCGTTTTATTCTGGAACTAGGTACTTAGTTCACGATTTTAATTTTAGAACTAGGTACTTAGTTCTACCGTTTAATTATAGAACTAGGTAATTACTTTTAACGTTTATTTCTTTAACTAGGTACTTAGTTCTCGATTTTAATTTTGGAACTAGGTACTTAGTTCTCGATTTTAATTTTAGAACTAGGTACCTAGTTCTAGCGTTTGATTTTAGAACTAGGTACTTAGTTCTAGATTTTAATTTTCTGGAACTAGTTACTTAGTTCGCCCGTTTATTTCTGGAACTAGGTACTTAGTTCCCGATTTTAATTTTAGAACTAGATACTTAGTTCTCGCGTTTATATCTGGAACTCGGTACTTAGTTCTAGATTTTAATTTTCTGTAACTAGTTACTTAGTTCTCGCGTTTAATTTTAAAACAAGGTACTTAGTTCTCGCGTTTATTTCTAGCGTTTATTTTGGAACTTAGTACTTAGTTCCCGATTTTAATTTTAGAACTAGGTACTTAGTTCTCGCGTTTATTTCTGGAACTAGGTACTTAGTTCACGATTTTAATTTTAGAACTAGGTACTTAGTTCTAGCGTTTAATTATAGAACTAGGTACTTAGTTCACGATTTTAATTTTAGAACAAGGTACTTAGTTCTCGCGTTTATTTCTGGAAATAATTACTTAGTTCTAGCGTTTATTTTAGAACTTAGTACTTAGTTCTCGATTTTAATTTTGGAACTAGGTACTTAGTTCTAGATTTTAATTTTCTGGAACTAGTTACTTAGTTCGCCCGTTTATTTCTGGAACTAGGTACTTAGTTCCCGATTTTAATTTTAGAACTAGATACTTAGTTCTCGCGTTTATTTCTGGAACTAGGTACTGAGTTCTAGCGTTTAATTTTGGAACTAGGTACTTAGTTCCCGATTTTAATTTTTGAACTAGGTACTTATTTCTCGCGTTTATATCTGGAACTGGTTACTTAGTTCTCGATTTTAATTTTGGAACTAGGTACTTAGTTCTAGATTTTAATTTTCTGGAACTAGTTACTTAGTTCTCGCGTTTATTTCTGGAACTAGGTACTTAGTTCACGATTTTAATTTTAGAACTAGGTACTTAGTTCTCGCGTTTATTTCTGGAACTAGGTACTTAGGTCACGATTTTAATTTTAGAACTAGGTACTTAGTTCTCGCGTTTAATTCTAGAACTAGGTACTTAGTTCTCGATTTTAATTTTGGAACTAGGTACTTACTTTTACCGTTTATTTCTTAAACTAGGTACTTAGTTCTCGATTTTTATTTTAGAACTAGGTACGTAGTTCTAGCGTTTAATTTTAGAACTAGGTACTTAGTTCTAGGTTTTAATTTTCTGTAACTAGTTACTTAGTTCTCGCGTTTAATTTTAGAACAAGGTACTCAGTTCTCGCGTTTATTTCTGGAAATAATTACTTAGTTCTAGCGTTTATTTTAGAACTTAGTACTTAGTTCCCGATTTTAATTTTATAACTAGGTACTTAGTTCTCGCGTTTATTTCTGGAACTAGGTACTTAGTTCACGATTTTAATTTTAGAACTAGGTACTTAGTTCTCGCGTTTTATTCTGGAACTAGGTACTTAGTTCACGATTTTAATTTTAGAACTAGGTACTTAGTTCTACCGTTTAATTATAGAACTAGGTAATTACTTTTAACGTTTATTTCTTTAACTAGGTACTTAGTTCTCGATTTTAATTTTGGAACTAGGTACTGAGTTCTAGCGTTTAATTTTGGAACTAGGTACTTAGTTCCCGATTTTAATTTTTGAACTAGGTACTTATTTCTCGCGTTTATATCTGGAAATGGTTTCTTAGTTCTCGATTTTAATTTTGGAACTAGGTACTTAGTTCTAGATTTTAATTTTCTGGAACTAGTTACTTAGTTCTCGCGTTTATTTCTGGAACTAGGTACTTAGTTCACGATTTTAATTTTAGAACTAGGTACTTAGTTCTCGCGTTTATTTCTGGAACTAGGTACTTAGGTCACGATTTTAACTTTAGAACTAGGTACTTAGTTCTCGCGTTTAATTCTAGAACTAGGTACTTAGTTCTCGATTTTAATTTTGGAACTAGGTACTTACTTTTACCGTTTATTTCTTAAACTAGGTACTTAGTTCTCGATTTTCATTTTAGAACTAGGTACGTAGTTCTAGCGTTTAATTTTAGAACTAGGTACTTAGTTCTAGGTTTTAATTTTCTGTAACTAGTTACTTAGTTCTCGCGTTTAATTTTAGAACAAGGTACTTAGTTCTCGCGTTTATTTCTGGAAATAATTACTTAGTTCTAGCGTTTATTTTAGAACTTAGTACTTAGTTCCCGATTTTAATTTTATAACTAGGTACTTAGTTCTCGCGTTTATTTCTGGAACTAGGTACTTAGTTCACGATTTTAATTTTAGAACTAGGTACTTAGTTCTCGCGTTTTATTCTGGAACTAGGTACTTAGTTCACGATTTTAATTTTAGAACTAGGTACTTAGTTCTACCGTTTAATTATAGAACTAGGTAATTACTTTTAACGTTTATTTCTTTAACTAGGTACTTAGTTCTCGATTTTAATTTTGGAACTAGGTACTTAGTTCTCGATTTTAATTTTAGAACTAGGTACCTAGTTCTAGCGTTTGATTTTAGAACTAGGTACTTAGTTCTAGATTTTAATTTTCTGGAACTAGTTACTTAGTTCGCCCGTTTATTTCTGGAACTAGGTACTTAGTTCCCGATTTTAATTTTAGAACTAGATACTTAGTTCTCGCGTTTATATCTGGAACTAGGTACTGAGTTCTAGCGTTTAATTTTGGAACTAGGTACTTAGTTCCCGATTTTAATTTTTGAACTAGGTACTTATTTCTCGCGTTTATATCTGGAACTGGTTACTTAGTTCTCGATTTTAATTTTAGAACTATGTACCTAGTTCTAGCGTTTGATTTTAGAACTAGGTACTTAGTTCTCGATTTTAATTTTCTGGAACTAGTTACTTAGTTCTCGCGTTTATTTCTGGAACTAGGTACTTAGTTCACGATTTTAATTTTAGAACTAGGTACTTAGTTCTCGCGTTTTATTCTGGAACTAGGTACTTAGTTCACGATTTTAATTTTAGAACTAGGTACTTAGTTCTACCGTTTAATTATAGAACTAGGTAATTACTTTTAACGTTTATTTCTTTAACTAGGTACTTAGTTCTCGATTTTAATTTTGGAACTAGGTACTGAGTTCTAGCGTTTAATTTTGGAACTAGGTACTTAGTTCCCGATTTTAATTTTTGAACTAGGTACTTATTTCTCGCGTTTATATCTGGAAATGGTTTCTTAGTTCTCGATTTTAATTTTGGAACTAGGTACTTAGTTCTAGATTTTAATTTTCTGGAACTAGTTACTTAGTTCTCGCGTTTATTTCTGGAACTAGGTACTTAGTTCACGATTTTAATTTTAGAACTAGGTACTTAGTTCTCGCGTTTATTTCTGGAACTAGGTACTTAGGTCACGATTTTAACTTTAGAACTAGGTACTTAGTTCTCGCGTTTAATTCTAGAACTAGGTACTTAGTTCTCGATTTTAATTTTGGAACTAGGTACTTACTTTTACCGTTTATTTCTTAAACTAGGTACTTAGTTCTCGATTTTCATTTTAGAACTAGGTACGTAGTTCTAGCGTTTAATTTTAGAACTAGGTACTTAGTTCTAGGTTTTAATTTTCTGTAACTAGTTACTTAGTTCTCGCGTTTAATTTTAGAACAAGGTACTTAGTTCTCGCGTTTATTTCTGGAAATAATTACTTAGTTCTAGCGTTTATTTTAGAACTTAGTACTTAGTTCCCGATTTTAATTTTATAACTAGGTACTTAGTTCTCGCGTTTATTTCTGGAACTAGGTACTTAGTTCACGATTTTAATTTTAGAACTAGGTACTTAGTTCTCGCGTTTTATTCTGGAACTAGGTACTTAGTTCACGATTTTAATTTTAGAACTAGGTACTTAGTTCTACCGTTTAATTATAGAACTAGGTAATTACTTTTAACGTTTATTTCTTTAACTAGGTACTTAGTTCTCGATTTTAATTTTGGAACTAGGTACTTAGTTCTCGATTTTAATTTTAGAACTAGGTACCTAGTTCTAGCGTTTGATTTTAGAACTAGGTACTTAGTTCTAGATTTTAATTTTCTGGAACTAGTTACTTAGTTCGCCCGTTTATTTCTGGAACTAGGTACTTAGTTCCCGATTTTAATTTTAGAACTAGATACTTAGTTCTCGCGTTTATATCTGGAACTAGGTACTGAGTTCTAGCGTTTAATTTTGGAACTAGGTACTTAGTTCCCGATTTTAATTTTTGAACTAGGTACTTATTTCTCGCGTTTATATCTGGAACTGGTTACTTAGTTCTCGATTTTAATTTTAGAACTATGTACCTAGTTCTAGCGTTTGATTTTAGAACTAGGTACTTAGTTCTCGATTTTAATTTTCTGGAACTAGTTACTTAGTTCTCGCGTTTATTTCTGGAACTAGGTACTTAGTTCACGATTTTAATTTTAGAACTAGGTACTTAGTTCTCGCGTTTATTTCTGGAACTAGGTACTTAGGTCACGATTTTAATTTTAGAACTAGGTACTTAGTTCTAGCGTTTAATTTTAGAACTAGGTACTTAGTTCTAGATTTTAATTTTCTGTAACTAGTTACTTAGTTCTCGCGTTTAATTTTAGAACAAGGTTGTAAGGGCAAAATCCGGGTAAAGTCGTGCAAAAAGACTGACTATTTTTCTTGTCCAGACTTTAGGTACTTAGTTCTCGATTTTAATTTTAGAACTAGGTACTTAGTTCTCGCGTTTAATTTTAGAACCGGGTACTTAGTTCTCGCGTTTATTTCTGGAACTAGGTACTTACTTTTACCGTTTATTTCTTTAACTAGGTACTTAGTTCTCGATTTTAATTTTGGAACTAGGTACTTAGTTATCGCGTTTATTTCTGGAACTAGGTACTGAGTTCTGGCGTTTAATTTTGGAACTATGTACTTAGTTCCCGATTTTAATTTTAGAACTAGGTACTTAGTTCTCGCGTTTATTTCTTTAAATAGGTACTTAGTTCACGATTTTAATTTTAGAACTAGGTACTTAGTTCTCGCGTTTAATTCTAGAACTAGGTACTTAGTTCTCGATTTTTATTTTAGAATTAGGTATTTAGTTATCACGTTTATTTCTGGAACTAGGTATTTACTGCTCTATTTTGATTTTAGAACCGGGTACTTAGTTCTCGCGTTTATTTCTGGAACTAGGTACTTAGTTCTCGATTTCAATTTTAGAACTAGGTACATAGTTAAAGCGTTTAATTTTAGAACTAGGTACTTAGTTCTAGATTTTAATTTTAGAACAAGGTACTTATTTCTCGCGTTTATTTCTGGAACTAGGTACTTAGTTCTCGGTTTTAATTTTAGAACTAGGTACTTAGTTCTCGCGTTTATTTCTGGAACTAGGTACTTAGTTCTCGGTTTTAATTTTAGAACTAGGTACATAGTTCTAGCGTTTAATTTTAGAACTAGGTACTTAGTTCTAGATTTTAATTTTAGAACAAGGTACTTATTTCTCGCGTTTAAATCTGGAACTGGGTACTTAGTTCTCGATTTTAATTTTAGAACTAGGTGCCTAGTTCTAGATTTAAATTTTCTGGAACTAGTTACTTAGTTCTCGCGTTTAATTTTAGAACTAGGTACTTAGTTCTAGATTTTAATTTTAGAACAAGGTACTTATTTCTCGCGTTTATATCTGGAACTGGGTACTTAGTTCTCGAATTTAATCTTAGAACTAGGTACTTAGTTCTCGATTTTAATTCTAGAACTAGGTACTTAGTTCTCGAGTTCAATCTTAGAACTAGGTACTTAGTTCTCGCGTTTAATTTTAGAACCGGGTACTTAGTTCTCGCGTTTATTTCTGGAACTAGGTACTTACTTTTACCGTTTATTTCTTTAACTAGGTTCTTAGTTCTCGATTTTAATTTTGGAACTAGGTACTTAGTTATCGCGTTTATTTCTGGAACTAGGTACTGAGTTCTAGCGTTTAATTTTGGAACTAGGTACTTAGTTCCCCATTTTAATTTTAGAACTAGGTACTTAGTTCTCGCGTTTATTTCTTTAACTAGGTACTTAGTTCACGATTTTAATTTTAGAACTAGGTACTTAGTTCTCGCGTTTAATTCTAGAACTAGGTACTTAGTTCTCGATTTTTATTTTAGAATTAGGTATTTAGTTATCACGTTTATTTCTGGAACTAGGTATTTACTGCTCTATTTTGATTTTAGAACCGGGTACTTAGTTCTCGCGTTTATTTCTGGAACTAGGTACTTAGATCTCGATTTCAATTTTAGAACTAGGTACATAGTTAAAGCGTTTAATTTTAGAACTAGGTACTTAGTTCTAGATTTTAATTTTAGAACAAGGTACTTATTTCTCGCGTTTATATCTGGAACTGGGTACTTAGTTCTCGAATTTAATCTTAGAACTAGGTACTTAGTTCTCGATTTTAATTCTAGAACTAGGTACTTAGTTCTCGAGTTCAATCTTAGAACTAGGTACTTAGTTCTCGCGTTTAATTTTAGAACCGGGTACTTAGTTCTCGCGTTTATTTCTGGAACTAGGTACTTAGTTCACGATTTTAATTTTAGAACTAGGTACTTAGTTCTCGCGTTTAATTCTAGAACTAGGTACTTATTTCTCGATTTTTATTTTAGAATTAGGTATTTAGTTATCACGTTTATTTCTGGAACTAGGTATTCACTGCTCTATTTTGATTTTAAAACCGGGTACTTAGTTCTCGCGTTTATTTCTGGAACTAGGTACTTAGTTCTCGGTTTTAATTTTAGAACTAGGTACATAGTTCTAGCGTTTAATTTTAGAACTAGGTACTTAGTTCTAGATTTTAATTTTAGAACAAGGTACTTATTTCTCGCGTTTATATCTAGAACTGGGTACTTAGTTTTCGATTTTAATTTTAGAACTAGGTGCCTAGTTCTAGATTTAAATTTTCTGGAACTAGTTACTTAGTTCTCGCGTTTAATTTTAGAACTAGCTACTTATTTCTAGATTTTAATTTTAGAACAAGGTAGTTATTTCTCGCGTTTATATCTGGAACTGGGTACTTAGTTCTCGAATTTAATCTTAGAACTAGGTACTTAGTTCTCGATTTTAATTCTAGAACTAGGTACTTAGTTCTCGAGTTCAATCTTAGAACTAGGTACTTAGTTCTCGCGTTTAATTTTAGAACCGGGTACTTAGTTCTCGCGTTTATTTCTGGAACTAGGTACTTAGTTCTCGGTTTTAATTTTAGAACTAGGTACTTAGTTCTCGCGTTTATTTCTGGAACTAGGTACTTAGTTCTCGGTTTTAATTTTAGAACTAGGTACATAGTTCTAGCGTTTAATTTTAGAACTAGGTACTTAGTTCTAGATTTTAATTTTAGAACAAGGTACTTATTTCTCGCGTTTATATCTAGAACTGGGTACTTAGTTTTCGATTTTAATTTTAGAACTAGGTGCCTAGTTCTAGATTTAAATTTTCTGGAACTAGTTACTTAGTTCTCGCGTTTAATTTTAGAACTAGCTACTTATTTCTAGATTTTAATTTTAGAACAAGGTAGTTATTTCTCGCGTTTATATCTGGAACTGGGTACTTAGTTCTCGAATTTAATCTTAGAACTAGGTACTTAGTTCTCGATTTTAATTCTAGAACTAGGTACTTAGTTCTCGAGTTCAATCTTAGAACTAGGTACTTAGTTCTCGCGTTTAATTTTAGAACCGGGTACTTAGTTCTCGCGTTTATTTCTGGAACTAGGTACTTAGTTCTCGGTTTTAATTTTAGAACTAGGTACTTAGTTCTCGCGTTTATTTCTGGAACTAGGTACTTAGTTCTCGGTTTTAATTTTAGAACTAGCTACATAGTTCTAGCGTTTAATTTTAGAACTAGGTACTTAGTTCTAGATTTTAATTTTAGAACAAGGTACTTATTTCTCGCGTTTAAATCTGGAACTGGGTACTTAGTTCTCGATTTTAATTTTAGAACTAGGTGCCTAGTTCTAGATTTAAATTTTCTGGAACTAGTTACTTAGTTCTCGCGTTTAATTTTAGAACTAGGTACTTAGTTCTAGATTTTAATTTTAGAACAAGGTACTTATTTCTCGCGTTTATATCTGGAACTGGGTACTTAGTTCTCGAATTTAATCTTAGAACTAGGTACTTAGTTCTCGATTTTAATTCTAGAACTAGGTACTTAGTTCTCGAGTTCAATCTTAGAACTAGGTACTTAGTTCTCGCGTTTAATTTTAGAACCGGGTACTTAGTTCTCGCGTTTATTTCTGGAACTAGGTACTTAGTTCTCGGTTTTAATTTTAGAACTAGGTACTTAGTTCTCGCGTTTATTTCTGGAACTAGGTACTTAGTTCTCGGTTTTAATTTTAGAACTAGGTACATAGTTCTAGCGTTTAATTTTAGAACTAGGTACTTAGTTCTAGATTTTAATTTTAGAACAAGGTACTTATTTCTCGCGTTTAAATCTGGAACTGGGTACTTAGTTCTCGATTTTAATTTTAGAACGAGGTGCCTAGTTCTAGATTTAAATTTTCTGGAACTAGTTACTTAGTTCTCGCGTTTAATTTTAGAACTAGCTACTTAGTTCTAGATTTTAATTTAAGAACAAGGTAGTTATTTCTCGCGTTTATATCTGGAACTGGGTACTTAGTTCTCGAATTTAATCTTAGAACTAGGTACTTAGTTCTCGATTTTAATTCTAGAACTAGGTACTTAGTTCTCGAGTTCAATCTTAGAACTAGGTACTTAGTTCTCGCGTTTAATTTTAGAACCGGGTACTTAGTTCTCGCGTTTATTTCTGGAACTAGGTACTTAGTTCTCGGTTTTAATTTTAGAACTAGGTACTTAGTTCTCGCGTTTATTTCTGGAACTAGGTACTTAGTTCTCGGTTTTAATTTTAGAACTAGGTACATAGTTCTAGCGTTTAATTTTAGAACTAGGTACTTAGTTCACGATTTTAATTTTAGAACTAGGTACTTAGTTCTCGCGTTTAATTCTAGAACTAGGTACTTAGTTCTCGATTTTTATTTTAGAATTAGGTATTTAGTTATCACGTTTATTTCTGGAACTAGGTATTTACTGCTCTATTTTGATTTTAAAACCGGGTACTTAGTTCTCGCGTTTATTTCTGGAACTAGGTACTTAGTTCTCGGTTTTAATTTTAGAACTAGGTACATAGTTCTAGCGTTTAATTTTAGAACTAGGTACTTAGTTCTAGATTTTAATTTTAGAACAAGGTACTTATTTCTCGCGTTTATATCTAGAACTGGGTACTTAGTTTTCGATTTTAATTTTAGAACTAGGTGCCTAGTTCTAGATTTAAATTTTCTGGAACTAGTTACTTAGTTCTCGCGTTTAATTTTAGAACTAGCTACTTAGTTCTAGATTTTAATTTTAGAACAAGGTAGTTATTTCTCGCGTTTATATCTGGAACTGGGTACTTAGTTCTCGAATTTAATCTTAGAACTAGGTACTTAGTTCTCGATTTTAATTCTAGAACTAGGTACTTAGTTCTCGAGTTCAATCTTAGAACTAGGTACTTAGTTCTCGCGTTTAATTTTAGAACCGGGTACTTAGTTCTCGCGTTTATTTCTGGAACTAGGTACTTAGTTCTCGGTTTTAATTTTAGAACTAGGTACTTAGTTCTCGCGTTTATTTCTGGAACTAGGTACTTAGTTCTCGGTTTTAATTTTAGAACTAGCTACATAGTTCTAGCGTTTAATTTTAGAACTAGGTACTTAGTTCTAGATTTTAATTTTAGAACAAGGTACTTATTTCTCGCGTTTAAATCTGGAACTGGGTACTTAGTTCTCAATTTTAATTTTAGAACTAGGTGCCTAGTTCTAGATTTAAATTTTCTGGAACTAGTTACTTAGTTCTCGCGTTTAATTTTAGAACTAGGTACTTAGTTCTAGATTTTAATTTTAGAACAAGGTACTTATTTCTCGCGTTTATATCTGGAACTGGGTACTTAGTTCTCGAATTTAATCTTAGAACTAGGTACTTAGTTCTCGATTTTAATTCTAGAACTAGGTACTTAGTTCTCGAGTTCAATCTTAGAACTAGGTACTTAGTTCTCGCGTTTAATTTTAGAACCGGGTACTTAGTTCTCGCGTTTATTTCTGGAACTAGGTACTTAGTTCTCGGTTTTAATTTTAGAACTAGGTACTTAGTTCTCGCGTTTATTTCTGGAACTAGGTACTTAGTTCTCGGTTTTAATTTTAGAACTAGGTACATAGTTCTAGCGTTTAATTTTAGAACTAGCTACTTAGTTCTTGATTTTAATTTAAGAACAAGGTAGTTATTTCTCGCGTTTATATCTGGAACTGGGTACTTAGTTCTCGAATTTAATCTTAGAACTAGGTACTTAGTTCTCGATTTTAATTCTAGAACTAGGTACTTAGTTCTCGAGTTCAATCTTAGAACTAGGTACTTAGTTCTCGCGTTTAATTTTAGAACCGGGTACTTAGTTCTCGCGTTTATTTCTGGAACTAGGTACTTAGTTCTCGGTTTTAATTTTAGAACTAGGTACTTAGTTCTCGCGTTTATTTCTGGAACTAGGTACTTAGTTCTCGGTTTTAATTTTAGAACTAGGTACATAGTTCTAGCGTTTAATTTTAGAACTAGGTACTTAGTTCACGATTTTAATTTTAGAACTAGGTACTTAGTTCTCGCGTTTAATTCTAGAACTAGGTACTTAGTTCTCGATTTTTATTTTAGAATTAGGTATTTAGTTATCACGTTTATTTCTGGAACTAGGTATTTACTGCTCTATTTTGATTTTAGAACCGGGTACTTGGTTCTCGCGTTTATTTCTGGAACTAGGTACTTAGTTCTCGATTTCAATTTTAGAACTAGGTACATAGTTAAAGCGTTTAATTTTAGAACTAGGTACTTAGTTCTAGATTTTAATTTTAGAACAAGGTACTTATTTCTCGCGTTTATTTCTGGAACTAGGTACTTAGTTCTCGGTTTTAATTTTAGAACTAGGTACTTAGTTCTCGCGTTTATTTCTGGAACTAGGTACTTAGTTCTCGGTTTTAATTTTAGAACTAGGTACATAGTTCTAGCGTTTAATTTTAGAACTAGGTACTTAGTTCTAGATTTTAATTTTAGAACAAGGTACTTATTTCTCGCGTTTAAATCTGGAACTGGGTACTTAGTTCTCGATTTTAATTTTAGAACTAGGTGCCTAGTTCTAGATTTAAATTTTCTGGAACTAGTTACTTAGTTCTCGCGTTTAATTTTAGAACTAGGTACTTAGTTCTAGATTTTAATTTTAGAACAAGGTACTTATTTCTCGCGTTTATATCTGGAACTGGGTACTTAGTTCTCGAATTTAATCTTAGAACTAGGTACTTAGTTCTCGATTTTAATTCTAGAACTAGGTACTTAGTTCTCGAGTTCAATCTTAGAACTAGGTACTTAGTTCTCGCGTTTAATTTTAGAACCGGGTACTTAGTTCTCGCGTTTATTTCTGGAACTAGGTACTTACTTTTACCGTTTATTTCTTTAACTAGGTTCTTAGTTCTCGATTTTAATTTTGGAACTAGGTACTTAGTTATCGCGTTTATTTCTGGAACTAGGTACTGAGTTCTAGCGTTTAATTTTGGAACTAGGTACTTAGTTCCCCATTTTAATTTTAGAACTAGGTACTTAGTTCTCGCGTTTATTTCTTTAACTAGGTACTTAGTTCACGATTTTAATTTTAGAACTAGGTACTTAGTTCTCGCGTTTAATTCTAGAACTAGGTACTTAGTTCTCGATTTTTATTTTAGAATTAGGTATTTAGTTATCACGTTTATTTCTGGAACTAGGTATTTACTGCTCTATTTTGATTTTAGAACCGGGTACTTAGTTCTCGCGTTTATTTCTGGAACTAGGTACTTAGTTCTCGATTTGAATTTTAGAACTAGGTACATAGTTAAAGCGTTTAATTTTAGAACTAGGTACTTAGTTCTAGATTTTAATTTTAGAACAAGGTACTTATTTCTCGCGTTTATATCTGGAACTGGGTACTTAGTTCTCGAATTTAATCTTAGAACTAGGTACTTAGTTCTCGATTTTAATTCTAGAACTAGGTACTTAGTTCTCGAGTTCAATCTTAGAACTAGGTACTTAGTTCTCGCGTTTAATTTTAGAACCGGGTACTTAGTTCTCGCGTTTATTTCTGGAATTAGGTACTTAGTTCACGATTTTCATTTTAGAACTAGGTACTTAGTTCTCGAGTTCAATCTTAGAACTAGGTACTTAGTTCTCGCGTTTAATTTTAGAACCGGGTACTTAGTTCTCGCGTTTATTTCTGGAACTAGGTATTCACTGCTCTATTTTGATTTTAAAACCGGGTACTTAGTTCTCGCGTTTATTTCTGGAACTAGGTACTTAGTTCTCGGTTTTAATTTTAGAACTAGGTACATAGTTCTAGCGTTTAATTTTAGAACTAGGTACTTAGTTCTAGATTTTAATTTTAGAACAAGGTACTTATTTCTCGCGTTTATATCTAGAACTGGGTACTTAGTTTTCGATTTTAATTTTAGAACTAGGTGCCTAGTTCTAGATTTAAATTTTCTGGAACTAGTTACTTAGTTCTCGCGTTTAATTTTAGAACTAGCTACTTATTTCTAGATTTTAATTTTAGAACAAGGTAGTTATTTCTCGCGTTTATATCTGGAACTGGGTACTTAGTTCTCGAATTTAATCTTAGAACTAGGTACTTAGTTCTCGATTTTAATTCTAGAACTAGGTACTTAGTTCTCGAGTTCAATCTTAGAACTAGGTACTTAGTTCTCGCGTTTAATTTTAGAACCGGGTACTTAGTTCTCGCGTTTATTTCTGGAACTAGGTACTTAGTTCTCGGTTTTAATTTTAGAACTAGGTACTTAGTTCTCGCGTTTATTTCTGGAACTAGGTACTTAGTTCTCGGTTTTAATTTTAGAACTAGGTACATAGTTCTAGCGTTTAATTTTAGAACTAGGTACTTAGTTCTAGATTTTAATTTTAGAACAAGGTACTTATTTCTCGCGTTTATATCTAGAACTGGGTACTTAGTTTTCGATTTTAATTTTAGAACTAGGTGCCTAGTTCTAGATTTAAATTTTCTGGAACTAGTTACTTAGTTCTCGCGTTTAATTTTAGAACTAGCTACTTATTTCTAGATTTTAATTTTAGAACAAGGTAGTTATTTCTCGCGTTTATATCTGGAACTGGGTACTTAGTTCTCGAATTTAATCTTAGAACTAGGTACTTAGTTCTCGATTTTAATTCTAGAACTAGGTACTTAGTTCTCGAGTTCAATCTTAGAACTAGGTACTTAGTTCTCGCGTTTAATTTTAGAACCGGGTACTTAGTTCTCGCGTTTATTTCTGGAACTAGGTACTTAGTTCTCGGTTTTAATTTTAGAACTAGGTACTTAGTTCTCGCGTTTATTTCTGGAACTAGGTACTTAGTTCTCGGTTTTAATTTTAGAACTAGCTACATAGTTCTAGCGTTTAATTTTAGAACTAGGTACTTAGTTCTAGATTTTAATTTTAGAACAAGGTACTTATTTCTCGCGTTTAAATCTGGAACTGGGTACTTAGTTCTCGATTTTAATTTTAGAACTAGGTGCCTAGTTCTAGATTTAAATTTTCTGGAACTAGTTACTTAGTTCTCGCGTTTAATTTTAGAACTAGGTACTTAGTTCTAGATTTTAATTTTAGAACAAGGTACTTATTTCTCGCGTTTATATCTGGAACTGGGTACTTAGTTCTCGAATTTAATCTTAGAACTAGGTACTTAGTTCTCGATTTTAATTCTAGAACTAGGTACTTAGTTCTCGAGTTCAATCTTAGAACTAGGTACTTAGTTCTCGCGTTTAATTTTAGAACCGGGTACTTAGTTCTCGCGTTTATTTCTGGAACTAGGTACTTAGTTCTCGGTTTTAATTTTAGAACTAGGTACTTAGTTCTCGCGTTTATTTCTGGAACTAGGTACTTAGTTCTCGGTTTTAATTTTAGAACTAGGTACATAGTTCTAGCGTTTAATTTTAGAACTAGGTACTTAGTTCTAGATTTTAATTTTAGAACAAGGTACTTATTTCTCGCGTTTAAATCTGGAACTGGGTACTTAGTTCTCGATTTTAATTTTAGAACGAGGTGCCTAGTTCTAGATTTAAATTTTCTGGAACTAGTTACTTAGTTCTCGCGTTTAATTTTAGAACTAGCTACTTAGTTCTAGATTTTAATTTAAGAACAAGGTAGTTATTTCTCGCGTTTATATCTGGAACTGGGTACTTAGTTCTCGAATTTAATCTTAGAACTAGGTACTTAGTTCTCGATTTTAATTCTAGAACTAGGTACTTAGTTCTCGAGTTCAATCTTAGAACTAGGTACTTAGTTCTCGCGTTTAATTTTAGAACCGGGTACTTAGTTCTCGCGTTTATTTCTGGAACTAGGTACTTAGTTCTCGGTTTTAATTTTAGAACTAGGTACTTAGTTCTCGCGTTTATTTCTGGAACTAGGTACTTAGTTCTCGGTTTTAATTTTAGAACTAGGTACATAGTTCTAGCGTTTAATTTTAGAACTAGGTACTTAGTTCACGATTTTAATTTTAGAACTAGGTACTTAGTTCTCGCGTTTAATTCTAGAACTAGGTACTTAGTTCTCGATTTTTATTTTAGAATTAGGTATTTAGTTATCACGTTTATTTCTGGAACTAGGTATTTACTGCTCTATTTTGATTTTAAAACCGGGTACTTAGTTCTCGCGTTTATTTCTGGAACTAGGTACTTAGTTCTCGGTTTTAATTTTAGAACTAGGTACATAGTTCTAGCGTTTAATTTTAGAACTAGGTACTTAGTTCTAGATTTTAATTTTAGAACAAGGTACTTATTTCTCGCGTTTATATCTAGAACTGGGTACTTAGTTTTCGATTTTAATTTTAGAACTAGGTGCCTAGTTCTAGATTTAAATTTTCTGGAACTAGTTACTTAGTTCTCGCGTTTAATTTTAGAACTAGCTACTTAGTTCTAGATTTTAATTTTAGAACAAGGTAGTTATTTCTCGCGTTTATATCTGGAACTGGGTACTTAGTTCTCGAATTTAATCTTAGAACTAGGTACTTAGTTCTCGATTTTAATTCTAGAACTAGGTACTTAGTTCTCGAGTTCAATCTTAGAACTAGGTACTTAGTTCTCGCGTTTAATTTTAGAACCGGGTACTTAGTTCTCGCGTTTATTTCTGGAACTAGGTACTTAGTTCTCGGTTTTAATTTTAGAACTAGGTACTTAGTTCTCGCGTTTATTTCTGGAACTAGGTACTTAGTTCTCGGTTTTAATTTTAGAACTAGCTACATAGTTCTAGCGTTTAATTTTAGAACTAGGTACTTAGTTCTAGATTTTAATTTTAGAACAAGGTACTTATTTCTCGCGTTTAAATCTGGAACTGGGTACTTAGTTCTCAATTTTAATTTTAGAACTAGGTGCCTAGTTCTAGATTTAAATTTTCTGGAACTAGTTACTTAGTTCTCGCGTTTAATTTTAGAACTAGGTACTTAGTTCTAGATTTTAATTTTAGAACAAGGTACTTATTTCTCGCGTTTATATCTGGAACTGGGTACTTAGTTCTCGAATTTAATCTTAGAACTAGGTACTTAGTTCTCGATTTTAATTCTAGAACTAGGTACTTAGTTCTCGAGTTCAATCTTAGAACTAGGTACTTAGTTCTCGCGTTTAATTTTAGAACCGGGTACTTAGTTCTCGCGTTTATTTCTGGAACTAGGTACTTAGTTCTCGGTTTTAATTTTAGAACTAGGTACTTAGTTCTCGCGTTTATTTCTGGAACTAGGTACTTAGTTCTCGGTTTTAATTTTAGAACTAGGTACATAGTTCTAGCGTTTAATTTTAGAACTAGCTACTTAGTTCTTGATTTTAATTTAAGAACAAGGTAGTTATTTCTCGCGTTTATATCTGGAACTGGGTACTTAGTTCTCGAATTTAATCTTAGAACTAGGTACTTAGTTCTCGATTTTAATTCTAGAACTAGGTACTTAGTTCTCGAGTTCAATCTTAGAACTAGGTACTTAGTTCTCGCGTTTAATTTTAGAACCGGGTACTTAGTTCTCGCGTTTATTTCTGGAACTAGGTACTTAGTTCTCGGTTTTAATTTTAGAACTAGGTACTTAGTTCTAGCGTTTATTTCTGGAACTAGGTACTTAGTTCTCGGTTTTAATTTTAGAACTAGGTACATAGTTCTAGCGTTTAATTTTAGAACTAGGTACTTAGTTCACGATTTTAATTTTAGAACTAGGTACTTAGTTCTCGCGTTTAATTCTAGAACTAGGTACTTAGTTCTCGATTTTTATTTTAGAATTAGGTATTTAGTTATCACGTTTATTTCTGGAACTAGGTATTTACTGCTCTATTTTGATTTTAGAACCGGGTACTTGGTTCTCGCGTTTATTTCTGGAACTAGGTACTTAGTTCTCGATTTCAATTTTAGAACTAGGTACATAGTTAAAGCGTTTAATTTTAGAACTAGGTACTTAGTTCTAGATTTTAATTTTAGAACAAGGTACTTATTTCTCGCGTTTATTTCTGGAACTAGGTACTTAGTTCTCGGTTTTAATTTTAGAACTAGGTACTTAGTTCTCGCGTTTATTTCTGGAACTAGGTACTTAGTTCTCGGTTTTAATTTTAGAACTAGGTACATAGTTCTAGCGTTTAATTTTAGAACTAGGTACTTAGTTCTAGATTTTAATTTTAGAACAAGGTACTTATTTCTCGCGTTTAAATCTGGAACTGGGTACTTAGTTCTCGATTTTAATTTTAGAACTAGGTGCCTAGTTCTAGATTTAAATTTTCTGGAACTAGTTACTTAGTTCTCGCGTTTAATTTTAGAACTAGGTACTTAGTTCTAGATTTTAATTTTAGAACAAGGTACTTATTTCTCGCGTTTATATCTGGAACTGGGTACTTAGTTCTCGAATTTAATCTTAGAACTAGGTACTTAGTTCTCGATTTTAATTCTAGAACTAGGTACTTAGTTCTCGAGTTCAATCTTAGAACTAGGTACTTAGTTCTCGCGTTTAATTTTAGAACCGGGTACTTAGTTCTCGCGTTTATTTCTGGAACTAGGTACTTACTTTTACCGTTTATTTCTTTAACTAGGTTCTTAGTTCTCGATTTTAATTTTGGAACTAGGTACTTAGTTATCGCGTTTATTTCTGGAACTAGGTACTGAGTTCTAGCGTTTAATTTTGGAACTAGGTACTTAGTTCCCCATTTTAATTTTAGAACTAGGTACTTAGTTCTCGCGTTTATTTCTTTAACTAGGTACTTAGTTCACGATTTTAATTTTAGAACTAGGTACTTAGTTCTCGCGTTTAATTCTAGAACTAGGTACTTAGTTCTCGATTTTTATTTTAGAATTAGGTATTTAGTTATCACGTTTATTTCTGGAACTAGGTATTTACTGCTCTATTTTGATTTTAGAACCGGGTACTTAGTTCTCGCGTTTATTTCTGGAACTAGGTACTTAGTTCTCGATTTGAATTTTAGAACTAGGTACATAGTTAAAGCGTTTAATTTTAGAACTAGGTACTTAGTTCTAGATTTTAATTTTAGAACAAGGTACTTATTTCTCGCGTTTATATCTGGAACTGGGTACTTAGTTCTCGAATTTAATCTTAGAACTAGGTACTTAGTTCTCGATTTTAATTCTAGAACTAGGTACTTAGTTCTCGAGTTCAATCTTAGAACTAGGTACTTAGTTCTCGCGTTTAATTTTAGAACCGGGTACTTAGTTCTCGCGTTTATTTCTGGAATTAGGTACTTAGTTCACGATTTTAATTTTAGAACTAGGTACTTAGTTCTCGCGTTTAATTCTAGAACTAGGTACTTAGTTCTCGATTTTTATTTTAGAATTAGGTATTTAGTTATCACGTTTATTTCTGGAACTAGGTATTTACTGCTCTATTTTGATTTTAAAACCGGGTACTTAGTTCTCGCGTTTATTTCTGGAACTAGGTACTTAGTTCTCGGTTTTAATTTTAGAACTAGGTACATAGTTCTAGCGTTTAATTTTAGAACTAGGTACTTAGTTCTAGATTTTAATTTTAGAACAAGGTACTTATTTCTCGCGTTTATATCTAGAACTGGGTACTTAGTTTTCGATTTTAATTTTAGAACTAGGTGCCTAGTTCTAGATTTAAATTTTCTGGAACTAGTTACTTAGTTCTCGCGTTTAATTTTAGAACTAGCTACTTAGTTCTAGATTTTAATTTTAGAACAAGGTAGTTATTTCTCGCGTTTATATCTGGAACTGGGTACTTAGTTCTCGAATTTAATCTTAGAACTAGGTACTTAGTTCTCGATTTTAATTCTAGAACTAGGTACTTAGTTCTCGAGTTCAATCTTAGAACTAGGTACTTAGTTCTCGCGTTTAATTTTAGAACCGGGTACTTAGTTCTCGCGTTTATTTCTGGAACTAGGTACTTAGTTCTCGGTTTTAATTTTAGAACTAGGTACTTAGTTCTCGCGTTTATTTCTGGAACTAGGTACTTAGTTCTCGGTTTTAATTTTAGAACTAGGTACATAGTTCTAGCGTTTAATTTTAGAACTAGGTACTTAGTTCTAGATTTTAATTTTAGAACAAGGTACTTATTTCTCGCGTTTAAATCTGGAACTGGGTACTTAGTTCTCGATTTTAATTTTAGAACTAGGTGCCTAGTTCTAGATTTAAATTTTCTGGAACTAGTTACTTAGTTCTCGCGTTTAATTTTAGAACTAGGTACTTAGTTCTAGATTTTAATTTTAGAACAAGGTACTTATTTCTCGCGTTTATATCTGGAACTGGGTACTTAGTTCTCGAATTTAATCTTAGAACTAGGTACTTAGTTCTCGATTTTAATTCTAGTACTAGGTACTTAGTTCTCGAGTTCAATCTTAGAACTAGGTACTTAGTTCTCGCGTTTAATTTTAGAACCGGGTACTTAGTTCTCGCGTTTATTTCTGGAACTAGGTACTTAGTTCTCGGTTTTAATTTTAGAACTAGGTACTTAGTTCTCGCGTTTATTTCTGGAACTAGGTACTTAGTTCTCGGTTTTAATTTTAGAACTAGGTACATAGTTCTAGCGTTTAATTTTAGAACTAGGTACTTAGTTCTAGATTTTAATTTTAGAACAAGGTACTTATTTCTCGCGTTTAAATCTGGAACTGGGTACTTAGTTCTCGATTTTAATTTTAGAACGAGGTGCCTAGTTCTAGATTTAAATTTTCTGGAACTAGTTACTTAGTTCTCGCGTTTAATTTTAGAACTAGCTACTTAGTTCTAGATTTTAATTTAAGAACAAGGTAGTTATTTCTCGCGTTTATATCTGGAACTGGGTACTTAGTTCTCGAATTTAATCTTAGAACTAGGTACTTAGTTCTCGATTTTAATTCTAGAACTAGGTACTTAGTTCTCGAGTTCAATCTTAGAACTAGGTACTTAGTTCTCGCGTTTAATTTTAGAACCGGGTACTTAGTTCTCGCGTTTATTTCTGGAACTAGGTACTTAGTTCTCGGTTTTAATTTTAGAACTGGGTACTTAGTTCTCGCGTTTATTTCTGGAACTAGGTACTTAGTTCTCGGTTTTAATTTTAGAACTAGCTACTTAGTTCTAGATTTTAATTTAAGAACAAGGTAGTTATTTCTCGCGTTTATATCTGGAACTGGGTACTTAGTTCTCGAATTTAATCTTAGAACAAGGTACTTAGTTCTCGATTTTAATTCTAGAACTAGGTACTTAGTTCTCGAGTTCAATCTTAGAACTAGGTACTTAGTTCTCGCGTTTAATTTTAGAACCGGGTACTTAGTTCTCGCGTTTATTTCTGGAACTAGGTACTTAGTTCTCGGTTTTAATTTTAGAACTAGGTACTTAGTTCTCGCGTTTATTTCTGGAACTAGGTACTTAGTTCTCGGTTTTAATTTTAGAACTAGGTACATAGTTCTAGCGTTTAATTTTAGAACTAGGTACTTAGTTCTAGATTTTAATTTTAGAACAAGGTACTTATTTCTCGCGTTTAAATCTGGAACTGGGTACTTAGTTCTCGATTTTAATTTTAGAACTAGGTGCCTAGTTCTAGATTTAAATTTTCTGGAACTAGTTACTTAGTTCTCGCGTTTAATTTTAGAACTAGGTACTTAGTTCTAGATTTTAATTTTAGAACAAGGTACTTATTTCTCGCGTTTATATCTGGAACTGGGTACTTAGTTCTCGAATTTAATCTTAGAACTAGGTACTTAGTTCTCGATTTTAATTCTAGTACTAGGTACTTAGTTCTCGAGTTCAATCTTAGAACTAGGTACTTAGTTCTCGCGTTTAATTTTAGAACCGGGTACTTAGTTCTCGCGTTTATTTCTGGAACTAGGTACTTAGTTCTCGGTTTTAATTTTAGAACTAGGTACTTAGTTCTCGCGTTTATTTCTGGAACTAGGTACTTAGTTCTCGGTTTTAATTTTAGAACTAGGTACATAGTTCTAGCGTTTAATTTTAGAACTAGGTACTTAGTTCTAGATTTTAATTTTAGAACAAGGTACTTATTTCTCGCGTTTAAATCTGGAACTGGGTACTTAGTTCTCGATTTTAATTTTAGAACGAGGTGCCTAGTTCTAGATTTAAATTTTCTGGAACTAGTTACTTAGTTCTCGCGTTTAATTTTAGAACTAGCTACTTAGTTCTAGATTTTAATTTAAGAACAAGGTAGTTATTTCTCGCGTTTATATCTGGAACTGGGTACTTAGTTCTCGAATTTAATCTTAGAACTAGGTACTTAGTTCTCGATTTTAATTCTAGAACTAGGTACTTAGTTCTCGAGTTCAATCTTAGAACTAGGTACTTAGTTCTCGCGTTTAATTTTAGAACCGGGTACTTAGTTCTCGCGTTTATTTCTGGAACTAGGTACTTAGTTCTCGGTTTTAATTTTAGAACTGGGTACTTAGTTCTCGCGTTTATTTCTGGAACTAGGTACTTAGTTCTCGGTTTTAATTTTAGAACTAGCTACTTAGTTCTAGATTTTAATTTAAGAACAAGGTAGTTATTTCTCGCGTTTATATCTGGAACTGGGTACTTAGTTCTCGAATTTAATCTTAGAACAAGGTACTTAGTTCTCGATTTTAATTCTAGAACTAGGTACTTAGTTCTCGAGTTCAATCTTAGAACTAGGTACTTAGTTCTCGCGTTTAATTTTAGAACCGGGTACTTAGTTCTCGCGTTTATTTCTGGAACTAGGTACTTAGTTCTCGGTTTTAATTTTAGAACTAGGTACTTAGTTCTCGCGTTTATTTCTGGAACTAGGTACTTAGTTCTCGGTTTTAATTTTAGAACTAGGTACATAGTTCTAGCGTTTAATTTTAGAACTAGGTACTTAGTTCTAGATTTTAATTTTAGAACAAGGTACTTATTTCTCGCGTTTAAATCTGGAACTGGGTACTTAGTTCTCGATTTTAATTTTAGAACTAGGTGCCTAGTTCTAGATTTAAATTTTCTGGAACTAGTTACTTAGTTCTCGCGTTTAATTTTAGAACTAGGTACTTAGTTCTAGATTTTAATTTTAGAACAAGGTACTTATTTCTCGCGTTTATATCTGGAACTGGGTACTTAGTTCTCGAATTTAATCTTAGAACTAGGTACTTAGTTCTCGATTTTAATTCTAGAACTAGGTACTTAGTTCTCGAGTTCAATCTTAGAACTAGGTACTTAGTTCTCGCGTTTAATTTTAGAACCGGGTACTTAGTTCTCGCGTTTATTTCTGGAACTAGGTACTTAGTTCTCGGTTTTAATTTTAGAACTAGGTACTTAGTTCTCGCGTTTATTTCTGGAACTAGGTACTTAGTTCTCGGTTTTAATTTTAGAACTAGGTACATAGTTCTAGCGTTTAATTTTAGAACTAGGTACTTAGTTCTAGATTTTAATTTTAGAACAAGGTACTTATTTCTCGCGTTTAAATCTGGAACTGGGTACTTAGTTCTCGATTTTAATTTTAGAACGAGGTGCCTAGTTCTAGATTTAAATTTTCTGGAACTAGTTACTTAGTTCTCGCGTTTAATTTTAGAACTAGCTACTTAGTTCTAGATTTTAATTTAAGAACAAGGTAGTTATTTCTCGCGTTTATATCTGGAACTGGGTACTTAGTTCTCGAATTTAATCTTAGAACTAGGTACTTAGTTCTCGATTTTAATTCTAGAACTAGGTACTTAGTTCTCGAGTTCAATCTTAGAACTAGGTACTTAGTTCTCGCGTTTAATTTTAGAACCGGGTACTTAGTTCTCGCGTTTATTTCTGGAACTAGGTACTTAGTTCTCGGTTTTAATTTTAGAACTAGGTACTTAGTTCTCGCGTTTATTTCTGGAACTAGGTACTTAGTTCTCGGTTTTAATTTTAGAACTAGCTACTTAGTTCTAGATTTTAATTTAAGAACAAGGTAGTTATTTCTCGCGTTTATATCTGGAACTGGGTACTTAGTTCTCGAATTTAATCTTAGAACTAGGTACTTAGTTCTCGATTTTAATTCTAGAACTAGGTACTTAGTTCTCGAGTTCAATCTTAGAACTAGGTACTTAGTTCTCGCGTTTAATTTTAGAACCGGGTACTTAGTTCTCGCGTTTATTTCTGGAACTAGGTACTTAGTTCTCGGTTTTAATTTTAGAACTAGGTACTTAGTTCTCGCGTTTATTTCTGGAACTAGGTACTTAGTTCTCGGTTTTAATTTTAGAACTAGGTACTTAGTTCTCGCGTTTATTTCTGGAACTAGGTACTTAGTTCTCGGTTTTAATTTTAGAACTAGGTACTTAGTTCTCGATTTTTATTTTAGAATTAGGTATTTAGTTATCACGTTTATTTCTGGAACTAGGTATTTACTGCTCTATTTTGATTTTAGAACCGGGTACTTAGTTCTCGCGTTTATTTCTGGAACTAGGTACTTAGTTCTCGATTTCAATTTTAGAACTAGGTACATAGTTAAAGCGTTTAATTTTAGAACTAGGTACTTAGTTCTAGATTTTAATTTTAGAACAAGGTACTTATTTCTCGCGTTTATATCTGGAACTGGGTACTTAGTTCTCGAATTTAATCTTAGAACTAGGTACTTAGTTCTCGATTTTAATTCTAGAGCTAGGTACTTAGTTCTCGAGTTCAATCTTAGAACTAGGTACTTAGTTCTCGCGTTTAATTTTAGAACCGGGTACTTAGTTCTCGCGTTTATTTCTGGAACTAGGTACTTAGTTCACGATTTTAATTTTAGAACTAGGTACTTAGTTCTCGCGTTTAATTCTAGAACTAGGTACTTAGTTCTCGATTTTTATTTTAGAATTAGGTATTTAGTTATCACGTTTATTTCTGGAACTAGGTATTTACTGCTCTATTTTGATTTTAAAACCGGGTACTTAGTTCTCGCGTTTATTTCTGGAACTAGGTACTTAGTTCTCGGTTTTAATTTTAGAACTAGGTACATAGTTCTAGCGTTTAATTTTAGAACTAGGTACTTAGTTCTAGATTTTAATTTTAGAACAAGGTACTTATTTCTCGCGTTTATATCTAGAACTGGGTACTTAGTTTTCGATTTTAATTTTAGAACGAGGTGCCTAGTTCTAGATTTAAATTTTCTGGAACTAGTTACTTAGTTCTCGCGTTTAATTTTAGAACTAGCTACTTAGTTCTAGATTTTAATTTAAGAACAAGGTAGTTATTTCTCGCGTTTATATCTGGAACTGGGTACTTAGTTCTCGAATTTAATCTTAGAACTAGGTACTTAGTTCTCGATTTTAATTCTAGAACTAGGTACTTAGTTCTCGAGTTCAATCTTAGAACTAGGTACTTAGTTCTCGCGTTTAATTTTAGAACCGGGTACTTAGTTCTCGCGTTTATTTCTGGAACTAGGTACTTAGTTCTCGGTTTTAATTTTAGAACTGGGTACTTAGTTCTCGCGTTTATTTCTGGAACTAGGTACTTAGTTCTCGGTTTTAATTTTAGAACTAGCTACTTAGTTCTAGATTTTAATTTAAGAACAAGGTAGTTATTTCTCGCGTTTATATCTGGAACTGGGTACTTAGTTCTCGAATTTAATCTTAGAACAAGGTACTTAGTTCTCGATTTTAATTCTAGAACTAGGTACTTAGTTCTCGAGTTCAATCTTAGAACTAGGTACTTAGTTCTCGCGTTTAATTTTAGAACCGGGTACTTAGTTCTCGCGTTTATTTCTGGAACTAGGTACTTAGTTCTCGGTTTTAATTTTAGAACTAGGTACTTAGTTCTCGCGTTTATTTCTGGAACTAGGTACTTAGTTCTCGGTTTTAATTTTAGAACTAGGTACATAGTTCTAGCGTTTAATTTTAGAACTAGGTACTTAGTTCTAGATTTTAATTTTAGAACAAGGTACTTATTTCTCGCGTTTAAATCTGGAACTGGGTACTTAGTTCTCGATTTTAATTTTAGAACTAGGTGCCTAGTTCTAGATTTAAATTTTCTGGAACTAGTTACTTAGTTCTCGCGTTTAATTTTAGAACTAGGTACTTAGTTCTAGATTTTAATTTTAGAACAAGGTACTTATTTCTCGCGTTTATATCTGGAACTGGGTACTTAGTTCTCGAATTTAATCTTAGAACTAGGTACTTAGTTCTCGATTTTAATTCTAGAACTAGGTACTTAGTTCTCGAGTTCAATCTTAGAACTAGGTACTTAGTTCTCGCGTTTAATTTTAGAACCGGGTACTTAGTTCTCGCGTTTATTTCTGGAACTAGGTACTTAGTTCTCGGTTTTAATTTTAGAACTAGGTACTTAGTTCTCGCGTTTATTTCTGGAACTAGGTACTTAGTTCTCGGTTTTAATTTTAGAACTAGGTACATAGTTCTAGCGTTTAATTTTAGAACTAGGTACTTAGTTCTAGATTTTAATTTTAGAACAAGGTACTTATTTCTCGCGTTTAAATCTGGAACTGGGTACTTAGTTCTCGATTTTAATTTTAGAACGAGGTGCCTAGTTCTAGATTTAAATTTTCTGGAACTAGTTACTTAGTTCTCGCGTTTAATTTTAGAACTAGCTACTTAGTTCTAGATTTTAATTTAAGAACAAGGTAGTTATTTCTCGCGTTTATATCTGGAACTGGGTACTTAGTTCTCGAATTTAATCTTAGAACTAGGTACTTAGTTCTCGATTTTAATTCTAGAACTAGGTACTTAGTTCTCGAGTTCAATCTTAGAACTAGGTACTTAGTTCTCGCGTTTAATTTTAGAACCGGGTACTTAGTTCTCGCGTTTATTTCTGGAACTAGGTACTTAGTTCTCGGTTTTAATTTTAGAACTAGGTACTTAGTTCTCGCGTTTATTTCTGGAACTAGGTACTTAGTTCTCGGTTTTAATTTTAGAACTAGCTACTTAGTTCTAGATTTTAATTTAAGAACAAGGTAGTTATTTCTCGCGTTTATATCTGGAACTGGGTACTTAGTTCTCGAATTTAATCTTAGAACTAGGTACTTAGTTCTCGATTTTAATTCTAGAACTAGGTACTTAGTTCTCGAGTTCAATCTTAGAACTAGGTACTTAGTTCTCGCGTTTAATTTTAGAACCGGGTACTTAGTTCTCGCGTTTATTTCTGGAACTAGGTACTTAGTTCTCGGTTTTAATTTTAGAACTAGGTACTTAGTTCTCGCGTTTATTTCTGGAACTAGGTACTTAGTTCTCGGTTTTAATTTTAGAACTAGGTACTTAGTTCTCGCGTTTATTTCTGGAACTAGGTACTTAGTTCTCGGTTTTAATTTTAGAACTAGGTACTTAGTTCTCGATTTTTATTTTAGAATTAGGTATTTAGTTATCACGTTTATTTCTGGAACTAGGTATTTACTGCTCTATTTTGATTTTAGAACCGGGTACTTAGTTCTCGCGTTTATTTCTGGAACTAGGTACTTAGTTCTCGATTTCAATTTTAGAACTAGGTACATAGTTAAAGCGTTTAATTTTAGAACTAGGTACTTAGTTCTAGATTTTAATTTTAGAACAAGGTACTTATTTCTCGCGTTTATATCTGGAACTGGGTACTTAGTTCTCGAATTTAATCTTAGAACTAGGTACTTAGTTCTCGATTTTAATTCTAGAGCTAGGTACTTAGTTCTCGAGTTCAATCTTAGAACTAGGTACTTAGTTCTCGCGTTTAATTTTAGAACCGGGTACTTAGTTCTCGCGTTTATTTCTGGAACTAGGTACTTAGTTCACGATTTTAATTTTAGAACTAGGTACTTAGTTCTCGCGTTTAATTCTAGAACTAGGTACTTAGTTCTCGATTTTTATTTTAGAATTAGGTATTTAGTTATCACGTTTATTTCTGGAACTAGGTATTTACTGCTCTATTTTGATTTTAAAACCGGGTACTTAGTTCTCGCGTTTATTTCTGGAACTAGGTACTTAGTTCTCGGTTTTAATTTTAGAACTAGGTACATAGTTCTAGCGTTTAATTTTAGAACTAGGTACTTAGTTCTAGATTTTAATTTTAGAACAAGGTACTTATTTCTCGCGTTTATATCTAGAACTGGGTACTTAGTTTTCGATTTTAATTTTAGAACTAGGTGCCTAGTTCTAGATTTAAATTTTCTGGAACTAGTTACTTAGTTCTCGCGTTTAATTTTAGAACTAGCTACTTAGTTCTAGATTTTAATTTTAGAACAAGGTAGTTATTTCTCGCGTTTATATCTGGAACTGGGTACTTAGTTCTCGAATTTAATCTTAGAACTAGGTACTTAGTTCTCGATTTTAATTCTAGAACTAGGTACTTAGTTCTCGAGTTCAATCTTAGAACTAGGTACTTAGTTCTCGCGTTTAATTTTAGAACCGGGTACTTAGTTCTCGCGTTTATTTCTGGAACTAGGTACTTAGTTCTCGGTTTTAATTTTAGAACTAGGTACTTAGTTCTCGCGTTTATTTCTGGAACTAGGTACTTAGTTCTCGGTTTTAATTTTAGAACTAGGTACATAGTTCTAGCGTTTAATTTTAGAACTAGGTACTTAGTTCTAGATTTTAATTTTAGAACAAGGTACTTATTTCTCGCGTTTAAATCTGGAACTGGGTACTTAGTTCTCGATTTTAATTTTAGAACTAGGTGCCTAGTTCTAGATTTAAATTTTCTGGAACTAGTTACTTAGTTCTCGCGTTTAATTTTAGAACTAGGTACTTAGTTCTAGATTTTAATTTTAGAACAAGGTACTTATTTCTCGCGTTTATATCTGGAACTGGGTACTTAGTTCTCGAATTTAATCTTAGAACTAGGTACTTAGTTCTCGATTTTAATTCTAGAACTAGGTACTTAGTTCTCGAGTTCAATCTTAGAACTAGGTACTTAGTTCTCGCGTTTAATTTTAGAACCGGGTACTTAGTTCTCGCGTTTATTTCTGGAACTAGGTACTTAGTTCTCGGTTTTAATTTTAGAACTAGGTACTTAGTTCTCGCGTTTATTTCTGGAACTAGGTACTTAGTTCTCGGTTTTAATTTTAGAACTAGGTACATAGTTCTAGCGTTTAATTTTAGAACTAGGTACTTAGTTCTAGATTTTAATTTTAGAACAAGGTACTTATTTCTCGCGTTTAAATCTGGAACTGGGTACTTAGTTCTCGATTTTAATTTTAGAACTAGGTGCCTAGTTCTAGATTTAAATTTTCTGGAACTAGTTACTTAGTTCTCGCGTTTAATTTTAGAACTAGGTACTTAGTTCTAGATTTTAATTTTAGAACAAGGTACTTATTTCTCGCGTTTATATCTGGAACTGGGTACTTAGTTCTCGAATTTAATCTTAGAACTAGGTACTTAGTTCTCGATTTTAATTCTAGAACTAGGTACTTAGTTCTCGAGTTCAATCTTAGAACTAGGTACTTAGTTCTCGCGTTTAATTTTAGAACCGGGTACTTAGTTCTCGCGTTTATTTCTGGAACTAGGTACTTACTTTTACCGTTTATTTCTTTAACTAGGTTCTTAGTTCTCGATTTTAATTTTGGAACTAGGTACTTAGTTATCGCGTTTATTTCTGGAACTAGGTACTGAGTTCTAGCGTTTAATTTTGGAACTAGGTACTTAGTTCCCGATTTTAATTTTAGAACTAGGTACTTAGTTCTCGCGTTTATTTCTGGAACTAGGTACTTAGTTCTCGGTTTTAATTTTAGAACTAGGTACATAGTTCTAGCGTTTAATTTTAGAACTAGGTACTTAGTTCTAGATTTTAATTTTAGAACAAGGTACTTATTTCTCGCGTTTAAATCTGGAACTGGGTACTTAGTTCTCGATTTTAATTTTAGAACTAGGTGCCTAGTTCTAGATTTAAATTTTCTGGAACTAGTTACTTAGTTCTCGCGTTTAATTTTAGAACTAGGTACTTAGTTCTAGATTTTAATTTTAGAACAAGGTACTTATTTCTCGCGTTTATATCTGGAACTGGGTACTTAGTTCTCGAATTTAATCTTAGAACTAGGTACTTAGTTCTCGATTTTAATTCTAGAACTAGGTACTTAGTTCTCGAGTTCAATCTTAGAACTAGGTACTTAGTTCTCGCGTTTAATTTTAGAACCGGGTACTTAGTTCTCGCGTTTATTTCTGGAACTAGGTACTTAGTTCTCGGTTTTAATTTTAGAACTAGGTACTTAGTTCTCGCGTTTATTTCTGGAACTAGGTACTTAGTTCTCGGTTTTAATTTTAGAACTAGGTACATAGTTCTAGCGTTTAATTTTAGAACTAGGTACTTAGTTCTAGATTTTAATTTTAGAACAAGGTACTTATTTCTCGCGTTTAAATCTGGAACTGGGTACTTAGTTCTCGATTTTAATTTTAGAACGAGGTGCCTAGTTCTAGATTTAAATTTTCTGGAACTAGTTACTTAGTTCTCGCGTTTAATTTTAGAACTAGCTACTTAGTTCTAGATTTTAATTTAAGAACAAGGTAGTTATTTCTCGCGTTTATATCTGGAACTGGGTACTTAGTTCTCGAATTTAATCTTAGAACTAGGTACTTAGTTCTCGATTTTAATTCTAGAACTAGGTACTTAGTTCTCGAGTTCAATCTTAGAACTAGGTACTTAGTTCTCGCGTTTAATTTTAGAACCGGGTACTTAGTTCTCGCGTTTATTTCTGGAACTAGGTACTTAGTTCTCGGTTTTAATTTTAGAACTAGGTACTTAGTTCTCGCGTTTATTTCTGGAACTAGGTACTTAGTTCTCGGTTTTAATTTTAGAACTAGGTACATAGTTCTAGCGTTTAATTTTAGAACTAGGTACTTAGTTCTAGATTTTAATTTTAGAACAAGGTACTTATTTCTCGCGTTTAAATCTGGAACTGGGTACTTAGTTCTCGATTTTAATTTTAGAACTAGGTGCCTAGTTCTAGATTTAAATTTTCTGGAACTAGTTACTTAGTTCTCGCGTTTAATTTTAGAACTAGGTACTTAGTTCTAGATTTTAATTTTAGAACAAGGTACTTATTTCTCGCGTTTATATCTGGAACTGGGTACTTAGTTCTCGAATTTAATCTTAGAACTAGGTACTTAGTTCTCGATTTTAATTCTAGAACTAGGTACTTAGTTCTCGAGTTCAATCTTAGAACTAGGTACTTAGTTCTCGCGTTTAATTTTAGAACCGGGTACTTAGTTCTCGCGTTTATTTCTGGAACTAGGTACTTACTTTTACCGTTTATTTCTTTAACTAGGTTCTTAGTTCTCGATTTTAATTTTGGAACTAGGTACTTAGTTATCGCGTTTATTTCTGGAACTAGGTACTGAGTTCTAGCGTTTAATTTTGGAACTAGGTACTTAGTTCCCGATTTTAATTTTAGAACTAGGTACTTAGTTCTCGCGTTTATTTCTTTAACTAGGTACTTAGTTCACGATTTTAATTTTAGAACTAGGTACTTAGTTCTCGCGTTTAATTCTAGAACTAGGTACTTAGTTCTCGATTTTTATTTTAGAATTAGGTATTTAGTTATCACGTTTATTTCTGGAACTAGGTATTTACTGCTCTATTTTGATTTTAGAACCGGGTACTTAGTTCTCGCGTTTATTTCTGGAACTAGGTACTTAGTTCACGATTTTAATTTTAGAACTAGGTACTTAGTTCTCGAGTTTAATCTTAGAACTAGGTACTTAGTTCTCGATTTTAATTCTAGAACTATAGTCTGGACAAGAAAAATAGTCAGTCTTTTTGCACGGTTGTAAGGGCAAAATCCGGGTAAAGTCGTGCAAAAAGACTGACTATTTTTCTTGTCCAGACTTTAGGTACTTAGTTCTCGATTTTAATTTTAGAACTAGGTACTTAGTTCTCGCGTTTAATTTTAGAACCGGGTACTTAGTTCTCGCGTTTATTTCTGGAACTAGGTACTTACTTTTACCGTTTATTTCTTTAACTAGGTACTTAGTTCTCGATTTTAATTTTGGAACTAGGTACTTAGTTATCGCGTTTATTTCTGGAACTAGGTACTGAGTTCTAGCGTTTAATTTTGGAACTATGTACTTAGTTCCCGATTTTAATTTTAGAACTAGGTACTTAGTTTTCGCGTTTATTTCTTTAAGTAGGTACTTAGTTCACGATTTTAATTTTAGAACTAGGTACTTAGTTCTCGCGTTTAATTCTAGAACTAGGTACTTAGTTCTCGATTTTTATTTTAGAATTAGGTATTTAGTTATCACGTTTATTTCTGGAACTAGGTATTTACTGCTCTATTTTGATTTTAGAACCGGGTACTTAGTTCTCGCGTTTATTTCTGGAACTAGGTACTTAGTTCTCGATTTCAATTTTAGAACTAGGTACATAGTTAAAGCGTTTAATTTTAGAACTAGGTACTTAGTTCTAGATTTTAATTTTAGAACAAGGTACTTATTTCTCGCGTTTATATCTGGAACTGGGTACTTAGTTCTCGAATTTAATCTTAGAACTAGGTACTTAGTTCTCGATTTTAATTCTAGAACTAGGTACTTAGTTCTCGAGTTCAATCTTAGAACTAGGTACTTAGTTCTCGCGTTTAATTTTAGAACCGGGTACTTAGTTCTCGCGTTTATTTCTGGAACTAGGTACTTAGTTCACGATTTTAATTTTAGAACTAGGTACTTAGTTCTCGCGTTTAATTCTAGAACTAGGTACTTAGTTCTCGATTTTTATTTTAGAATTAGGTATTTAGTTATCACGTTTATTTCTGGAACTAGGTATTTACTGCTCTATTTTGATTTTAAAACCGGGTACTTAGTTCTCGCGTTTATTTCTGGAACTAGGTACTTAGTTCACGATTTTAGTTTTAGAACTAGGTACTTAGTTCTCGAGTTTAATCTTAGAACTAGGTACTTAGTTCTCGAGTTTAATCTTAGAACTAGGTACTAAGTTCTCGATTTTAATTCTAGAACTAGGTACTTAGTTCTCGATTTTAATTTTAGAACTAGGTACTTAGGTCTCGAGTTTAATCTTAGAACTAGGTACCTGGTTTTCGATTTTAATTTTCTGGAACTAGTTACTTAGTTCTCGCGTTTATTTCTGGAACTAGGTACTTAGTTCACGATTTTAATTTTAGAACTAGGTACTTAGTTCTCGCGTTTATTTCTGGAACTAGGTACTTAGTTCTCGATTTCAATTTTAGAACTAGGTACATAGTTCTAGCGTTTAATTTTAGAACTAGGTACTTAGTTCTAGATTTTAATTTTAGAACAAGGTACTTATTTCTCGCGTTTATATCTGGAACTGGGTACTGAGTTCTCGATTTTAATTTTAGAACTAGGTGCCTAGTTCTAGATTTAAATTTTCTGGAACTAGTTACTTAGTTCTCGCGTTTAATTTTAGAACTAGGTACTTAGTCCTCGATTTTAATTCTAGAACTAGGTACTTAGTTCTTGATTTCAATTCTAGAACTAGGTACTCAGTTCTCGAGTTTAATCTTAGAACTAGGTACTTAGTTCTCGATTTTAATTCTAGAACTAGGTACTTAGTTCTCGATTTTAATTTTAGAACTAGGTACTTAGGTCTCGAGTTTAATCTTAGAACTAGGTACCTGGTTTTCGATTTTAATTTTCTGGAACTAGTTACTTAGTTCTCGCGTTTATTTCTGGAACTTGGTACTTAGTTCACGATTTTAATTTTAGAACTAGGTACTTAGTTCTCGCGTTTATTTCTGGAACTAGGTACTTAGTTCTCGATTTCAATTTTAGAACTAGGTACATAGTTCTAGCGTTTAATTTTAGAACTAGGTACTTAGTTCTAGATTTTAATTTTAGAACAAGGTACTTATTTCTCGCGTTTATATCTGGAACTGGGTACTTAGTTCTCGGTTTTAATTTTAGAACTAGGTACTTAGTTCTAGATTTTAATTTTAGAACAAGGTACTTATTTCTCGCGTTTATATCTGGAACTGGGTACTTAGTTCTCGGTTTTAATTTTAGAACTGGGTGCCTAGTTCTAGATTTAAATTTTCTGGAACTAGTTACTTAGTTCTCGCGTTTAATTTTAAAACTAGGTACTTAGTCCTCGATTTTAATTCTAGAACTAGGTACTTAGTTCTTGATTTTAATTCTAGAACTAGGTACTCAGTTCTCGAATTTAATCTTAGAACTAGGTACTTAGTTCTCGATTTTAATTCTAGAACTAGGTACTTAGTTCTCGAGTTCAATCTTAGAACTAGGTACTTAGTTCTCGCGTTTAATTTTAGAACCGGGTACTTAGTTCTCGCGTTTATTTCTGGAACTAGGTACTTAGTTCTCGGTTTTAATTTTAGAACTAGGTACTTAGTTCTCGCGTTTATTTCTGGAACTAGGTACTTAGTTCTCGGTTTTAATTTTAGAACTAGGTACTTAGTTCTAGATTTTAATTTTCTGGAACTAGGTACTTATTTCTCGCGTTTATACCTGGAACTGGGTACTTAGTTCCCGATTTTAATTTTAGAACTAGATACTTAGTTCTCGCGTTTATTTCTGGAACTAGTTACTTAGTTCTCGCTTTTAATTTTAGAACTAGGTACTGTTTTCTCGCGTTTATATTTTGAACTGGGTACTTAGTTCTCGATTTTAATTTTAGAACTAGGTACCTAGTTCTAGCGTTTGATTTTAGAACTAGGTACTTAGTTCTAGATTTTAATTTTCTGGAACTAGTTACTTAGTTCACGATTTTAATTTTAGAACTAGGTACTTAGTTCTCGCGTTTATTTCTGGAACTAGGTACTTAGTTCACGATTTTAATTTTAGAACTAGGTACTTAGTTCTCGCGTTTAATTCTAGAACTAGGTACTTAGTTCTCGATTTTTATTTTAGAATTAAGTATTTAGTTATCACGTTTATTTCTGGAACTAGGTATTTACTGCTCTATTTTGATTTTAGAACCGGGTACTTAGTTCTCGCGTTTATTTCTGGAACTAGGTACTTAGTTCACGATTTTAATTTTAGAACTAGGTACTTAGTTCTCGAGTTTAATCTTAGAACTAGGTACTTAGTTCTCGATTTTAATTCTAGAACTAGGTACTTAGTTCTCGATTTTAATTTTAGAACTAGGTACTTAGGTCTCGAGTTTAATCTTAGAACTAGGTACCTGGTTCTTGATTTTAATTTTCTGGAACTGGTTACTTAGTGCTCGCGTTTATTTCTGGAACTAGGTACTTAGTTCACGATTTTAATTTTAGAACTAGGTACTTAGTTCTCGCGTTTATTTCTGGAACTAGGTACTTAGTTCTCGATTTCAATTTTAGAACTAGGTACATAGTTCTAGCGTTTAATTTTAGAACTAGGTACTTAGTTCTAGATTTTAATTTTAGAACAAGGTACTTATTTCTCGCGTTTATATCTGGAACTGGGTACTTAGTTCTCGATTTTAATTTTAGAACTAGGTGCCTAGTTCTAGCGTATGATTTTAGAACTAGGTACTTAGTTCTAGATTTAAATTTTCTGGAACTAGTTACTTAGTTCTCGCGTTTAATTTTAGAACTAGGTACTTAGTCCTCGATTTTAATTCTAGAACTAGGTACTTAGTTCTTGATTTTAATTCTAGAACTAGGTACTTAGTTCTCGCGTTTATTTCTTTAACTAGGTACTTAGTTCACGATTTTAATTTTAGAACTAGGTACTTAGTTCTCGCGTTTAATTCTAGAACTAGGTACTTAGTTCTCGATTTTTATTTTAGAATTAGGTATTTAGTTATCACGTTTATTTCTGGAACTAGGTATTTACTGCTCTATTTTGATTTTAGAACCGGGTACTTAGTTCTCGCGTTTATTTCTGGAACTAGGTACTTAGTTCACGATTTTAATTTTAGAACTAGGTACTTAGTTCTCGAGTTTAATCTTAGAACTAGGTACTTAGTTCTCGATTTTAATTCTACAACTATAGTCTGGACAAGAAAAATAGTCAGTCTTTTTGCACGGTTGTAAGGGCAAAATCCGGGTAAAGTCGTGCAAAAAGACTGACTATTTTTCTTGTCCAGACTTTAGGTACTTAGTTCTCGATTTTAATTTTAGAACTAGGTACTTAGTTCTCGCGTTTAATTTTAGAACCGGGTACTTAGTTCTCGCGTTTATTTCTGGAACTAGGTACTTACTTTTACCGTTTATTTCTTTAACTAGGTACTTAGTTCTCGATTTTAATTTTGGAACTAGGTACTTAGTTATCGCGTTTATTTCTGGAACTAGGTACTTAGTTCTCGCGTTTATTTCTGGAAGTAGGTACTTAGTTCACGATTTTAATTTTAGAACTAGGTACTTAGTTCTCGCGTTTAATTCTAGAACTAGGTACTTAGTTCTCGATTTTTATTTTAGAATTAGGTATTTAGTTATCACGTTTATTTCTGGAACTAGGTATTTACTGCTCTATTTTGATTTTAGAACCGGGTACTTAGTTCTCGCGTTTATTTCTGGAACTAGGTACTTAGTTCTCGATTTCAATTTTAGAACTAGGTACATAGTTAAAGCGTTTAATTTTAGAACTAGGTACTTAGTTCTAGATTTTAATTTTAGAACAAGGTACTTATTTCTCGCGTTTATATCTGGAACTGGGTACTTAGTTCTCGAATTTAATCTTAGAACTAGGTACTTAGTTCTCGATTTTAATTCTAGAACTAGGTACTTAGTTCTCGAGTTCAATCTTAGAACTAGGTACTTAGTTCTCGCGTTTAATTTTAGAACCGGGTACTTAGTTCTCGCGTTTATTTCTGGAACTAGGTACTTAGTTCACGATTTTAATTTTAGAACTAGGTACTTAGTTCTCGCGTTTAATTCTAGAACTAGGTACTTAGTTCTCGATTTTTATTTTAGAATTAGGTATTTAGTTATCACGTTTATTTCTGGAACTAGGTATTTACTGCTCTATTTTGATTTTAAAACCGGGTACTTAGTTCTCGCGTTTATTTCTGGAACTAGGTACTTAGTTCACGATTTTAGTTTTAGAACTAGGTACTTAGTTCTCGAGTTTAATCTTAGAACTAGGTACTTAGTTCTCGCGTTTAATCTTAGAACTAGGTACTTAGTTCTCGATTTTAATTCTAGAACTAGGTACTTAGTTCTCGATTTTAATTTTAGAACTAGGTACTTAGGTCTCGAGTTTAATCTTAGAACTAGGTACCTGGTTTTCGATTTTAATTTTCTGGAACTAGTTACTTAGTTCTCGCGTTTATTTCTGGAACTAGGTACTTAGTTCACGATTTTAATTTTAGAACTAGGTACTTAGTTCTCGCGTTTATTTCTGGAACTAGGTACTTAGTTCTCGATTTCAATTTTAGAACTAGGTACATAGTTCTAGCGTTTAATTTTAGAACTAGGTACTTAGTTCTAGATTTTAATTTTAGAACAAGGTACTTATTTCTCGCGTTTATATCTGGAACTGGGTACTTAGTTCTCGATTTTAATTTTAGAACTAGGTGCCTAGTTCTAGATTTAAATTTTCTGGAACTAGTTACTTAGTTCTCGCGTTTAATTTTAGAACTAGGTACTTAGTCCTCGATTTTAATTCTAGAACTAGGTACTTAGTTCTTGATTTCAATTCTAGCACTAGGTACTCAGTTCTCGAGTTTAATCTTAGAACTAGGTACTTAGTTCTCGATTTTAATTCTAGAACTAGGTACTTAGTTCTCGATTTTAATTTTAGAACTAGGTACTTAGGTCTCGAGTTTAATCTTAGAACTAGGTACCTGGTTTTCGATTTTAATTTTCTGGAACTAGTTACTTAGTTCTCGCGTTTATTTCTGGAACTTGGTACTTAGTTCACGATTTTAATTTTAGAACTAGGTACTTAGTTCTCGCGTTTATTTCTGGAACTAGGTACTTAGTTCTCGATTTCAATTTTAGAACTAGGTACATAGTTCTAGCGTTTAATTTTAGAACTAGGTACTTAGTTCTAGATTTTAATTTTAGAACAAGGTACTTATTTCTCGCGTTTATATCTGGAACTGGGTACTTAGTTCTCGATTTTAATTTTAGAACTAGGTGCCTAGTTCTAGATTTAAATTTTCTGGAACTAGTTACTTAGTTCTCGCGTTTAATTTTAAAACTAGGTACTTAGTCCTCGATTTTAATTCTAGAACTAGGTACTTAGTTCTTGATTTTAATTCTAGAACTAGGTACTCAGTTCTCGAATTTAATCTTAGAACTAGGTACTTAGTTCTCGATTTTAATTCTAGAACTAGGTACTTAGTTCTCGAGTTCAATCTTAGAACTAGGTACTTAGTTCTCGCGTTTAATTTTAGAACCGGGTACTTAGTTCTCGCGTTTATTTCTGGAACTAGGTACTTAGTTCTCGGTTTTAATTTTAGAACTAGGTACTTAGTTCTCGCGTTTATTTCTGGAACTAGGTACTTAGTTCTCGGTTTTAATTTTAGAACTAGGTACTTAGTTCTAGATTTTAATTTTCTGGAACTAGGTACTTATTTCTCGCGTTTATACCTGGAACTGGGTACTTAGTTCCCGATTTTAATTTTAGAACTAGATACTTAGTTCTCGCGTTTATTTCTGGAACTAGTTACTTAGTTCTCGCTTTTAATTTTAGAACTAGGTACTGTTTTCTCGCGTTTATATTTTGAACTGGGTACTTAGTTCTCGATTTTAATTTTAGAACTAGGTACCTAGTTCTAGCGTTTGATTTTAGAACTAGGTACTTAGTTCTAGATTTTAATTTTCTGGAACTAGTTACTTAGTTCACGATTTTAATTTTAGAACTAGGTACTTAGTTCTAGATTTTAATTTTAGAACAAGGTACTTATTTCTCGCGTTTATATCTGGAACTGGGTACTTAGTTCTCGATTTTAATTTTAGAACTAGGTGCCTAGTTCTAGATTTAAATTTTCTGGAACTAGTTACTTAGTTCTCGCGTTTAATTTTAGAACTAGGTACTTAGTCCTCGATTTTAATTCTAGAACTAGGTACTTAGTTCTTGATTTCAATTCTAGCACTAGGTACTCAGTTCTCGAGTTTAATCTTAGAACTAGGTACTTAGTTCTCGATTTTAATTCTAGAACTAGGTACTTAGTTCTCGATTTTAATTTTAGAACTAGGTACTTAGGTCTCGAGTTTAATCTTAGAACTAGGTACCTGGTTTTCGATTTTAATTTTCTGGAACTAGTTACTTAGTTCTCGCGTTTATTTCTGGAACTTGGTACTTAGTTCACGATTTTAATTTTAGAACTAGGTACTTAGTTCTCGCGTTTATTTCTGGAACTAGGTACTTAGTTCTCGATTTCAATTTTAGAACTAGGTACATAGTTCTAGCGTTTAATTTTAGAACTAGGTACTTAGTTCTAGATTTTAATTTTAGAACAAGGTACTTATTTCTCGCGTTTATATCTGGAACTGGGTACTTAGTTCTCGATTTTAATTTTAGAACTAGGTGCCTAGTTCTAGATTTAAATTTTCTGGAACTAGTTACTTAGTTCTCGCGTTTAATTTTAAAACTAGGTACTTAGTCCTCGATTTTAATTCTAGAACTAGGTACTTAGTTCTTGATTTTAATTCTAGAACTAGGTACTCAGTTCTCGAATTTAATCTTAGAACTAGGTACTTAGTTCTCGATTTTAATTCTAGAACTAGGTACTTAGTTCTCGAGTTCAATCTTAGAACTAGGTACTTAGTTCTCGCGTTTAATTTTAGAACCGGGTACTTAGTTCTCGCGTTTATTTCTGGAACTAGGTACTTAGTTCTCGGTTTTAATTTTAGAACTAGGTACTTAGTTCTCGCGTTTATTTCTGGAACTAGGTACTTAGTTCTCGGTTTTAATTTTAGAACTAGGTACTTAGTTCTAGATTTTAATTTTCTGGAACTAGGTACTTATTTCGCGCGTTTATACCTGGAACTGGGTACTTAGTTCCCGATTTTAATTTTAGAACTAGATACTTAGTTCTCGCGTTTATTTCTGGAACTAGTTACTTAGTTCTCGCTTTTAATTTTAGAACTAGGTACTGTTTTCTCGCGTTTATATTTTGAACTGGGTACTTAGTTCTCGATTTTAATTTTAGAACTAGGTACCTAGTTCTAGCGTTTGATTTTAGAACTAGGTACTTAGTTCTAGATTTTAATTTTCTGGAACTAGTTACTTAGTTCACGATTTTAATTTTAGAACTAGGTACTTAGTTCTCGCGTTTATTTCTGGAACTAGGTACTTAGTTCACGATTTTAATTTTAGAACTAGGTACTTAGTTCTCGCGTTTAATTCTAGAACTAGGTACTTAGTTCTCGATTTTTATTTTAGAATTAAGTATTTAGTTATCACGTTTATTTCTGGAACTAGGTATTTACTGCTCTATTTTGATTTTAGAACCGGGTACTTAGTTCTCGCGTTTATTTCTGGAACTAGGTACTTAGTTCACGATTTTAATTTTAGAACTAGGTACTTAGTTCTCGAGTTTAATCTTAGAACTAGGTACTTAGTTCTCGAGTTTAATCTTAGAACTAGGTACTTAGTTCTCGATTTTAATTCTAGAACTAGGTACTTAGTTCTCGATTTTAATTTTAGAACTAGGTACTTAGGTCTCGAGTTTAATCTTAGAACTAGGTACCTGGTTCTTGATTTTAATTTTCTGGAACTGGTTACTTAGTTCTCGCGTTTATTTCTGGAACTAGGTACTTAGTTCACGATTTTAATTTTAGAACTAGGTACTTAGTTCTCGCGTTTATTTCTGGAACTAGGTACTTAGTTCTCGATTTCAATTTTAGAACTAGGTACATAGTTCTAGCGTTTAATTTTAGAACTAGGTACTTAGTTCTAGATTTTAATTTTAGAACAAGGTACTTATTTCTCGCGTTTATATCTGGAACTGGGTACTTAGTTCTCGATTTTAATTTTAGAACTAGGTGCCTAGTTCTAGCGTATGATTTTAGAACTAGGTACTTAGTTCTAGATTTAAATTTTCTGGAACTAGTTACTTAGTTCTCGCGTTTAATTTTAGAACTAGGTACTTAGTCCTCGATTTTAATTCTAGAACTAGGTACTTAGTTCTTGATTTTAATTCTAGAACTAGGTACTTAGTTCTCGCGTTTATTTCTTTAACTAGGTACTTAGTTCACGATTTTAATTTTAGAACTAGGTACTTAGTTCTCGCGTTTAATTCTAGAACTAGGTACTTAGTTCTCGATTTTTATTTTAGAATTAGGTATTTAGTTATCACGTTTATTTCTGGAACTAGGTATTTACTGCTCTATTTTGATTTTAGAACCGGGTACTTAGTTCTCGCGTTTATTTCTGGAACTAGGTACTTAGTTCTCGGTTTTAATTTTAGAACTAGGTACTTAGTTCTCGCGTTTATTTCTGGAACTAGGTACTTAGTTCTCGGTTTTAATTTTAGAACTAGGTACTTAGTTCTAGATTTTAATTTTCTGGAACTAGGTACTTATTTCGCGCGTTTATACCTGGAACTGGGTACTTAGTTCCCGATTTTAATTTTAGAACTAGATACTTAGTTCTCGCGTTTATTTCTGGAACTAGTTACTTAGTTCTCGCTTTTAATTTTAGAACTAGGTACTGTTTTCTCGCGTTTATATTTTGAACTGGGTACTTAGTTCTCGATTTTAATTTTAGAACTAGGTACCTAGTTCTAGCGTTTGATTTTAGAACTAGGTACTTAGTTCTAGATTTTAATTTTCTGGAACTAGTTACTTAGTTCACGATTTTAATTTTAGAACTAGGTACTTAGTTCTCGCGTTTATTTCTGGAACTAGGTACTTAGTTCACGATTTTAATTTTAGAACTAGGTACTTAGTTCTCGCGTTTAATTCTAGAACTAGGTACTTAGTTCTCGATTTTTATTTTAGAATTAAGTATTTAGTTATCACGTTTATTTCTGGAACTAGGTATTTACTGCTCTATTTTGATTTTAGAACCGGGTACTTAGTTCTCGCGTTTATTTCTGGAACTAGGTACTTAGTTCACGATTTTAATTTTAGAACTAGGTACTTAGTTCTCGAGTTTAATCTTAGAACTAGGTACTTAGTTCTCGAGTTTAATCTTAGAACTAGGTACTTAGTTCTCGATTTTAATTCTAGAACTAGGTACTTAGTTCTCGATTTTAATTTTAGAACTAGGTACTTAGGTCTCGAGTTTAATCTTAGAACTAGGTACCTGGTTCTTGATTTTAATTTTCTGGAACTGGTTACTTAGTTCTCGCGTTTATTTCTGGAACTAGGTACTTAGTTCACGATTTTAATTTTAGAACTAGGTACTTAGTTCTCGCGTTTATTTCTGGAACTAGGTACTTAGTTCTCGATTTCAATTTTAGAACTAGGTACATAGTTCTAGCGTTTAATTTTAGAACTAGGTACTTAGTTCTAGATTTTAATTTTAGAACAAGGTACTTATTTCTCGCGTTTATATCTGGAACTGGGTACTTAGTTCTCGATTTTAATTTTAGAACTAGGTGCCTAGTTCTAGCGTATGATTTTAGAACTAGGTACTTAGTTCTAGATTTAAATTTTCTGGAACTAGTTACTTAGTTCTCGCGTTTAATTTTAGAACTAGGTACTTAGTCCTCGATTTTAATTCTAGAACTAGGTACTTAGTTCTTGATTTTAATTCTAGAACTAGGTACTTAGTTCTCGCGTTTATTTCTTTAACTAGGTACTTAGTTCACGATTTTAATTTTAGAACTAGGTACTTAGTTCTCGCGTTTAATTCTAGAACTAGGTACTTAGTTCTCGATTTTTATTTTAGAATTAGGTATTTAGTTATCACGTTTATTTCTGGAACTAGGTATTTACTGCTCTATTTTGATTTTAGAACCGGGTACTTAGTTCTCGCGTTTATTTCTGGAACTAGGTACTTAGTTCACGATTTTAATTTTAGAACTAGGTACTTAGTTCTCGAGTTTAATCTTAGAACTAGGTACTTAGTTCTCGATTTTAATTCTAGAACTATAGTCTGGACAAGAAAAATAGTCAGTCTTTTTGCACGGTTGTAAGGGCAAAATCCGGGTAAAGTCGTGCAAAAAGACTGACTATTTTTCTTGTCCAGACTTTAGGTACTTAGTTCTCGATTTTAATTTTAGAACTAGGTACTTAGTTCTCGCGTTTAATTTTAGAACCGGGTACTTAGTTCTCGCGTTTATTTCTGGAACTAGGTACTTACTTTTACCGTTCATTTCTTTAACTAGGTACTTAGTTCTCGATTTTAATTTTGGAACTAGGTACTTAGTTATCGCGTTTATTTCTGGAACTAGGTACTGAGTTCTAGCGTTTAATTTTGGAACTATGTACTTAGTTCCCGATTTTAATTTTAGAACTAGGTACTTAGTTCTCGCGTTTATTTCTTTAAATAGGTACTTAGTTCACGATTTTAATTTTAGAACTAGGTACTTAGTTCTCGCGTTTAATTCTAGAACTAGGTACTTAGTTCTCGATTTTTATTTTAGAATTAGGTATTTAGTTATCACGTTTATTTCTGGAACTAGGTATTTACTGCTCTATTTTGATTTTAGAACCGGGTACTTAGTTCTCGCGTTTATTTCTGGAACTAGGTACTTAGTTCTCGATTTCAATTTTAGAACTAGGTACATAGTTAAAGCGTTTAATTTTAGAACTAGGTACTTAGTTCTAGATTTTAATTTTAGAACAAGGTACTTATTTCTCGCGTTTATATCTGGAACTGGGTACTTAGTTCTCGAATTTAATCTTAGAACTAGGTACTTAGTTCTCGATTTTAATTCTAGAACTAGGTACTTAGTTCTCGAGTTCAATCTTAGAACTAGGTACTTAGTTCTCGCGTTTAATTTTAGAACCGGGTACTTAGTTCTCGCGTTTATTTCTGGAACTAGGTACTTAGTTCACGATTTTAATTTTAGAACTAGGTACTTAGTTCTCGCGTTTAATTCTAGAACTAGGTACTTAGTTCTCGATTTTTATTTTAGAATTAGGTATTTAGTTATCACGTTTATTTCTGGAACTAGGTATTTACTGCTCTATTTTGATTTTAAAACCGGGTACTTAGTTCTCGCGTTTATTTCTGGAACTAGGTACTTAGTTCACGATTTTAGTTTTAGAACTAGGTACTTAGTTCTCGAGTTTAATCTTAGAACTAGGTACTTAGTTCTCGAGTTTAATCTTAGAACTAGGTACTTATTTCTCGATTTTAATTCTAGAACTAGGTACTTAGTTCTCGATTTTAATTTTAGAACTAGGTACTTAGGTCTCGAGTTTAATCTTAGAACTAGGTACCTGGTTTTCGATTTTAATTTTCTGGAACTAGTTACTTAGTTCTCGCGTTTATTTCTGGAACTAGGTACTTAGTTCACGATTTTAATTTTAGAACTAGGTACTTAGTTCTCGCGTTTATTTCTGGAACTAGGTACTTAGTTCTCGATTTCAATTTTAGAACTAGGTACATAGTTCTAGCGTTTAATTTTAGAACTAGGTACTTAGTTCTAGATTTTAATTTTAGAACAAGGTACTTATTTCTCGCGTTTATATCTGGAACTGGGTACTTAGTTCTCGATTTTAATTTTAGAACTAGGTGCCTAGTTCTAGATTTAAATTTTCTGGAACTAGTTACTTAGTTCTCGCGTTTAATTTTAGAACTAGGTACTTAGTCCTCGATTTTAATTCTAGAACTAGGTACTTAGTTCTTGATTTCAATTCTAGAACTAGGTACTCAGTTCTCGAGTTTAATCTTAGAACTAGGTACTTAGTTCTCGATTTTAATTCTAGAACTAGGTACTTAGTTCTCGGTTTTAATTTTAGAACTAGGTACTTAGGTCTCGAGTTTAATCTTAGAACTAGGTACCTGGTTTTCGATTTTAATTTTCTGGAACTAGTTACTTAGTACTCGCGTTTATTTCTGGAACTTGGTACTTAGTTCACGATTTTAATTTTAGAACTAGGTACTTAGTTCTCGCGTTTATTTCTGGAACTAGGTACTTAGTTCTCGATTTCAATTTTAGAACTAGGTACATAGTTCTAGCGTTTAATTTTAGAACTAGGTACTTAGTTCTAGATTTTAATTTTAGAACAAGGTACTTATTTCTCGCGTTTATATCTGGAACTGGGTACTTAGTTCTCGATTTTAATTTTAGAACTAGGTGCCTAGTTCTAGATTTAAATTTTCTGGAACTAGTTACTTAGTTCTCGCGTTTAATTTTAAAACTAGGTACTTAGTCCTCGATTTTAATTCTAGAACTAGGTACTTAGTTCTTGATTTTAATTCTAGAACTAGGTACTCAGTTCTCGAATTTAATCTTAGAACTAGGTACTTAGTTCTCGATTTTAATTCTAGAACTAGGTACTTAGTTCTCGAGTTCAATCTTAGAACTAGGTACTTAGTTCTCGCGTTTAATTTTAGAACCGGGTACTTAGTTCTCGCGTTTATTTCTGGAACTAGGTACTTAGTTCTCGGTTTTAATTTTAGAACTAGGTACTTAGTTCTCGCGTTTATTTCTGGAACTAGGTACTTAGTTCTCGGTTTTAATTTTAGAACTAGGTACTTAGTTCTAGATTTTAATTTTCTGGAACTAGGTACTTATTTCTCGCGTTTATACCTGGAACTGGGTACTTAGTTCCCGATTTTAATTTTAGAACTAGATACTTAGTTCTCGCGTTTATTTCTGGAACTAGTTACTTAGTTCTCGCTTTTAATTTTAGAACTAGGTACTGTTTTCTCGCGTTTATATTTTGAACTGGGTACTTAGTTCTCGATTTTAATTTTAGAACTAGGTACCTAGTTCTAGCGTTTGATTTTAGAACTAGGTACTTAGTTCTAGATTTTAATTTTCTGGAACTAGTTACTTAGTTCACGATTTTAATTTTAGAACTAGGTACTTAGTTCTTGCGTTTATTTCTGGAACTAGGTACTTAGTTCACGATTTTAATTTTAGAACTAGGTACTTAGTTCTCGCGTTTAATTCTAGAACTAGGTACTTAGTTCTCGATTTTTATTTTAGAATTAAGTATTTAGTTATCACGTTTATTTCTGGAACTAGGTATTTACTGCTCTATTTTGATTTTAGAACCGGGTACTTAGTTCTCGCGTTTATTTCTGGAACTAGGTACTTAGTTCACGATTTTAATTTTAGAACTAGGTACTTAGTTCTCGAGTTTAATCTTAGAACTAGGTACTTAGTTCTCGAGTTTAATCTTAGAACTAGGTACTTAGTTCTCGATTTTAATTCTAGAACTAGGTACTTAGTTCTCGATTTTAATTTTAGAACTAGGTACTTAGGTCTCGAGTTTAATCTTAGAACTAGGTACCTGGTTCTCGATTTTAATTTTCTGGAACTAGTTACTTAGTTCTCGCGTTTATTTCTGGAACTAGGTACTTAGTTCACGATTTTAATTTTAGAACTAGGTACTTAGTTCTCGCGTTTATTTCTGGAACTAGGTACTTAGTTCTCGATTTCAATTTTAGAACTAGGTACATAGTTCTAGCGTTTAATTTTAGAACTAGGTACTTAGTTCTAGATTTTAATTTTAGAACAAGGTACTTATTTCTCGCGTTTATATCTGGAACTGGGTACTTAGTTCTCGATTTTAATTTTAGAACTAGGTGCCTAGTTCTAGCGTATGATTTTAGAACTAGGTACTTAGTTCTAGATTTAAATTTTCTGGAACTAGTTACTTAGTTCTCGCGTTTAATTTTAGAACTAGGTACTTAGTCCTCGATTTTAATTCTAGAACTAGGTACTTAGTTCTTGATTTTAATTCTAGAACTAGGTACTTAGTTCTCGAATTTAATCTTAGAACTAGGTACTTAGTTCTTGATTTTAATTCTAGAACTAGGTACTTAGTTCTCGAGTTTAATTTTAGAAACTAGGTACTTAGTTCTAGATTTTAATTTTAGAACTAGGTACTTAGTTCTCGATTTTAAATTTAAAACTAGCTACCTTGTTCTCGCGTTTACTTCTGGAACTAGGTACTTAGTTCACGATTTTAATTTTAGAACTAGGTACTTAGTTCTCGAGTTTAATTTTAGAACTAGGTACCTAGTTCTAGCGTTTGATTTTAGAACTAGGTACTTAGTTTTAGATTTTAATTTTCTGGAACTAGTTACTTAGTTCTCGATTTTTATTTTAGAATTAGGTACTTAGTTATCACGTTTATTTCTGGAACTAGGTATTTACAGCTCTATTTTGATTTTAGAACTGGGTACTTGGTTCTCGAGTTTAATCTTAGAACTAGGTACTTAGTTCTCGCGTTTAATTTTAGAACTAGGTACTTAGTTCTCGCGTTTATTTCTGGAACTAGGTACTTAGTTCTCGAATTTAATCTTAGAACTAGGTACTTAGTTCTCGATTTTAATTCTAGAACTAGGTACTTAGTTCTCGAGTTTAATCTTAGAACTAGGTACTTAGTTCTCGCGTTTAATTTTAGAACTAGGTAGTGAGTTCTAGCGTTTAATTCTAGAACTAGGTACCTAGTTCTCGCGTTTAATTTTGGAACTAGGTACTTAGTTCTCGCGTTGATTTCTGGAACTGGGTACTTAGTTCTCGATTTTAATTTTAGAACTAGGTACTTACTTTTACCGTTTATTTCTTTAACTAGGTACTTAGTTCTCGATTTTAATTTTGGAACTAGGTACTTAGTTATCACGTTTATTTCTGGAACTAGGTACTGAGTTCTAGCGTTTAATTTTGGAACTAGGTACTTAGTTCCCCATTTTAATTTTAGAACTAGGTACTTATTTCTCGCGTTTATATCTGGAACTGGGTACTTAGTTCTCGATTTTAATTTTAGAACTAGATACCTAGTTCTAGCGTTTGATTTTAGAACAAGGTACTTAGTTCTCGATTTTAAATTTAAAACTAGCTACCTTGTTCACGCGTTTATTTCTGGAACTAGGTACTTAGTTCACGATTTTAATTTTAGAACTAGGTACTTAGTTCACTATTTTAATTTTAGAACTAGGTACTTAGTTCTCGAGTTTAATCTTAGAACTAGGTACTTAGTTCTCGATTTTAATTCTAGAACTAGGTACTTAGTTCTTGATTTTAATTCTAGAACTAGGTACTAAGTTCTCGAATTTAATCTTAGAACTAGGTACTTAGTTCTCGATTTTAATTCTAGAACTAGGTACTTAGTTCTCGAGTTTAATCTTAGAACTAGGTACTTAGTCCTCGATTTTAATTCTAGAACTAGGTACTTAGTTCTTGATTTTAATTCTAGAACTAGGTACTTAGTTCTCGAATTTAATCTTAGAACTAGGTACTTAGTTCTCGATTTTAATCCTAGAACTAGGTACTTAGTTCTGGAGTTTAATCTTAGAACTAGGTACTTAGTTCTCGCGTTTAATTTTAGAACCAGGTACTTAGTTCTCGCGTTTATTTCTGGAACTAGGTATTTAGTTCTCGGTTTTAATTTTAGAACTAGGTACTTAGTTCCCGATTTTAATTTTAGAACTAGATACTTATTTCTCGCGTTTATACCTGGAACTGGGTACTTAGTTCCCGATTTTAATTTTAGAACTAAATACTTAGTTCTCGCGTTTATTTCTGGAACTAGGTAGTGAGTTCTAGCGTTGAATTCTAGAACTAGGTACTTATTTCTCGCGTTTAATCTTAGAACTAGGTACTTAGTTCTCGCGTTTAATTTTAGAACCAGGTACTTAGTTCTCGCGTTTATTTCTGGAACTAGGTACTTAGTTCTCGGTTTTAATTTTAGAACTAGGTACTTAGTTCTCGAATTTAATCTTAGAACTAGGTACTTAGTTCTCGCGTTTAATTTTAGAACTAGGTACTTAGTTCTCGCGTTTATTTCTGGAACTAGGTACTTAGTTCTCGAATTTAATCTTAGAACTAGGTACTTAGTTCTCGATTTTAATTCTAGAACTAGGTACTTAGTTCTCGAGTTTAATCTTAGAACTAGGTACTTAGTTCTCGCGTTTAATTTTAGAACTAGGTAGTGAGTTCTAGCGTTTAATTCTAGAACTAGGTACCTAGTTCTCGCGTTTAATTTTGGAACTAGGTACTTAGTTCTCGCGTTGATTTCTGGAACTGGGTACTTAGTTCTCGATTTTAATTTTAGAACTAGGTACTTACTTTTACCGTTTATTTCTTTAACTAGGTACTTAGTTCTCGATTTTAATTTTGGAACTAGGTACTTAGTTATCACGTTTATTTCTGGAACTAGGTACTGAGTTCTAGCGTTTAATTTTGGAACTAGGTACTTAGTTCCCCATTTTAATTTTAGAACTAGGTACTTATTTCTCGCGTTTATATCTGGAACTGGGTACTTAGTTCTCGATTTTAATTTTAGAACTAGATACCTAGTTCTAGCGTTTGATTTTAGAACAAGGTACTTAGTTCTCGATTTTAAATTTAAAACTAGCTACCTTGTTCACGCGTTTATTTCTGGAACTAGGTACTTAGTTCACGATTTTAATTTTAGAACTAGGTACTTAGTTCACTATTTTAATTTTAGAACTAGGTACTTAGTTCTCGAGTTTAATCTTAGAACTAGGTACTTAGTTCTCGATTTTAATTCTAGAACTAGGTACTTAGTTCTTGATTTTAATTCTAGAACTAGGTACTAAGTTCTCGAATTTTATCTTAGAACTAGGTACTTAGTTCTCGATTTTAATTCTAGAACTAGGTACTTAGTTCTCGAGTTTAATCTTAGAACTAGGTACTTAGTCCTCGATTTTAATTCTAGAACTAGGTACTTAGTTCTTGATTTTAATTCTAGAACTAGGTACTTAGTTCTCGAATTTAATCTTAGAACTAGGTACTTAGTTCTCGATTTTAATCCTAGAACTAGGTACTTAGTTCTGGAGTTTAATCTTAGAACTAGGTACTTAGTTCTCGCGTTTAATTTTAGAACCAGGTACTTAGTTCTCGCGTTTATTTCTGGAACTAGGTATTTAGTTCTCGGTTTTAATTTTAGAACTAGGTACTTAGTTCCCGATTTTAATTTTAGAACTAGATACTTATTTCTCGCGTTTATACCTGGAACTGGGTACTTAGTTCCCGATTTTAATTTTAGAACTAAATACTTAGTTCTCGCGTTTATTTCTGGAACTAGGTAGTGAGTTCTAGCGTTGAATTCTAGAACTAGGTACTTAGTTCTCGCGTTTAATCTTAGAACTAGGTACTTAGTTCTCGCGTTTAATTTTAGAACCAGGTACTTAGTTCTCGCGTTTATTTCTGGAACTAGGTACTTAGTTCTCGGTTTTAATTTTAGAACTAGGTACTTAGTTCTCGAATTTAATCTTAGAACTAGGTACTTAGTTCTCGCGTTTAATTTTAGAACCAGGTACTTAGTTCTCGCGTTTATTTCTGGAACTAGGTACTTAGTTCTCGGTTTTAATTTTAGAACTACGTACTTAGTTCTCGAATTTAATCTTAGAACTAGGTACTTAGTTCTCGATTTTAATTCTAGAACTAGGTACTTAGTTCTCGAGTTTAATTTTAGAACTAGGTACCTAGTTCTAGCGTTTGATTTTAGAACTAGGTACTTAGTTTTAGATTTTAATTTTCTGGAACTAGTTACTTAGTTCTCGATTTTTATTTTAGAATTAGGTACTTAGTTATCACGTTTATTTCTGGAACTAGGTATTTACAGCTCTATTTTGATTTTAGAACTGGGTACTTGGTTCTCGAGTTTAATCTTAGAACTAGGTACTTAGTTCTCGCGTTTAATTTTAGAACTAGGTACTTAGTTCTCGCGTTTATTTCTGGAACTAGGTACTTAGTTCTCGAATTTAATCTTAGAACTAGGTACTTAGTTCTCGATTTTAATTCTAGAACTAAGTACTTAGTTCTCGAGTTTAATCTTAGAACTAGGTACTTAGTTCTCGCGTTTAATTTTAGAACCAGGTACTTAGTTCTCGCGTTTATTTCTGGAACTAGGTATTTAGTTCTCGGTTTTAATTTTAGAACTAGGTACTTAGTTCCCGATTTTAATTTTAGAACTAGATACTTATTTCTCGCGTTTATACCTGGAACTGGGTACTTAGTTCCCGATTTTAATTTTAGAACTTAATACTTAGTTCTCGCGTTTATTTCTGGAACTAGGTAGTGAGTTCTAGCGTTGAATTCTAGAACTAGGTACTTAGTTCTCGCGTTTAATCTTAGAACTAGGTACTTAGTTCTCGCGTTTAATTTTAGAACCAGGTACTTAGTTCTCGCGTTTATTTCTGGAACTAGGTACTTAGTTCTCGGTTTTAATTTTAGAACTAGGTACTTAGTTCTCGAATTAAATCTTAGAACTAGGTACTTAGTTCTCGCGTTTAATTTTAGAACCAGGTACTTAGTTCTCGCGTTTATTTCTGGAACTAGGTACTTAGTTCTCGGTTTTATTTTTGGAACTACGTACTTAGTTCTCGAATTTAATCTTAGAACTAGGTACTTAGTTCTCGATTTTAATTCTAGAACTAGGTACTTAGTTCTCGAGTTTAATTTTAGAACTAGGTACCTAGTTCTAGCGTTTGATTTTAGAACTAGGTACTTAATTTTAGATTTTAATTTTCTGGAACTAGTTACTTAGTTCTCGATTTTTATTTTAGAATTAGGTACTTAGTTATCACGTTTATTTCTAGAACTAGGTATTTACAGCTCTATTTTGATTTTAGAACTGGGTACTTGGTTCTCGAGTTTAATCTTAGAACTAGGTACTTAGTTCTCGCGTTTAATTTTAGAACTAGGTACTTAGTTCTCGCGTTTATTTCTGGAACTAGGTACTTAGTTCTCGAATTTAATCTTAGAACTAGGTACTTAGTTCTCGATTTTAATTCTAGAACTAGGTACTTAGTTCTCGAGTTTAATCTTAGAACTAGGTACTTAGTTCTCGCGTTTAATTTTAGAACTAGGTAGTGAGTTCTAGCGTTTAATTCTAGAACTAGGTACCTAGTTCTCGCGTTTAATTTTGGAACTAGGTACTTAGTTCTCGCGTTGATTTCTGGAACTGGGTACTTAGTTCTCGATTTTAATTTTAGAACTAGGTACTTACTTTTACCGTTTATTTCTTTAACTAGGTACTTAGTTCTCGATTTTAATTTTGGAACTAGGTACTTAGTTATCACGTTTATTTCTGGAACTAGGTACTGAGTTCTAGCGTTTAATTTTGGAACTAGGTACTTAGTTCCCCATTTTAATTTTAGAACTAGGTACTTATTTCTCGCGTTTATATCTGGAACTGGGTACTTAGTTCTCGATTTTAATTTTAGAACTAGATACCTAGTTCTAGCGTTTGATTTTAGAACAAGGTACTTAGTTCTCGATTTTAAATTTAAAACTAGCTACCTTGTTCACGCGTTTATTTCTGGAACTAGGTACTTAGTTCACGATTTTAATTTTAGAACTAGGTACTTAGTTCACTATTTTAATTTTAGAACTAGGTACTTAGTTCTCGAGTTTAATCTTAGAACTAGGTACTTAGTTCTCGATTTTAATTCTAGAACTAGGTACTTAGTTCTTGATTTTAATTCTAGAACTAGGTACTAAGTTCTCGAATTTAATCTTAGAACTAGGTACTTAGTTCTCGATTTTAATTCTAGAACTAGGTACTTAGTTCTCGAGTTTAATCTTAGAACTAGGTACTTAGTCCTCGATTTTAATTCTAGAACTAGGTACTTAGTTCTTGATTTTAATTCTAGTACTAGGTACTTAGTTCTCGAATTTAATCTTAGAACTAGGTACTTAGTTCTCGATTTTAATCCTAGAACTAGGTACTTAGTTCTGGAGTTTAATCTTAGAACTAGGTACTTAGTTCTCGCGTTTAATTTTAGAACCAGGTACTTAGTTCTCGCGTTTATTTCTGGAACTAGGTATTTAGTTCTCGGTTTTAATTTTAGAACTAGGTACTTAGTTCCCGATTTTAATTTTAGAACTAGATACTTATTTCTCGCGTTTATACCTGGAACTGGGTACTTAGTTCGAGATTTTAATTTTAGAACTAGATACTTAGTTCTCGCGTTTATTTCTGGAACTAGGTAGTGAGTTCTAGCGTTGAATTCTAGAACTAGGTACTTAGTTCTCGCGTTTAATCTTAGAACTAGGTACTTAGTTCTCGCGTTTAATTTTAGAACCAGGTACTTAGTTCTCGCGTTTATTTCTGGAACTGGGTACTTAGTTCTCGGTTTTAATTTTAGAACTAGGTACTTAGTTCTCGAATTTAATCTTAGAACTAGGTACTTAGTTCTCGCGTTTAATTTTAGAACCAGGTACTTAGTTCTCGCGTTTATTTCTGGAACTAGGTACATAGTTCTCGGTTTTAATTTTAGAACTACGTACTTAGTTCTCGAATTTAATCTTAGAACTAGGTACTTAGTTCTCGATTTTAATTCTAGAACTAGGTACTTAGTTCTCGAGTTTAATTTTAGAACTAGGTACTTAGTTCTCGCGTTTAATTTTAGAAACTAGGTACTCTCGCTCACGCTAGTTTTTCACTTGAAACTCGCGATCCTTGACCTTCCCACCCACTTTACTAGGTCAAATATATTTTATGCACCCATAGTTCCTATATTAAAGTTTCATTATTTTAATTCCTCTTTCGAATGAAACCGGTTTGAAAAATATCGGGGTGGTACAGTTGGGAATGTTCCCTTGTTAGAACTAGGTACTTAGTTCTCGAGTTTAATTTTAGAAACTAGGTACTTAGTTCTAGATTTTAATTTTAGAACTAGGTACTTAGTTCTCGATTTTAAATTTAAAACTAGCTACCTTGTTCTCGCGTTTACTTCTGGAACTAGGTACTTAGTTCACGATTTTAATTTTAGAACTAGGTACTTAGTTCTCGAGTTTAATCTTAGAACTAGGTACTTAGTTATTGATTTTAATTCTAGAAGTAGGTACTTAGTTCTCGAGTTTAATCTTAGAACTAGGTACTGAGTTCTCGATTTTTATTTTAGAATTAGGTACTTAGTTATCACGTTTATTTCTGGAACTAGGTATTTACAGCTCTATTTTGATTTTAGAACTGGTACTTGGTTCTCGAGTTTAATCTTAAAAACTAGGTACTTAGTTCTCGCGTTTAATTTTAGAACTAGATACTTAGTTCTCGCGTTTATTTCTGGAACTAGGTACTTAGTTCTCGCGTTTAATTTTAGAACTAGATACTTAGTTCTCGCGTTTATTTCTGGAACTAGGTGCCTAGTTCTAGCGTATGATTTTAGAACTAGGTACTTAGTTCTAGATTTAAATTTTCTGGAACTAGTTACTTAGTTCTCGCGTTTAATTTTAGAACTAGGTACTTAGTCCTCGATTTTAATTCTAGAACTAGGTACTTAGTTCTTGATTTTAATTCTAGAATTAGGTACTTAGTTCTCGAATTTAATCTTAGAACTAGGTACTTAGTTCTCGATTTTAATTCTAGAACTAGGTACTTAGTTCTCGAGTTTAATCTTAGAACTAGGTACTTAGTCCTCGATTTTAATTCTAGAACTAGGTACTTAGTTCTTGATTTTAATTCTAGAACTAGGTACTTAGTTCTCGAATTTAATCTTAGAACTAGGTACTTAGTTCTCGATTTTAATCCTAGAACTAGGTACTTAGTTCTGGAGTTTAATCTTAGAACTAGGTACTTAGTTCTCGCGTTTAATTTTAGAACCAGGTACTTAGTTCTCGCGTTTATTTCTGGAACTAGGTATTTAGTTCTCGGTTTTAATTTTAGAACTAGGTACTTAGTTCCCGATTTTAATTTTAGAACTAGATACTTATTTCTCGCGTTTATACCTGGAACTGGGTACTTAGTTCGAGATTTTAATTTTAGAACTAGATACTTAGTTCTCGCGTTTATTTCTGGAACTAGGTAGTGAGTTCTAGCGTTGAATTCTAGAACTAGGTACTTAGTTCTCGCGTTTAATCTTAGAACTAGGTACTTAGTTCTCGCGTTTAATTTTAGAACCAGGTACTTAGTTCTCGCGTTTATTTCTGGAACTGGGTACTTAGTTCTCGGTTTTAATTTTAGAACTAGGTACTTAGTTCTCGAATTTAATCTTAGAACTAGGTACTTAGTTCTCGCGTTTAATTTTAGAACCAGGTACTTAGTTCTCGCGTTTATTTCTGGAACTAGGTACTTAGTTCTCGGTTTTAATTTTAGAACTACGTACTTAGTTCTCGATTTTAAATTTAAAACTAGCTACCTTGTTCTCGCGTTTACTTCTGGAACTAGGTACTTAGTTCACGATTTTAATTTTAGAACTAGGTACTTAGTTCTCGAGTTTAATCTTAGAACTAGGTACTTAGTTATTGATTTTAATTCTAGAAGTAGGTACTTAGTTCTCGAGTTTAATCTTAGAACTAGGTACTGAGTTCTCGATTTTTATTTTAGAATTAGGTACTTAGTTATCACGTTTATTTCTGGAACTAGGTATTTACAGCTCTATTTTGATTTTAGAACTGGGTACTTGGTTCTCGAGTTTAATCTTAAAAACTAGGTACTTAGTTCTCGCGTTTAATTTTAGAACTAGATACTTAGTTCTCGCGTTTATTTCTGGAACTAGGTACTTAGTTCTCGAATTTAATCTTAGAACTAGGTACTTAGTTCTCGATTTTAATTCTAGAACTAGGTACTTAGTTCTCGAGTTCAATCTTAGAACTAGGTACTTAGTTCTCGCGTTTAATTTTAGAACCGGGTACTTAGTTCTCGCGTTTATTTCTGGAACTAGGTTCTTACTTTTACCGTTTATTTCTTTAACTAGGTACTTAGTTCTCGATTTTAATTTTCTGGAACTAGTTACTTAGTTCTCGCGTTTATTTCTGGAACTAGGCACTTAGTTCACGATTTTAATTTTAGAACTAGGTACTTAGTTCTCGCGTTTATTTCTGGAACTAGGTACTTAGTTCTCGATTTCAATTTTAGAACTAGGTACATAGTTCTAGCGTTTAATTTTAGAACTAGGTACTTAGTTCTAGATTCTAATTTTAGAACAAGGTACTTATTTCTCGCGTTTATATCTGGAACTGGGTACTTAGTTCTCGATTTTAATTTTAGAACTAGGTGCCTAGTTCTAGCGTATGATTTTAGAACTAGGTACTTAGTTCTAGATTTAAATTTTCTGGAACTAGTTACTTAGTTCTCGCGTTTAATTTTAGAACTAGGTACTTAGTCCTCGATTTTAATTCTAGAACTAGGTACTTAGTTCTTGATTTTAATTCTAGAATTAGGTACTTAGTTCTCGAATTTAATCTTAGAACTAGGTACTTAGTTCTCGATTTTAATTCTAGAACTAGGTACTTAGTTCTCGAGTTTAATCTTAGAACTAGGTACTTAGTCCTCGATTTTAATTCTAGAACTAGGTACTTAGTTCTTGATTTTAATTCTAGAACTAGGTACTTAGTTCTCGAATTTAATCTTAGAACTAGGTACTTAGTTCTCGATTTTAATCCTAGAACTAGGTACTTAGTTCTGGAGTTTAATCTTAGAACTAGGTACTTAGTTCTCGCGTTTAATTTTAGAACCAGGTAGTGAGTTCTAGCGTTGAATTCTAGAACTAGGTACTTAGTTCTCGCGTTTAATCTTAGAACTAGGTACTTAGTTCTCGCGTTTAATTTTAGAACCAGGTACTTAGTTCTCGCGTTTATTTCTGGAACTGGGTACTTAGTTCTCGGTTTTAATTTTAGAACTAGGTACTTAGTTCTCGAATTTAATCTTAGAACTAGGTACTTAGTTCTCGCGTTTAATTTTAGAACCAGGTACTTAGTTCTCGCGTTTATTTCTGGAACTAGGTACTTAGTTCTCGGTTTTAATTTTAGAACTACGTACTTAGTTCTCGAATTTAATCTTAGAACTAGGTACTTAGTTCTCGATTTTAATTCTAGAACTAGGTACTTAGTTCTCAAGTTTAATTTTAGAACTAGGTACTTAGTTCTCGCGTTTAATTTTAGAAACTAGGTACTCTCGCTCACGCTAGTTTTTCACTTGAAACTCGCGATCCTTGACCTTCCCACCCACTTTACTAGGTCAAATATATTTTATGCACCCATAGTTCCTATATTAAAGTTTCATTATTTTAATTCCTCTTTCGAATGAAACCGGTTTGAAAAATATCGGGGTGGTACAGTTGGGAATGTTCCCTTGTTAGAACTAGGTACTTAGTCCTCGATTTTAATTCTAGAACTAGGTACTTAGTTTTTGATTTTAATTCTAGAACTAGGTACTTAGTTCTCGAATTTAATCTTAGAACTAGGTACTTAGTTCTCGATTTTAATCCTAGAACTAGGTACTTAGTTCTGGAGTTTAATCTTAGAACTAGGTACTTAGTTCTCGCGTTTAATTTTAGAACCAGGTACTTAGTTCTCGCGTTTATTTCTGGAACTAGGTATTTAGTTCTCGGTTTTAATTTTAGAACTAGGTACTTAGTTCCCGATTTTAATTTTAGAACTAGATACTTATTTCTCGCGTTTATACCTGGAACTGGGTACTTAGTTCCCGATTTTAATTTTAGAACTAGGTACATAGTTCTAGCGTTTAATTTTAGAACTAGGTACTTAGTTCTAGATTTTAATTTTAGAACAAGGTACTTATTTCTCGCGTTTATATCTGGAACTGGGTACTTAGTTCTCGATTTTAATTTTAGAACTAGGTGCCTAGTTCTAGCGTATGATTTTAGAACTAGGTACTTAGTTCTCGATTTTAATTCTAGAACTAGGTACTTAGTTCTCGAGTTTAATCTAAGAACTAGGTACTTAGTCCTCGATTTTAATTCTAGAACTAGGTACTTAGTTCTTGATTTTAATTCTAGAACTAGGTACTTAGTTCTCGAATTTAATCTTAGAACTAGGTACTTAGTTCTCGATTTTAATCCTAGAACTAGGTACTTAGTTCTGGAGTTTAATCTTAGAACTAGGTACTTAGTTCTCGCGTTTAATTTTAGAACCAGGTACTTAGTTCTCGCGTTTATTTCTGGAACTAGGTATTTAGTTCTCGGTTTTAATTTTAGAACTAGGTACTTAGTTCCCGATTTTAATTTTAGAACTAGATACTTATTTCTCGCGTTTATACCTGGAACTGGGTACTTAGTTCGAGATTTTAATTTTAGAACTAGATACTTAGTTCTCGCGTTTATTTCTGGAACTAGGTAGTGAGTTCTTGCGTTGAATTCTAGAACTAGGTACTTAGTTCTCGCGTTTAATCTTAGAACTAGGTACTTAGTTCTCGCGTTTAATTTTAGAACCAGGTACTTAGTTCTCGCGTTTATTTCTGGAACTGGGTACTTAGTTCTCGGTTTTAATTTTAGAACTAGGTACTTAGTTCTCGAATTTAATCTTAGAACTAGGTACTTAGTTCTCGCGTTTAATTTTAGAACCAGGTACTTAGTTCTCGCGTTTATTTCTGGAACTAGGTACTTAGTTCTCGGTTTTAATTTTAGAACTACGTACTTAGTTCTCGAATTTAATCTTAGAACTAGGTACTTAGTTCTCGATTTTAATTCTAGAACTAGGTACTTAGTTCTTGAGTTTAATTTTAGAACTAGGTACTTAGTTCTCGCGTTTAATTTTAGAAACTAGGTACTCTCGCTCACGCTAGTTTTTCACTTGAAACTCGCGATCCTTGACCTTCCCACCCACTTTACTAGGTCAAATATATTTTATGCACCCATAGTTCCTATATTAAAGTTTCATTATTTTAATTCCTCTTTCGAATGAAACCGGTTTGAAAAATATCGGGGTGGTACAGTTGGGAATGTTCCCTTGTTAGAACTAGGTACTTAGTCCTCGATTTTAATTCTAGAACTAGGTACTTAGTTCTTGATTTTAATTCTAGAACTAGGTACTTAGTTCTCGAATTTAATCTTAGAACTAGGTACTTAGTTCTCGATTTTAATCCTAGAACTAGGTACTTAGTTCTGGAGTTTAATCTTAGAACTAGGTACTTAGTTCTCGCGTTTAATTTTAGAACCAGGTACTTAGTTCTCGCGTTTATTTCTGGAACTAGGTATTTAGTTCTCGGTTTTAATTTTAGAACTAGGTACTTAGTTCCCGATTTTAATTTTAGAACTAGATATTTATTTCTCGCGTTTATACCTGGAACTGGGTACTTAGTTCCCGATTTTAATTTTAGAACTAAATACTTAGTTCTCGCGTTTATTTCTGGAACTAGGTAGTGAGTTCTAGCGTTGAATTCTAGAACTAGGTACTTAGTTCTCGCGTTTAATCTTAGAACTAGGTACTTAGTTCTCGCGTTTAATTTTAGAACCAGGTACTTAGTTCTCGCGTTTATTTCTGGAACTAGGTACTTAGTTCTCGGTTTTAATTTTAGAACTAGGTACTTAGTTCTCGAATTTAATCTTAGAACTAGGTACTTAGTTCTCGCGTTTAATTTTAGAACCAGGTACTTAGTTCTCGCGTTTATTTCTGGAACTAGGTACTTAGTTCTCGGTTTTAATTTTAGAACTACGTACTTAGTTCTCGAATTTAATCTTAGAACTAGGTACTTAGTTCTCGATTTTAATTCTAGAACTAGGTACTTAGTTCTCGAGTTTAATTTTAGAACTAGGTACCTAGTTCTAGCGTTTGATTTTAAAACTAGGTACTTAGTTTTAGATTTTAATTTTCTGGAACTAGTTACTTAGTTCTCGATTTTTATTTTAGAATTAGGTACTTAGTTATCACGTTTATTTCTGGAACTAGGTATTTACAGCTCTATTTTGATTTTAGAACTGGGTACTTGGTTCTCGAGTTTAATCTTAGAACTAGGTACTTAGTTCTCGCGTTTAATTTTAGAACTAGGTACTTAGTTCTCGCGTTTATTTCTGGAACTAGGTACTTAGTTCTCGAATTTAATCTTAGAACTAGGTACTTAGTTCTCGATTTTAATTCTAGAACTAGGTACTTAGTTCTCGAGTTTAATCTTAGAACTAGGTACTTAGTTCTCGCGTTTAATTTTAGAACCAGGTACTTAGTTCTCGCGTTTATTTCTGGAACTAGGTATTTAGTTCTCGGTTTTAATTCTAGAACTAGGTACTTAGTTCTCGAGTTTAATCTTAGAACTAGGTACTTAGTCCTCGATTTTAATTCTAGAACTAGGTACTTAGTTCTTGATTTTAATTCTAGAACTAGGTACTTAGTTCTCGAATTTAATCTTAGAACTAGGTACTTAGTTCTCGATTTTAATCCTAGAACTAGGTACTTAGTTCTGGAGTTTAATCTTAGAACTAGGTACTTAGTTCTCGCGTTTAATTTTAGAACCAGGTACTTAGTTCTCGCGTTTATTTCTGGAACTAGGTATTTAGTTCTCGGTTTTAATTTTAGAACTAGGTACTTAGTTCCCGATTTTAATTTTAGAACTAGATACTTATTTCTCGCGTTTATACCTGGAACTGGGTACTTAGTTCGAGATTTTAATTTTAGAACTAGATACTTAGTTCTCGCGTTTATTTCTGGAACTAGGTAGTGAGTTCTAGCGTTGAATTCTAGAACTAGGTACTTAGTTCTCGCGTTTAATCTTAGAACTAGGTACTTAGTTCTCGCGTTTAATTTTAGAACCAGGTACTTAGTTCTCGCGTTTATTTCTGGAACTGGGTACTTAGTTCTCGGTTTTAATTTTAGAACTAGGTACTTAGTTCTCGAATTTAATCTTAGAACTAGGTACTTAGTTCTCGCGTTTAATTTTAGAACCAGGTACTTAGTTCTCGCGTTTATTTCTGGAACTAGGTACTTAGTTCTCGGTTTTAATTTTAGAACTACGTACTTAGTTCTCGAATTTAATCTTAGAACTAGGTACTTAGTTCTCGATTTTAATTCTAGAACTAGGTACTTAGTTCTCGAGTTTAATTTTAGAACTAGGTACTTAGTTCTCGCGTTTAATTTTAGAAACTAGGTACTCTCGCTCACGCTAGTTTTTCACTTGAAACTCGCGATCCTTGACCTTCCCACCCACTTTACTAGGTCAAATATATTTTATGCACCCATAGTTCCTATATTAAAGTTTCATTATTTTAATTCCTCTTTCGAATGAAACCGGTTTGAAAAATATCGGGGTGGTACAGTTGGGAATGTTCCCTTGTTAGAACTAGGTACTTAGTCCTCGATTTTAATTCTAGAACTAGGTACTTAGTTTTTGATTTTAATTCTAGAACTAGGTACTTAGTTCTCGAATTTAATCTTAGAACTAGGTACTTAGTTCTCGAATTTAATCTTAGAACTAGGTACTTAGTTCTCGATTTTAATCCTAGAACTAGGTACTTAGTTCTCGCGTTTAATTTTAGAACCAGGTACTTAGTTCTCGCGTTTATTTCTGGAACTAGGTATTTAGTTCTCGGTTTTAATTTTAGAACTAGGTACTTAGTTCCCGATTTTAATTTTAGAACTAGATACTTATTTCTCGCGTTTATACCTGGAACTGGGTACTTAGTTCCCGATTTTAATTTTAGAACTAGGTACATAGTTCTAGCGTTTAATTTTAGAACTAGGTACTTAGTTCTAGATTTTAATTTTAGAACAAGGTACTTATTTCTCGCGTTTATATCTGGAACTGGGTACTTAGTTCTCGATTTTAATTTTAGAACTAGGTGCCTAGTTCTAGCGTATGATTTTAGAACTAGGTACTTAGTTCTCGATTTTAATTCTAGAACTAGGTACTTAGTTCTCGAGTTTAATCTAAGAACTAGGTACTTAGTCCTCGATTTTAATTCTAGAACTAGGTACTTAGTTCTTGATTTTAATTCTAGAACTAGGTACTTAGTTCTCGAATTTAATCTTAGAACTAGGTACTTAGTTCTCGATTTTAATCCTAGAACTAGGTACTTAGTTCTGGAGTTTAATCTTAGAACTAGGTACTTAGTTCTCGCGTTTAATTTTAGAACCAGGTACTTAGTTCTCGCGTTTATTTCTGGAACTAGGTATTTAGTTCTCGGTTTTAATTTTAGAACTAGGTACTTAGTTCCCGATTTTAATTTTAGAACTAGATACTTATTTCTCGCGTTTATACCTGGAACTGGGTACTTAGTTCCCGATTTTAATTTTAGAACTAGGTACATAGTTCTAGCGTTTAATTTTAGAACTAGGTAGTGAGTTCTAGCGTTGAATTCTAGAACTAGGTACTTAGTTCTCGCGTTTAATCTTAGAACTAGGTACTTAGTTCTCGCGTTTAATTTTAGAACCAGGTACTTAGTTCTCGCGTTTATTTCTGGAACTGGGTACTTAGTTCTCGGTTTTAATTTTAGAACTAGGTACTTAGTTCTCGAATTTAATCTTAGAACTAGGTACTTAGTTCTCGCGTTTAATTTTAGAACCAGGTACTTAGTTCTCGCGTTTATTTCTGGAACTAGGTACTTAGTTCTCGGTTTTAATTTTAGAACTACGTACTTAGTTCTCGAATTTAATCTTAGAACTAGGTACTTAGTTCTCGATTTTAATTCTAGAACTAGGTACTTAGTTCTTGAGTTTAATTTTAGAACTAGGTACTTAGTTCTCGCGTTTAATTTTAGAAACTAGGTACTCTCGCTCACGCTAGTTTTTCACTTGAAACTCGCGATCCTTGACCTTCCCACCCACTTTACTAGGTCAAATATATTTTATGCACCCATAGTTCCTATATTAAAGTTTCATTATTTTAATTCCTCTTTCGAATGAAACCGGTTTGAAAAATATCGGGGTGGTACAGTTGGGAATGTTCCCTTGTTAGAACTAGGTACTTAGTCCTCGATTTTAATTCTAGAACTAGGTACTTAGTTCTTGATTTTAATTCTAGAACTAGGTACTTAGTTCTCGAATTTAATCTTAGAACTAGGTACTTAGTTCTCGATTTTAATCCTAGAACTAGGTACTTAGTTCTGGAGTTTAATCTTAGAACTAGGTACTTAGTTCTCGCGTTTAATTTTAGAACCAGGTACTTAGTTCTCGCGTTTATTTCTGGAACTAGGTATTTAGTTCTCGGTTTTAATTTTAGAACTAGGTACTTAGTTCCCGATTTTAATTTTAGAACTAGATACTTATTTCTCGCGTTTATACCTGGAACTGGGTACTTAGTTCCCGATTTTAATTTTAGAACTAAATACTTAGTTCTCGCGTTTATTTCTGGAACTAGGTAGTGAGTTCTAGCGTTGAATTCTAGAACTAGGTACTTAGTTCTCGCGTTTAATCTTAGAACTAGGTACTTAGTTCTCGCGTTTAATTTTAGAACCAGGTACTTAGTTCTCGCGTTTATTTCTGGAACTAGGTACTTAGTTCTCGGTTTTAATTTTAGAACTAGGTACTTAGTTCTCGAATTTAATCTTAGAACTAGGTACTTAGTTCTCGCGTTTATTTCTGGAACTAGGTACTTAGTTCTCGGTTTTAATTTTAGAACTAGGTACTTAGTTCTCGAATTTAATCTTAGAACTAGGTACTTAGTTCTCGCGTTTAATTTTAGAACCAGGTACTTAGTTCTCGCGTTTATTTCTGGAACTAGGTACTTAGTTCTCGGTTTTAATTTTAGAACTACGTACTTAGTTCTCGAATTTAATCTTAGAACTAGGTACTTAGTTCTCGATTTTAATTCTAGAACTAGGTACTTAGTTCTCGAGTTTAATTTTAGAACTAGGTACCTAGTTCTAGCGTTTGATTTTAAAACTAGGTACTTAGTTTTAGATTTTAATTTTCTGGAACTAGTTACTTAGTTCTCGATTTTTATTTTAGAATTAGGTACTTAGTTATCACGTTTATTTCTGGAACTAGGTATTTACAGCTCTATTTTGATTTTAGAACTGGGTACTTGGTTCTCGAGTTTAATCTTAGAACTAGGTACTTAGTTCTCGCGTTTAATTTTAGAACTAGGTACTTAGTTCTCGCGTTTATTTCTGGAACTAGGTACTTAGTTCTCGAATTTAATCTTAGAACTAGGTACTTAGTTCTCGATTTTAATTCTAGAACTAGGTACTTAGTTCTCGAGTTTAATCTTAGAACTAGGTACTTAGTTCTCGCGTTTAATTTTAGAACCAGGTACTTAGTTCTCGCGTTTATTTCTGGAACTAGGTATTTAGTTCTCGGTTTTAATTTTAGAACTAGGTACTTAGTTCCCGATTTTAATTTTAGAACTAGATACTTATTTCTCGCGTTTATACCTGGAACTGGGTACTTAGTTCCCGATTTTAATTTTAGAACTAAATACTTAGTTCTCGCGTTTATTTCTGGAACTAGGTAGTGAGTTCTAGCGTTGAATTCTAGAACTAGGTACTTAGTTCTCGCGTTTAATCTTAGAACTAGGTACTTAGTTCTCGCGTTTAATTTTAGAACCAGGTACTTAGTTCTCGCGTTTATTTCTGGAACTAGGTACTTAGTTCTCGGTTTTAATTTTAGAACTAGGTACTTAGTTCTCGAATTTAATCTTAGAACTAGGTACTTAGTTCTCGCGTTTAATTTTAGAACCAGGTACTTAGTTCTCGCGTTTATTTCTGGAACTAGGTACTTAGTTCTCGGTTTTAATTTTAGAACTACGTACTTAGTTCTCGAATTTAATCTTAGAACTAGGTACTTAGTTCTCGATTTTAATTCTAGAACTAGGTACTTAGTTCTCGAGTTTAATTTTAGAACTAGGTACCTAGTTCTAGCGTTTGATTTTAGAACTAGGTACTTAGTTTTAGATTTTAATTTTCTGGAACTAGTTACTTAGTTCTCGATTTTTATTTTAGAATTAGGTACTTAGTTATCACGTTTATTTCTGGAACTAGGTATTTACAGCTCTATTTTGATTTTAGAACTGGGTACTTGGTTCTCGAGTTTAATCTTAGAACTAGGTACTTAGTTCTCGCGTTTAATTTTAGAACTAGGTACTTAGTTCTCGCGTTTATTTCTGGAACTAGGTACTTAGTTCTCGAATTTAATCTTAGAACTAGGTACTTAGTTCTCGATTTTAATTCTAGAACTAGGTACTTAGTTCTCGAGTTTAATCTTAGAACTAGGTACTTAGTTCTCGCGTTTAATTTTAGAACTAGGTAGTGAGTTCTAGCGTTTAATTCTAGAACTAGGTACCTAGTTCTCGCGTTTAATTTTGGAACTAGGTACTTAGTTCTCGCGTTGATTTCTGGAACTAGGTACTTAGTTCTCGATTTTAATTTTAGAACTAGGTACTTACTTTTACCGTTTATTTCTTTAACTAGGTACTTAGTTCTTGATTTTAATTTTGGAACTAGGTACTTAGTTATCACGTTTATTTCTGGAACTAGGTACTGAGTTCTAGCGTTTAATTTTGGAACTAGGTACTTAGTTCCCCATTTTAATTTTAGAACTAATTACTTATTTCTCGCGTTTATATCTGGAACTGGGTACTTAGTTCTCGATTTTAATTTTAGAACTAGATACCTAGTTCTAGCGTTTGATTTGAGAACAAGGTACTTAGTTCTCGATTTTAAATTTAAAACTAGCTACCTTGTTCACGCGTTTATTTCTGGAACTAGGTACTTAGTTCACGATTTTAATTTTAGAACTAGGTACTTAGTTCACTATTTTAATTTTAGAACTAGGTACTTAGTTCTCGAGTTTAATCTTAGAACTAGGTACTTAGTTCTCGATTTTAATTCTAGAACTAGGTACTTAGTTCTTGATTTTAATTCTAGAACTAGGTACTAAGTTCTCGAATTTAATCTTAGAACTAGGTACTTAGTTCTCGATTTTAATTCTAGAACTAGGTACTTAGTTCTCGAGTTTAATCTTAGAACTAGGTACTTAGTCCTCGATTTTAATTCTAGAACTAGGTACTTAGTTCTTGGTTTTAATTCTAGAACTAGGTACTTAGTTCTCGAATTTAATCTTAGAACTAGGTACTTAGTTCTCGATTTTAATCCTAGAACTAGGTACGTAGTTCTGGAGTTTAATCTTAGAACTAGGTACTTAGTTCTCGCGTTTAATTTTAGAACCAGGTACTTAGTTCTCGCGTTTATTTCTGGAACTAGGTATTTAGTTCTCGGTTTTAATTTTAGAACTAGGTACTTAGTTCCCGATTTTAATTTTAGAACTAGATACTTATTTCTCGCGTTTATACCTGGAACTAGGTAGTGAGTTCTAGCGTTGAATTCTAGAACTAGGTACTTAGTTCTCGCGTTTAATCTTAGAACTAGGTACTTAGTTCTCGCGTTTAATTTTAGAACCAGGTACTTAGTTCTCGCGTTTATTTCTGGAACTGGGTACTTAGTTCTCGGTTTTAATTTTAGAACTAGGTACTTAGTTCTCGAATTTAATCTTAGAACTAGGTACTTAGTTCTCGCGTTTAATTTTAGAACCAGGTACTTAGTTCTCGCGTTTATTTCTGGAACTAGGTACTTAGTTCTCGGTTTTAATTTTAGAACTACGTACTTAGTTCTCGAATTTAATCTTAGAACTAGGTACTTAGTTCTCGATTTTAATTCTAGAACTAGGTACTTAGTTCTCGAGTTTAATTTTAGAACTAGGTACTTAGTTCTCGCGTTTAATTTTAGAAACTAGGTACTCTCGCTCACGCTAGTTTTTCACTTGAAACTCGCGATCCTTGACCTTCCCACCCACTTTACTAGGTCAAATATATTTTATGCACCCATAGTTCCTATATTAAAGTTTCATTATTTTAATTCCTCTTTCGAATGAAACCGGTTTGAAAAATATCGGGGTGGTACAGTTGGGAATGTTCCCTTGTTAGAACTAGGTACTTAGTTCTCGAGTTTAATTTTAGAAACTAGGTACTTAGTTCTAGATTTTAATTTTAGAACTAGGTACTTAGTTCTCGATTTTAAATTTAAAACTAGCTACCTTGTTCTCGCGTTTACTTCTGGAACTAGGTACTTAGTTCACGATTTTAATTTTAGAACTAGGTACTTAGTTCTCGAGTTTAATCTTAGAACTAGGTACTTAGTTATTGATTTTAATTCTAGAAGTAGGTACTTAGTTCTCGAGTTTAATCTTAGAACTAGGTACTGAGTTCTCGATTTTTATTTTAGAATTAGGTACTTAGTTATCACGTTTATTTCTGGAACTAGGTATTTACAGCTCTATTTTGATTTTAGAACTGGGTACTTGGTTCTCGAGTTTAATCTTAAAAACTAGGTACTTAGCTCTCGCGTTTAATTTTAGAACTAGATACTTAGTTCTCGCGTTTATTTCTGGAACTAGGTACTTAGTTCTCGAACTTAATCTTAGAACTAGGTACTTAGTTCTCGATTTTAATTCTAGAACTAGGTACTTAGTTCTCGAGTTCAATCTTAGAACTAGGTACTTAGTTCTCGCGTTTAATTTTAGAACCGGGTACTTAGTTCTCGCGTTGATTTCTGGAACTAGGTACTTAGTTCTCGATTTTAATTTTAGAACTAGGTACTTACTTTTACCGTTTATTTCTTTAACTAGGTACTTAGTTCTTGATTTTAATTTTGGAACTAGGTACTTAGTTATCACGTTTATTTCTGGAACTAGGTACTGAGTTCTAGCGTTTAATTTTGGAACTAGGTACTTAGTTCCCCATTTTAATTTTAGAACTAATTACTTATTTCTCGCGTTTATATCTGGAACTGGGTACTTAGTTCTCGATTTTAATTTTAGAACTAGATACCTAGTTCTAGCGTTTGATTTGAGAACAAGGTACTTAGTTCTCGATTTTAAATTTAAAACTAGCTACCTTGTTCACGCGTTTATTTCTGGAACTAGGTACTTAGTTCACGATTTTAATTTTAGAACTAGGTACTTAGTTCACTATTTTAATTTTAGAACTAGGTACTTAGTTCTCGAGTTTAATCTTAGAACTAGGTACTTAGTTCTCGATTTTAATTCTAGAACTAGGTACTTAGTTCTTGATTTTAATTCTAGAACTAGGTACTAAGTTCTCGAATTTAATCTTAGAACTAGGTACTTAGTTCTCGATTTTAATTCTAGAACTAGGTACTTAGTTCTCGAGTTTAATCTTAGAACTAGGTACTTAGTCCTCGATTTTAATTCTAGAACTAGGTACTTAGTTCTTGGTTTTAATTCTAGAACTAGGTACTTAGTTCTCGAATTTAATCTTAGAACTAGGTACTTAGTTCTCGATTTTAATCCTAGAACTAGGTACGTAGTTCTGGAGTTTAATCTTAGAACTAGGTACTTAGTTCTCGCGTTTAATTTTAGAACCAGGTACTTAGTTCTCGCGTTTATTTCTGGAACTAGGTATTTAGTTCTCGGTTTTAATTTTAGAACTAGGTACTTAGTTCCCGATTTTAATTTTAGAACTAGATACTTATTTCTCGCGTTTATACCTGGAACTGGGTACTTAGTTCGAGATTTTAATTTTAGAACTAGATACTTAGTTCTCGCGTTTATTTCTGGAACTAGGTAGTGAGTTCTAGCGTTGAATTCTAGAACTAGGTACTTAGTTCTCGCGTTTAATCTTAGAACTAGGTACTTAGTTCTCGCGTTTAATTTTAGAACCAGGTACTTAGTTCTCGCGTTTATTTCTGGAACTGGGTACTTAGTTCTCGGTTTTAATTTTAGAACTAGGTACTTAGTTCTCGAATTTAATCTTAGAACTAGGTACTTAGTTCTCGCGTTTAATTTTAGAACCAGGTACTTAGTTCTCGCGTTTATTTCTGGAACTAGGTACTTAGTTCTCGGTTTTAATTTTAGAACTACGTACTTAGTTCTCGAATTTAATCTTAGAACTAGGTACTTAGTTCTCGATTTTAATTCTAGAACTAGGTACTTAGTTCTCGAGTTTAATTTTAGAACTAGGTACTTAGTTCTCGCGTTTAATTTTAGAAACTAGGTACTCTCGCTCACGCTAGTTTTTCACTTGAAACTCGCGATCCTTGACCTTCCCACCCACTTTACTAGGTCAAATATATTTTATGCACCCATAGTTCCTATATTAAAGTTTCATTATTTTAATTCCTCTTTCGAATGAAACCGGTTTGAAAAATATCGGGGTGGTACAGTTGGGAATGTTCCCTTGTTAGAACTAGGTACTTAGTTCTCGAGTTTAATTTTAGAAACTAGGTACTTAGTTCTAGATTTTAATTTTAGAACTAGGTACTTAGTTCTCGATTTTAAATTTAAAACTAGCTACCTTGTTCTCGCGTTTACTTCTGGAACTAGGTACTTAGTTCACGATTTTAATTTTAGAACTAGGTACTTAGTTCTCGAGTTTAATCTTAGAACTAGGTACTTAGTTATTGATTTTAATTCTAGAAGTAGGTACTTAGTTCTCGAGTTTAATCTTAGAACTAGGTACTGAGTTCTCGATTTTTATTTTAGAATTAGGTACTTAGTTATCACGTTTATTTCTGGAACTAGGTATTTACAGCTCTATTTTGATTTTAGAACTGGGTACTTGGTTCTCGAGTTTAATCTTAAAAACTAGGTACTTAGCTCTCGCGTTTAATTTTAGAACTAGATACTTAGTTCTCGCGTTTATTTCTGGAACTAGGTACTTAGTTCTCGAATTTAATCTTAGAACTAGGTACTTAGTTCTCGATTTTAATTCTAGAACTAGGTACTTAGTTCTCGAGTTCAATCTTAGAACTAGGTACTTAGTTCTCGCGTTTAATTTTAGAACCGGGTACTTAGTTCTCGCGTTTATTTCTGGAACTAGGTTCTTATTTTTACCGTTTATTTCTTTAACTAGGTACTTAGTTCTCGATTTTAATTTTCTGGAACTAGTTACTTAGTTCTCGCGTTTATTTCTGGAACTAGGTACTTAGTTCACGATTTTAATTTTAGAACTAGGTACTTAGTTCTCGCGTTTATTTCTGGAACTAGGTACTTAGTTCTCGATTTCAATTTTAGAACTAGGTACATAGTTCTAGCGTTTAATTTTAGAACTAGGTACTTAGTTCTAGATTTTAATTTTAGAACAAGGTACTTATTTCTCGCGTTTATATCTGGAACTGGGTACTTAGTTCTCGATTTTAATTTTAGAACTAGGTACTTAGTTCTCGAATTTAATCTTAGAACTAGGTACTTAGTTCTCGCGTTTAATTTTAGAACCAGGTACTTAGTTCTCGCGTTTATTTCTGGAACTGGGTACTTAGTTCTCGGTTTTAATTTTAGAACTAGGTACTTAGTTCTCGAATTTAATCTTAGAACTAGGTACTTAGTTCTCGCGTTTAATTTTAGAACCAGGTACTTAGTTCTCGCGTTTATTTCTGGAACTAGGTACTTAGTTCTCGGTTTTAATTTTAGAACTACGTACTTAGTTCTCGAATTTAATCTTAGAACTAGGTACTTAGTTCTCGATTTTAATTCTAGAACTAGGTACTTAGTTCTCGAGTTTAATTTTAGAACTAGGTACTTAGTTCTCGCGTTTAATTTTAGAAACTAGGTACTCTCGCTCACGCTAGTTTTTCACTTGAAACTCGCGATCCTTGACCTTCCCACCCACTTTACTAGGTCAAATATATTTTATGCACCCATAGTTCCTATATTAAAGTTTCATTATTTTAATTCCTCTTTCGAATGAAACCGGTTTGAAAAATATCGGGGTGGTACAGTTGGGAATGTTCCCTTGTTAGAACTAGGTACTTAGTTCTCGAGTTTAATTTTAGAAACTAGGTACTTAGTTCTAGATTTTAATTTTAGAACTAGGTACTTAGTTCTCGATTTTAAATTTAAAACTAGCTACCTTGTTCTCGCGTTTACTTCTGGAACTAGGTACTTAGTTCACGATTTTAATTTTAGAACTAGGTACTTAGTTCTCGAGTTTAATCTTAGAACTAGGTACTTAGTTATTGATTTTAATTCTAGAAGTAGGTACTTAGTTCTCGAGTTTAATCTTAGAACTAGGTACTGAGTTCTCGATTTTTATTTTAGAATTAGGTACTTAGTTATCACGTTTATTTCTGGAACTAGGTATTTACAGCTCTATTTTGATTTTAGAACTGGGTACTTGGTTCTCGAGTTTAATCTTAAAAACTAGGTACTTAGCTCTCGCGTTTAATTTTAGAACTAGATACTTAGTTCTCGCGTTTATTTCTGGAACTAGGTACTTAGTTCTCGAATTTAATCTTAGAACTAGGTACTTAGTTCTCGATTTTAATTCTAGAACTAGGTACTTAGTTCTCGAGTTCAATCTTAGAACTAGGTACTTAGTTCTCGCGTTTAATTTTAGAACCGGGTACTTAGTTCTCGCGTTTATTTCTGGAACTAGGTTCTTATTTTTACCGTTTATTTCTTTAACTAGGTACTTAGTTCTCGATTTTAATTTTCTGGAACTAGTTACTTAGTTCTCGCGTTTATTTCTGGAACTAGGTACTTAGTTCACGATTTTAATTTTAGAACTAGGTACTTAGTTCTCGCGTTTATTTCTGGAACTAGGTACTTAGTTCTCGATTTCAATTTTAGAACTAGGTACATAGTTCTAGCGTTTAATTTTAGAACTAGGTACTTAGTTCTAGATTTTAATTTTAGAACAAGGTACTTATTTCTCGCGTTTATATCTGGAACTGGGTACTTAGTTCTCGATTTTAATTTTAGAACTAGGTGCCTAGTTCTAGCGTATGATTTTAGAACTAGGTACTTAGTTCTAGATTTAAATTTTCTGGAACTAGTTACTTAGTTCTCACGTTTAATTTTAGAACTAGGTACTTAGTCCTCGATTTTAATTCTAGAACTAGGTACTTAGTTCTTGATTTTAATTCTAGAATTAGGTACTTAGTTCTCGAATTTAATCTTAGAACTAGGTACTTAGTTCTCGATTTTAATTCTAGAACTAGGTACTTAGTTCTCGAGTTTAATCTTAGAACTAGGTACTTAGTCCTCGATTTTAATTCTAGAACTAGGTACTTAGTTCTTGATTTTAATTCTAGAACTAGGTAGTTAGTTCTCGAATTTAATCTTAAAACTAGGTACTTAGTTCTCGATTTTAATCCTAGAACTAGGTACTTAGTTCTGGAGTTTAATCTTAGAACTAGGTACTTAGTTCTCGCGTTTAATTTTAGAACCAGGTACTTAGTTCTCGCGTTTATTTCTGGAACTAGGTATTTAGTTCTCGGTTTTAATTTTAGAACTAGGTACTTAGTTCCCGATTTTAATTTTAGAACTAGATACTTATTTCTCGCGTTTATACCTGGAACTGGGTACTTAGTTCCCGATTTTAATTTTAGAACTAGGTACATAGTTCTAGCGTTTAATTTTAGAACTAGGTACTTAGTTCTAGATTTTAATTTTAGAACAAGGTACTTATTTCTCGCGTTTATATCTGGAACTGGGTACTTAGTTCTCGATTTTAATTTTAGAACTAGGTGCCTAGTTCTAGCGTATGATTTTAGAACTAGGTACTTAGTTCTCGATTTTAATTCTAGAACTAGGTACTTAGTTCTCGAGTTTAATCTAAGAACTAGGTACTTAGTCCTCGATTTTAATTCTAGAACTAGGTACTTAGTTCTTGATTTTAATTCTAGAACTAGGTACTTAGTTCTCGAATTTAATCTTAGAACTAGGTACTTAGTTCTCGATTTTAATCCTAGAACTAGGTACTTAGTTCTGGAGTTTAATCTTAGAACTAGGTACTTAGTTCTCGCGTTTAATTTTAGAACCAGGTACTTAGTTCTCGCGTTTATTTCTGGAACTAGGTATTTAGTTCTCGGTTTTAATTTTAGAACTAGGTACTTAGTTCCCGATTTTAATTTTAGAACTAGATACTTATTTCTCGCGTTTATACCTGGAACTGGGTACTTAGTTCGAGATTTTAATTTTAGAACTAGATACTTAGTTCTCGCGTTTATTTCTGGAACTAGGTAGTGAGTTCTTGCGTTGAATTCTAGAACTAGGTACTTAGTTCTCGCGTTTAATCTTAGAACTAGGTACTTAGTTCTCGCGGTTAATTTTAGAACCAGGTACTTAGTTCTCGCGTTTATTTCTGGAACTGGGTACTTAGTTCTCGGTTTTAATTTTAGAACTAGGTACTTAGTTCTCGAATTTAATCTTAGAACTAGGTACTTAGTTCTCGCGTTTAATTTTAGAACCAGGTACTTAGTTCTCGCGTTTATTTCTGGAACTAGGTACTTAGTTCTCGGTTTTAATTTTAGAACTACGTACTTAGTTCTCGAATTTAATCTTAGAACTAGGTACTTAGTTCTCGATTTTAATTCTAGAACTAGGTACTTAGTTCTTGAGTTTAATTTTAGAACTAGGTACTTAGTTCTCGCGTTTAATTTTAGAAACTAGGTACTCTCGCTCACGCTAGTTTTTCACTTGAAACTCGCGATCCTTGACCTTCCCACCCACTTTACTAGGTCAAATATATTTTATGCACCCATAGTTCCTATATTAAAGTTTCATTATTTTAATTCCTCTTTCGAATGAAACCGGTTTGAAAAATATCGGGGTGGTACAGTTGGGAATGTTCCCTTGTTAGAACTAGGTACTTAGTCCTCGATTTTAATTCTAGAACTAGGTACTTAGTTCTTGATTTTAATTCTAGAACTAGGTACTTAGTTCTCGAATTTAATCTTAGAACTAGGTACTTAGTTCTCGATTTTAATCCTAGAACTAGGTACTTAGTTCTGGAGTTTAATCTTAGAACTAGGTACTTAGTTCTCGCGTTTAATTTTAGAACCAGGTACTTAGTTCTCGCGTTTATTTCTGGAACTAGGTATTTAGTTCTCGGTTTTAATTTTAGAACTAGGTACTTAGTTCCCGATTTTAATTTTAGAACTAGATACTTATTTCTCGCGTTTATACCTGGAACTGGGTACTTAGTTCCCGATTTTAATTTTAGAACTAAATACTTAGTTCTCGCGTTTATTTCTGGAACTAGGTAGTGAGTTCTAGCGTTGAATTCTAGAACTAGGTACTTAGTTCTCGCGTTTAATCTTAGAACTAGGTACTTAGTTCTCGCGTTTAATTTTAGAACCAGGTACTTAGTTCTCGCGTTTATTTCTGGAACTAGGTACTTAGTTCTCGGTTTTAATTTTAGAACTAGGTACTTAGTTCTCGAATTTAATCTTAGAACTAGGTACTTAGTTCTCGCGTTTAATTTTAGAACCAGGTACTTAGTTCTCGCGTTTATTTCTGGAACTAGGTACTTAGTTCTCGGTTTTAATTTTAGAACTACGTACTTAGTTCTCGAATTTAATCTTAGAACTAGGTACTTAGTTCTCGATTTTAATTCTAGAACTAGGTACTTAGTTCTCGAGTTTAATTTTAGAACTAGGTACCTAGTTCTAGCGTTTGATTTTAAAACTAGGTACTTAGTTTTAGATTTTAATTTTCTGGAACTAGTTACTTAGTTCTCGATTTTTATTTTAGAATTAGGTACTTAGTTATCACGTTTATTTCTGGAACTAGGTATTTACAGCTCTATTTTGATTTTAGAACTGGGTACTTGGTTCTCGAGTTTAATCTTAGAACTAGGTACTTAGTTCTCGCGTTTAATTTTAGAACTAGGTACTTAGTTCTCGCGTTTATTTCTGGAACTAGGTACTTAGTTCTCGAATTTAATCTTAGAACTAGGTACTTAGTTCTCGATTTTAATTCTAGAACTAGGTACTTAGTTCTCGAGTTTAATCTTAGAACTAGGTACTTAGTTCTCGCGTTTAATTTTAGAACCAGGTACTTAGTTCTCGCGTTTATTTCTGGAACTAGGTATTTAGTTCTCGGTTTTAATTCTAGAACTAGGTACTTAGTTCTCGAGTTTAATCTTAGAACTAGGTACTTAGTCCTCGATTTTAATTCTAGAACTAGGTACTTAGTTCTTGATTTTAATTCTAGAACTAGGTACTTAGTTCTCGAATTTAATCTTAGAACTAGGTACTTAGTTCTCGATTTTAATCCTAGAACTAGGTACTTAGTTCTGGAGTTTAATCTTAGAACTAGGTACTTAGTTCTCGCGTTTAATTTTAGAACCAGGTACTTAGTTCTCGCGTTTATTTCTGGAACTAGGTATTTAGTTCTCGGTTTTAATTTTAGAACTAGGTACTTAGTTCCCGATTTTAATTTTAGAACTAGATACTTATTTCTCGCGTTTATACCTGGAACTGGGTACTTAGTTCGAGATTTTAATTTTAGAACTAGATACTTAGTTCTCGCGTTTATTTCTGGAACTAGGTAGTGAGTTCTAGCGTTGAATTCTAGAACTAGGTACTTAGTTCTCGCGTTTAATTTTAGAACTAGGTACTTAGTTCTCGCGTTTAATTTTAGAACCAGGTACTTAGTTCTCGCGTTTATTTCTGGAACTGGGTACTTAGTTCTCGGTTTTAATTTTAGAACTAGGTACTTAGTTCTCGAATTTAATCTTAGAACTAGGTACTTAGTTCTCGCGTTTAATTTTAGAACCAGGTACTTAGTTCTCGCGTTTATTTCTGGAACTAGGTACTTAGTTCTCGGTTTTAATTTTAGAACTACGTACTTAGTTCTCGAATTTAATCTTAGAACTAGGTACTTAGTTCTCGATTTTAATTCTAGAACTAGGTACTTAGTTCTCGAGTTTAATTTTAGAACTAGGTACTTAGTTCTCGCGTTTAATTTTAGAAACTAGGTACTCTCGCTCACGCTAGTTTTTCACTTGAAACTCGCGATCCTTGACCTTCCCACCCACTTTACTAGGTCAAATATATTTTATGCACCCATAGTTCCTATATTAAAGTTTCATTATTTTAATTCCTCTTTCGAATGAAACCGGTTTGAAAAATATCGGGGTGGTACAGTTGGGAATGTTCCCTTGTTAGAACTAGGTACTTAGTCCTCGATTTTAATTCTAGAACTAGGTACTTAGTTTTTGATTTTAATTCTAGAACTAGGTACTTAGTTCTCGAATTTAATCTTAGAACTAGGTACTTAGTTCTCGATTTTAATCCTAGAACTAGGTACTTAGTTCTGGAGTTTAATCTTAGAACTAGGTACTTAGTTCTCGCGTTTAATTTTAGAACCAGGTACTTAGTTCTCGCGTTTATTTCTGGAACTAGGTATTTAGTTCTCGGTTTTAATTTTAGAACTAGGTACTTAGTTCCCGATTTTAATTTTAGAACTAGATACTTATTTCTCGCGTTTATACCTGGAACTGGGTACTTAGTTCCCGATTTTAATTTTAGAACTAGGTACATAGTTCTAGCGTTTAATTTTAGAACTAGGTACTTAGTTCTAGATTTTAATTTTAGAACAAGGTACTTATTTCTCGCGTTTATATCTGGAACTGGGTACTTAGTTCTCGATTTTAATTTTAGAACTAGGTGCCTAGTTCTAGCGTATGATTTTAGAACTAGGTACTTAGTTCTCGATTTTAATTCTAGAACTAGGTACTTAGTTCTCGAGTTTAATCTAAGAACTAGGTACTTAGTCCTCGATTTTAATTCTAGAACTAGGTACTTAGTTCTTGATTTTAATTCTAGAACTAGGTACTTAGTTCTCGAATTTAATCTTAGAACTAGGTACTTAGTTCTCGATTTTAATCCTAGAACTAGGTACTTAGTTCTGGAGTTTAATCTTAGAACTAGGTACTTAGTTCTCGCGTTTAATTTTAGAACCAGGTACTTAGTTCTCGCGTTTATTTCTGGAACTAGGTATTTAGTTCTCGGTTTTAATTTTAGAACTAGGTACTTAGTTCCCGATTTTAATTTTAGAACTAGATACTTATTTCTCGCGTTTATACCTGGAACTGGGTACTTAGTTCGAGATTTTAATTTTAGAACTAGATACTTAGTTCTCGCGTTTATTTCTGGAACTAGGTAGTGAGTTCTTGCGTTGAATTCTAGAACTAGGTACTTAGTTCTCGCGTTTAATCTTAGAACTAGGTACTTAGTTCTCGCGGTTAATTTTAGAACCAGGTACTTAGTTCTCGCGTTTATTTCTGGAACTGGGTACTTAGTTCTCGGTTTTAATTTTAGAACTAGGTACTTAGTTCTCGAATTTAATCTTAGAACTAGGTACTTAGTTCTCGCGTTTAATTTTAGAACCAGGTACTTAGTTCTCGCGTTTATTTCTGGAACTAGGTACTTAGTTCTCGGTTTTAATTTTAGAACTACGTACTTAGTTCTCGAATTTAATCTTAGAACTAGGTACTTAGTTCTCGATTTTAATTCTAGAACTAGGTACTTAGTTCTTGAGTTTAATTTTAGAACTAGGTACTTAGTTCTCGCGTTTAATTTTAGAAACTAGGTACTCTCGCTCACGCTAGTTTTTCACTTGAAACTCGCGATCCTTGACCTTCCCACCCACTTTACTAGGTCAAATATATTTTATGCACCCATAGTTCCTATATTAAAGTTTCATTATTTTAATTCCTCTTTCGAATGAAACCGGTTTGAAAAATATCGGGGTGGTACAGTTGGGAATGTTCCCTTGTTAGAACTAGGTACTTAGTCCTCGATTTTAATTCTAGAACTAGGTACTTAGTTCTTGATTTTAATTCTAGAACTAGGTACTTAGTTCTCGAATTTAATCTTAGAACTAGGTACTTAGTTCTCGATTTTAATCCTAGAACTAGGTACTTAGTTCTGGAGTTTAATCTTAGAACTAGGTACTTAGTTCTCGCGTTTAATTTTAGAACCAGGTACTTAGTTCTCGCGTTTATTTCTGGAACTAGGTATTTAGTTCTCGGTTTTAATTTTAGAACTAGGTACTTAGTTCCCGATTTTAATTTTAGAACTAGATACTTATTTCTCGCGTTTATACCTGGAACTGGGTACTTAGTTCCCGATTTTAATTTTAGAACTAAATACTTAGTTCTCGCGTTTATTTCTGGAACTAGGTAGTGAGTTCTAGCGTTGAATTCTAGAACTAGGTACTTAGTTCTCGCGTTTAATCTTAGAACTAGGTACTTAGTTCTCGCGTTTAATTTTAGAACCAGGTACTTAGTTCTCGCGTTTATTTCTGGAACTAGGTACTTAGTTCTCGGTTTTAATTTTAGAACTAGGTACTTAGTTCTCGAATTTAATCTTAGAACTAGGTACTTAGTTCTCGCGTTTAATTTTAGAACCAGGTACTTAGTTCTCGCGTTTATTTCTGGAACTAGGTACTTAGTTCTCGGTTTTAATTTTAGAACTACGTACTTAGTTCTCGAATTTAATCTTAGAACTAGGTACTTAGTTCTCGATTTTAATTCTAGAACTAGGTACTTAGTTCTCGAGTTTAATTTTAGAACTAGGTACCTAGTTCTAGCGTTTGATTTTAAAACTAGGTACTTAGTTTTAGATTTTAATTTTCTGGAACTAGTTACTTAGTTCTCGATTTTTATTTTAGAATTAGGTACTTAGTTATCACGTTTATTTCTGGAACTAGGTATTTACAGCTCTATTTTGATTTTAGAACTGGGTACTTGGTTCTCGAGTTTAATCTTAGAACTAGGTACTTAGTTCTCGCGTTTAATTTTAGAACTAGGTACTTAGTTCTCGCGTTTATTTCTGGAACTAGGTACTTAGTTCTCGAATTTAATCTTAGAACTAGGTACTTAGTTCTCGATTTTAATTCTAGAACTAGGTACTTAGTTCTCGAGTTTAATCTTAGAACTAGGTACTTAGTTCTCGCGTTTAATTTTAGAACCAGGTACTTAGTTCTCGCGTTTATTTCTGGAACTAGGTATTTAGTTCTCGGTTTTAATTCTAGAACTAGGTACTTAGTTCTCGAGTTTAATCTTAGAACTAGGTACTTAGTCCTCGATTTTAATTCTAGAACTAGGTACTTAGTTCTTGATTTTAATTCTAGAACTAGGTACTTAGTTCTCGAATTTAATCTTAGAACTAGGTACTTAGTTCTCGATTTTAATCCTAGAACTAGGTACTTAGTTCTGGAGTTTAATCTTAGAACTAGGTACTTAGTTCTCGCGTTTAATTTTAGAACCAGGTACTTAGTTCTCGCGTTTATTTCTGGAACTAGGTATTTAGTTCTCGGTTTTAATTTTAGAACTAGGTACTTAGTTCCCGATTTTAATTTTAGAACTAGATACTTATTTCTCGCGTTTATACCTGGAACTGGGTACTTAGTTCGAGATTTTAATTTTAGAACTAGATACTTAGTTCTCGCGTTTATTTCTGGAACTAGGTAGTGAGTTCTAGCGTTGAATTCTAGAACTAGGTACTTAGTTCTCGCGTTTAATTTTAGAACTAGGTACTTAGTTCTCGCGTTTAATTTTAGAACCAGGTACTTAGTTCTCGCGTTTATTTCTGGAACTGGGTACTTAGTTCTCGGTTTTAATTTTAGAACTAGGTACTTAGTTCTCGAATTTAATCTTAGAACTAGGTACTTAGTTCTCGCGTTTAATTTTAGAACCAGGTACTTAGTTCTCGCGTTTATTTCTGGAACTAGGTACTTAGTTCTCGGTTTTAATTTTAGAACTACGTACTTAGTTCTCGAATTTAATCTTAGAACTAGGTACTTAGTTCTCGATTTTAATTCTAGAACTAGGTACTTAGTTCTCGAGTTTAATTTTAGAACTAGGTACTTAGTTCTCGCGTTTAATTTTAGAAACTAGGTACTCTCGCTCACGCTAGTTTTTCACTTGAAACTCGCGATCCTTGACCTTCCCACCCACTTTACTAGGTCAAATATATTTTATGCACCCATAGTTCCTATATTAAAGTTTCATTATTTTAATTCCTCTTTCGAATGAAACCGGTTTGAAAAATATCGGGGTGGTACAGTTGGGAATGTTCCCTTGTTAGAACTAGGTACTTAGTCCTCGATTTTAATTCTAGAACTAGGTACTTAGTTTTTGATTTTAATTCTAGAACTAGGTACTTAGTTCTCGAATTTAATCTTAGAACTAGGTACTTAGTTCTCGATTTTAATCCTAGAACTAGGTACTTAGTTCTGGAGTTTAATCTTAGAACTAGGTACTTAGTTCTCGCGTTTAATTTTAGAACCAGGTACTTAGTTCTCGCGTTTATTTCTGGAACTAGGTATTTAGTTCTCGGTTTTAATTTTAGAACTAGGTACTTAGTTCCCGATTTTAATTTTAGAACTAGATACTTATTTCTCGCGTTTATACCTGGAACTGGGTACTTAGTTCCCGATTTTAATTTTAGAACTAGGTACATAGTTCTAGCGTTTAATTTTAGAACTAGGTACTTAGTTCTAGATTTTAATTTTAGAACAAGGTACTTATTTCTCGCGTTTATATCTGGAACTGGGTACTTAGTTCTCGATTTTAATTTTAGAACTAGGTGCCTAGTTCTAGCGTATGATTTTAGAACTAGGTACTTAGTTCTCGATTTTAATTCTAGAACTAGGTACTTAGTCCTCGATTTTAATTCTAGAACTAGGTACTTAGTTCTTGATTTTAATTCTAGAACTAGGTACTTAGTTCTCGAATTTAATCTTAGAACTAGGTACTTAGTTCTCGATTTTAATCCTAGAACTAGGTACTTAGTTCTCGCGTTTAATTTTAGAACCAGGTACTTAGTTCTCGCGTTTATTTCTGGAACTAGGTATTTAGTTCTCGGTTTTAATTTTAGAACTAGGTACTTAGTTCCCGATTTTAATTTTAGAACTAGATACTTATTTCTCGCGTTTATACCTGGAACTGGGTACTTAGTTCGAGATTTTAATTTTAGAACTAGATACTTAGTTCTCGCGTTTATTTCTGGAACTAGGTAGTGAGTTCTAGCGTTGAATTCTAGAACTAGGTACTTAGTTCTCGCGTTTAATCTTAGAACTAGGTACTTAGTTCTCGCGTTTAATTTTAGAACCAGGTACTTAGTTCTCGCGTTTATTTCTGGAACTGGGTACTTAGTTCTCGGTTTTAATTTTAGAACTAGGTACTTAGTTCTCGATTTTAATTCTAGAACTAGGTACTTAGTTCTCGAGTTCAATCTTAGAACTAGGTACTTAGTTCTCGCGTTTAATTTTAGAACCGGGTACTTAGTTCTCGCGTTTATTTCTGGAACTAGGTTCTTATTTTTACCGTTTATTTCTTTAACTAGGTACTTAGTTCTCGATTTTAATTTTCTGGAACTAGTTACTTAGTTCTCGCGTTTATTTCTGGAACTAGGTACTTAGTTCACGATTTTAATTTTAGAACTAGGTACTTAGTTCTCGCGTTTATTTCTGGAACTAGGTACTTAGTTCTCGATTTCAATTTTAGAACTAGGTACATAGTTCTAGCGTTTAATTTTAGAACTAGGTACTTAGTTCTAGATTTTAATTTTAGAACAAGGTACTTATTTCTCGCGTTTATATCTGGAACTGGGTACTTAGTTCTCGATTTTAATTTTAGAACTAGGTGCCTAGTTCTAGCGTATGATTTTAGAACTAGGTACTTAGTTCTAGATTTAAATTTTCTGGAACTAGTTACTTAGTTCTCACGTTTAATTTTAGAACTAGGTACTTAGTCCTCGATTTTAATTCTAGAACTAGGTACTTAGTTCTTGATTTTAATTCTAGAATTAGGTACTTAGTTCTCGAATTTAATCTTAGAACTAGGTACTTAGTTCTCGATTTTAATTCTAGAACTAGGTACTTAGTTCTCGAGTTTAATCTTAGAACTAGGTACTTAGTCCTCGATTTTAATTCTAGAACTAGGTACTTAGTTCTTGATTTTAATTCTAGAACTAGGTAGTTAGTTCTCGAATTTAATCTTAAAACTAGGTACTTAGTTCTCGATTTTAATCCTAGAACTAGGTACTTAGTTCTGGAGTTTAATCTTAGAACTAGGTACTTAGTTCTCGCGTTTAATTTTAGAACCAGGTACTTAGTTCTCGCGTTTATTTCTGGAACTAGGTATTTAGTTCTCGGTTTTAATTTTAGAACTAGGTACTTAGTTCCCGATTTTAATTTTAGAACTAGATACTTATTTCTCGCGTTTATACCTGGAACTGGGTACTTAGTTCCCGATTTTAATTTTAGAACTAGGTACATAGTTCTAGCGTTTAATTTTAGAACTAGGTACTTAGTTCTAGATTTTAATTTTAGAACAAGGTACTTATTTCTCGCGTTTATATCTGGAACTGGGTACTTAGTTCTCGATTTTAATTTTAGAACTAGGTGCCTAGTTCTAGCGTATGATTTTAGAACTAGGTACTTAGTTCTAGATTTAAATTTTCTGGAACTAGTTACTTAGTTCTCGCGTTTAATTTTAGAACTAGGTACTTAGTCCTCGATTTTAATTCTAGAACTAGGTACTTAGTTCTTGATTTTAATTCTAGAATTAGGTACTTAGTTCTCGAATTTAATCTTAGAACTAGGTACTTAGTTCTCGATTTTAATTCTAGAACTAGGTACTTAGTTCTCGAGTTTAATCTTAGAACTAGGTACTTAGTCCTCGATTTTAATTCTAGAACTAGGTACTTAGTTCTTGATTTTAATTCTAGAACTAGGTACTTAGTTCTCGAATTTAATCTTAGAACTAGGTACTTAGTTCTCGATTTTAATCCTAGAACTAGGTACTTAGTTCTGGAGTTTAATCTTAGAACTAGGTACTTAGTTCTCGCGTTTAATTTTAGAACCAGGTACTTAGTTCTCGCGTTTATTTCTGGAACTAGGTATTTAGTTCTCGGTTTTAATTTTAGAACTAGGTACTTAGTTCCCGATTTTAATTTTAGAACTAGATACTTATTTCTCGCGTTTATACCTGGAACTGGGTACTTAGTTCGAGATTTTAATTTTAGAACTAGATACTTAGTTCTCGCGTTTATTTCTGGAACTAGGTAGTGAGTTCTAGCGTTGAATTCTAGAACTAGGTACTTAGTTCTCGCGTTTAATCTTAGAACTAGGTACTTAGTTCTCGCGTTTAATTTTAGAACCAGGTACTTAGTTCTCGCGTTTATTTCTGGAACTGGGTACTTAGTTCTCGGTTTTAATTTTAGAACTAGGTACTTAGTTCTCGAATTTAATCTTAGAACTAGGTACTTAGTTCTCGCGTTTAATTTTAGAACCAGGTACTTAGTTCTCGCGTTTATTTCTGGAACTAGGTACTTAGTTCTCGGTTTTAATTTTAGAACTACGTACTTAGTTCTCGAATTTAATCTTAGAACTAGGTACTTAGTTCTCGATTTTAATTCTAGAACTAGGTACTTAGTTCTCGAGTTTAATTTTAGAACTAGGTACTTAGTTCTCGCGTTTAATTTTAGAAACTAGGTACTCTCGCTCACGCTAGTTTTTCACTTGAAACTCGCGATCCTTGACCTTCCCACCCACTTTACTAGGTCAAATATATTTTATGCACCCATAGTTCCTATATTAAAGTTTCATTATTTTAATTCCTCTTTCGAATGAAACCGGTTTGAAAAATATCGGGGTGGTACAGTTGGGAATGTTCCCTTGTTAGAACTAGGTACTTAGTCCTCGATTTTAATTCTAGAACTAGGTACTTAGTTCTTGATTTTAATTCTAGAACTAGGTACTTAGTTCTCGAATTTAATCTTAGAACTAGGTACTTAGTTCTCGATTTTAATCCTAGAACTAGGTACTTAGTTCTGGAGTTTAATCTTAGAACTAGGTACTTAGTTCTCGCGTTTAATTTTAGAACCAGGTACTTAGTTCTCGCGTTTATTTCTGGAACTAGGTATTTAGTTCTCGGTTTTAATTTTAGAACTAGGTACTTAGTTCCCGATTTTAATTTTAGAACTAGATACTTATTTCTCGCGTTTATACCTGGAACTGGGTACTTAGTTCCCGATTTTAATTTTAGAACTAAATACTTAGTTCTCGCGTTTATTTCTGGAACTAGGTAGTGAGTTCTAGCGTTGAATTCTAGAACTAGGTACTTAGTTCTCGCGTTTAATCTTAGAACTAGGTACTTAGTTCTCGCGTTTAATTTTAGAACCAGGTACTTAGTTCTCGCGTTTATTTCTGGAACTAGGTACTTAGTTCTCGGTTTTAATTTTAGAACTAGGTACTTAGTTCTCGAATTTAATCTTAGAACTAGGTACTTAGTTCTCGCGTTTAATTTTAGAACCAGGTACTTAGTTCTCGCGTTTATTTCTGGAACTAGGTACTTAGTTCTCGGTTTTAATTTTAGAACTACGTACTTAGTTCTCGAATTTAATCTTAGAACTAGGTACTTAGTTCTCGATTTTAATTCTAGAACTAGGTACTTAGTTCTCGAGTTTAATTTTAGAACTAGGTACCTAGTTCTAGCGTTTGATTTTAGAACTAGGTACTTAGTTTTAGATTTTAATTTTCTGGAACTAGTTACTTAGTTCTCGATTTTTATTTTAGAATTAGGTACTTAGTTATCACGTTTATTTCTGGAACTAGGTATTTACAGCTCTATTTTGATTTTAGAACTGGGTACTTGGTTCTCGAGTTTAATCTTAGAACTAGGTACTTAGTTCTCGCGTTTAATTTTAGAACTAGGTACTTAGTTCTCGCGTTTATTTCTGGAACTAGGTACTTAGTTCTCGAATTTAATCTTAGAACTAGGTACTTAGTTCTCGATTTTAATTCTAGAACTAGGTACTTAGTTCTCGAGTTTAATCTTAGAACTAGGTACTTAGTTCTCGCGTTTAATTTTAGAACCAGGTACTTAGTTCTCGCGTTTATTTCTGGAACTAGGTATTTAGTTCTCGGTTTTAATTTTAGAACTAGGTACTTAGTTCCCGATTTTAATTTTAGAACTAGATACTTATTTCTCGCGTTTATACCTGGAACTGGGTACTTAGTTCCCGATTTTAATTTTAGAACTAAATACTTAGTTCTCGCGTTTATTTCTGGAACTAGGTAGTGAGTTCTAGCGTTGAATTCTAGAACTAGGTACTTAGTTCTCGCGTTTAATCTTAGAACTAGGTACTTAGTTCTCGCGTTTAATTTTAGAACCAGGTACCTAGTTCTAGCGTTTGATTTTAGAACTAGGTACTTAGTTCTCGGTTTTAATTTTAGAACTAGGTACTTAGTTCTCGAATTTAATCTTAGAACTAGGTACTTAGTTCTCGCGTTTAATTTTAGAACCAGGTACTTAGTTCTCGCGTTTATTTCTGGAACTAGGTACTTAGTTCTCGGTTTTAATTTTAGAACTACGTACTTAGTTCTCGAATTTAATCTTAGAACTAGGTACTTAGTTCTCGATTTTAATTCTAGAACTAGGTACTTAGTTCTCGAGTTTAATTTTAGAACTAGGAACCTAGTTCTAGCGTTTGATTTTAGAACTAGGTACTTAGTTTTAGATTTTAATTTTCTGGAACTAGTTACTTAGTTCTCGATTTTTATTTTAGAATTAGGTACTTAGTTATCACGTTTATTTCTGGAACTAGGTATTTACAGCTCTATTTTGATTTTAGAACTGGGTACTTGGTTCTCGAGTTTAATCTTAGAACTAGGTACTTAGTTCTCGCGTTTAATTTTAGAACTAGGTACTTAGTTCTCGCGTTTATTTCTGGAACTAGGTACTTAGTTCTCGAATTTAATCTTAGAACTAGGTACTTAGTTCTCGATTTTAATTCTAGAACTAGGTACTTAGTTCTCGAGTTTAATCTTAGAACTAGGTACTTAGTTCTGGAGTTTAATCTTAGAACTAGGTACTTAGTTCTCGCGTTTAATTTTAGAACCAGGTACTTAGTTCTCGCGTTTATTTCTGGAACTAGGTATTTAGTTCTCGGTTTTAATTTTAGAACTAGGTACTTAGTTCCCGATTTTAATTTTAGAACTAGATACTTATTTCTCGCGTTTATTTCTGGAACTAGGTAGTGAGTTCTAGCGTTGAATTCTAGAACTAGGTACTTAGTTCTCGCGTTTAATCTTAGAACTAGGTACTTAGTTCTCGCGTTTAATTTTAGAACCAGGTACTTAGTTCTCGCGTTTATTTCTGGAACTAGGTACTTAGTTCTCGGTTTTAATTTTAGAACTACGTACTTAGTTCTCGAATTTAATCTTAGAACTAGGTACTTAATTCTCGATTTTAATTCTAGAACTAGGTACTTAGTTCTCGAGTTTAATTTTAGAACTAGGAACCTAGTTCTAGCGTTTGATTTTAGAACTAGGTACTTAGTTTTAGATTTTAATTTTCTGGAACTAGTTACTTAGTTCTCGATTTTTATTTTAGAATTAGGTACTTAGTTATCACGTTTATTTCTGGAACTAGGTATTTACAGCTCTATTTTGATTTTAGAACTGGGTACTTGGTTCTCGAGTTTAATCTTAGAACTAGGTACTTAGTTCTCGCGTTTAATTTTAGAACTAGGTACTTAGTTCTCGCGTTTATTTCTGGAACTAGGTACTTAGTTCTCGAATTTAATCTTAGAACTAGGTTCTTAGTTCTCGATTTTAATTCTAGAACTAGGTACTTAGTTCTCGAGTTTAATCTTAGAACTAGGTACTTAGTTCTGGAGTTTAATCTTAGAACTAGGTACTTAGTTCTCGCGTTTAATTTTAGAACCAGGTACTTAGTTCTCGCGTTTATTTCTGGAACTAGGTATTTAGTTCTCGGTTTTAATTTTAGAACTAGGTACTTAGTTCCCGATTTTAATTTTAGAACTAGATACTTATTTCTCGCGTTTATACCTGGAACTGGGTACTTAGTTCCCGATTTTAATTTTAGAACTAAATACTTAGTTCTCGCGTTTATTTCTGGAACTAGGTAGTGAGTTCTAGCGTTGAATTCTAGAACTAGGTACTTAGTTCTCGCGTTTAATCTTAGAACTAGGTACTTAGTTCTCGCGTTTAATTTTAGAACCAGGTACTTAGTTCTCGCGTTTATTTCTGGAACTAGGTACTTAGTTCTCGGTTTTAATTTTAGAACTAGGTACTTAGTTCTCGAATTTAATCTTAGAACTAGGTACTTAGTTCTCGCGTTTAATTTTAGAACCAGGTACTTAGTTCTCGCGTTTATTTCTGGAACTAGGTACTTAGTTCTCGGTTTTAATTTTAGAACTACGTACTTAGTTCTCGAATTTAATCTTAGAACTAGGTACTTAGTTCTCGATTTTAATTCTAGAACTAGGTACTTAGTTCTCGAGTTTAATTTTAGAACTAGGTACCTAGTTCTAGCGTTTGATTTTAGAACTAGGTACTTAGTTTTAGATTTTAATTTTCTGGAACTAGTTACTTAGTTCTCGATTTTTATTTTAGAATTAGGTACTTAGTTATCACGTTTATTTCTGGAACTAGGTATTTACAGCTCTATTTTGATTTTAGAACTGGGTACTTGGTTCTCGAGTTTAATCTTAGAACTAGGTACTTAGTTCTCGCGTTTAATTTTAGAACTAGGTACTTAGTTCTCGCGTTTATTTCTGGAACTAGGTACTTAGTTCTCGAATTTAATCTTAGAACTAGGTACTTAGTTCTCGATTTTAATTCTAGAACTAGGTACTTAGTTCTCGAGTTTAATCTTAGAACTAGGTACTTAGTTCTCGCGTTTAATTTTAGAACCAGGTACTTAGTTCTCGCGTTTGTTTCTGGAACTAGGTATTTAGTTCTCGGTTTTAATTTTAGAACTAGGTACTTAGTTCCCGATTTTAATTTTAGAACTAGATACTTATTTCTCGCGTTTATACCTGGAACTGGGTACTTAGTTCCCGATTTTAATTTTAGAACTAAATACTTAGTTCTCGCGTTTATTTCTGGAACTAGGTAGTGAGTTCTAGCGTTGAATTCTAGAACTAGGTACTTAGTTCTCGCGTTTAATCTTAGAACTAGGTACTTAGTTCTCGCGTTTAATTTTAGAACCAGGTACTTAGTTCTCGCGTTTATTTCTGGAACTAGGTACTTAGTTCTCGGTTTTAATTTTAGAACTAGGTACTTAGTTCTCGAATTTAATCTTAGAACTAGGTACTTAGTTCTCGCGTTTAATTTTAGAACCAGGTACTTAGTTCTCGCGTTTATTTCTGGAACTAGGTACTTAGTTCTCGGTTTTAATTTTAGAACTACGTACTTAGTTCTCGAATTTAATCTTAGAACTAGGTACTTAGTTCTCGATTTTAATTCTAGAACTAGGTACTTAGTTCTCGAGTTTAATTTTAGAACTAGGAACCTAGTTCTAGCGTTTGATTTTAGAACTAGGTACTTAGTTTTAGATTTTAATTTTCTGGAACTAGTTACTTAGTTCTCGATTTTTATTTTAGAATTAGGTACTTAGTTATCACGTTTATTTCTGGAACTAGGTATTTACAGCTCTATTTTGATTTTAGAACTGGGTACTTGGTTCTCGAGTTTAATCTTAGAACTAGGTACTTAGTTCTCGCGTTTAATTTTAGAACTAGGTACTTAGTTCTCGCGTTTATTTCTGGAACTAGGTACTTAGTTCTCGAATTTAATCTTAGAACTAGGTACTTAGTTCTCGATTTTAATTCTAGAACTAGGTACTTAGTTCTCGAGTTTAATCTTAGAACTAGGTACTTAGTTCTCGCGTTTAATTTTAGAACTAGGTAGTGAGTTCTAGCGTTTAATTCTAGAACTAGGTACCTAGTTCTCGCGTTTAATTTTGGAACTAGGTACTTAGTTCTCGCGTTGATTTCTGGAACTAGGTACTTAGTTCTCGATTTTAATTTTAGAACTAGGTACTTACTTTTACCGTTTATTTCTTTAACTAGGTACTTAGTTCTCGAATTTAATCTTAGAACTAGGTACTTAGTTCTCGATTTTAATTCTAGAACTAGGTACTTAGTTCTCGAGTTTAATTTTAGAACTAGGAACCTAGTTCTAGCGTTTGATTTTAGAACTAGGTACTTAGTTTTAGATTTTAATTTTCTGGAACTAGTTACTTAGTTCTCGATTTTTATTTTAGAATTAGGTACTTAGTTATCACGTTTATTTCTGGAACTAGGTATTTACAGCTCTATTTTGATTTTAGAACTGGGTACTTGGTTCTCGAGTTTAATCTTAGAACTAGGTACTTAGTTCTCGCGTTTAATTTTAGAACTAGGTACTTAGTTCTCGCGTTTATTTCTGGAACTAGGTACTTAGTTCTCGAATTTAATCTTAGAACTAGGTACTTAGTTCTCGATTTTAATTCTAGAACTAGGTACTTAGTTCTCGAGTTTAATCTTAGAACTAGGTACTTAGTTCTGGAGTTTAATCTTAGAACTAGGTACTTAGTTCTCGCGTTTAATTTTAGAACCAGGTACTTAGTTCTCGCGTTTATTTCTGGAACTAGGTATTTAGTTCTCGGTTTTAATTTTAGAACTAGGTACTTAGTTCCCGATTTTAATTTTAGAACTAGATACTTATTTCTCGCGTTTATACCTGGAACTGGGTACTTAGTTCCCGATTTTAATTTTAGAACTAAATACTTAGTTCTCGCGTTTATTTCTGGAACTAGGTAGTGAGTTCTAGCGTTGAATTCTAGAACTAGGTACTTAGTTCTCGCGTTTAATCTTAGAACTAGGTACTTAGTTCTCGCGTTTAATTTTAGAACCAGGTACTTAGTTCTCGCGTTTATTTCTGGAACTAGGTACTTAGTTCTCGGTTTTAATTTTAGAACTAGGTACTTAGTTCTCGAATTTAATCTTAGAACTAGGTACTTAGTTCTCGCGTTTAATTTTAGAACCAGGTACTTAGTTCTCGCGTTTATTTCTGGAACTAGGTACTTAGTTCTCGGTTTTAATTTTAGAACTACGTACTTAGTTCTCGAATTTAATCTTAGAACTAGGTACTTAGTTCTCGATTTTAATTCTAGAACTAGGTACTTAGTTCTCGAGTTTAATTTTAGAACTAGGTACCTAGTTCTAGCGTTTGATTTTAGAACTAGGTACTTAGTTTTAGATTTTAATTTTCTGGAACTAGTTACTTAGTTCTCGATTTTTATTTTAGAATTAGGTACTTAGTTATCACGTTTATTTCTGGAACTAGGTATTTACAGCTCTATTTTGATTTTAGAACTGGGTACTTGGTTCTCGAGTTTAATCTTAGAACTAGGTACTTAGTTCTCGCGTTTAATTTTAGAACTAGGTACTTAGTTCTCGCGTTTATTTCTGGAACTAGGTACTTAGTTCTCGAATTTAATCTTAGAACTAGGTACTTAGTTCTCGATTTTAATTCTAGAACTAGGTACTTAGTTCTCGAGTTTAATCTTAGAACTAGGTACTTAGTTCTCGCGTTTAATTTTAGAACCAGGTACTTAGTTCTCGCGTTTGTTTCTGGAACTAGGTATTTAGTTCTCGGTTTTAATTTTAGAACTAGGTACTTAGTTCCCGATTTTAATTTTAGAACTAGATACTTATTTCTCGCGTTTATACCTGGAACTGGGTACTTAGTTCCCGATTTTAATTTTAGAACTAAATACTTAGTTCTCGCGTTTATTTCTGGAACTAGGTAGTGAGTTCTAGCGTTGAATTCTAGAACTAGGTACTTAGTTCTCGCGTTTAATCTTAGAACTAGGTACTTAGTTCTCGCGTTTAATTTTAGAACCAGGTACTTAGTTCTCGCGTTTATTTCTGGAACTAGGTACTTAGTTCTCGGTTTTAATTTTAGAACTAGGTACTTAGTTCTCGAATTTAATCTTAGAACTAGGTACTTAGTTCTCGCGTTTAATTTTAGAACCAGGTACTTAGTTCTCGCGTTTATTTCTGGAACTAGGTACTTAGTTCTCGGTTTTAATTTTAGAACTACGTACTTAGTTCTCGAATTTAATCTTAGAACTAGGTACTTAGTTCTCGATTTTAATTCTAGAACTAGGTACTTAGTTCTCGAGTTTAATTTTAGAACTAGGAACCTAGTTCTAGCGTTTGATTTTAGAACTAGGTACTTAGTTTTAGATTTTAATTTTCTGGAACTAGTTACTTAGTTCTCGATTTTTATTTTAGAATTAGGTACTTAGTTATCACGTTTATTTCTGGAACTAGGTATTTACAGCTCTATTTTGATTTTAGAACTGGGTACTTGGTTCTCGAGTTTAATCTTAGAACTAGGTACTTAGTTCTCGCGTTTAATTTTAGAACTAGGTACTTAGTTCTCGCGTTTATTTCTGGAACTAGGTACTTAGTTCTCGAATTTAATCTTAGAACTAGGTACTTAGTTCTCGATTTTAATTCTAGAACTAGGTACTTAGTTCTCGAGTTTAATCTTAGAACTAGGTACTTAGTTCTCGCGTTTAATTTTAGAACTAGGTAGTGAGTTCTAGCGTTTAATTCTAGAACTAGGTACCTAGTTCTCGCGTTTAATTTTGGAACTAGGTACTTAGTTCTCGCGTTGATTTCTGGAACTAGGTACTTAGTTCTCGATTTTAATTTTAGAACTAGGTACTTACTTTTACCGTTTATTTCTTTAACTAGGTACTTAGTTCTCGATTTTAATTTTGGAACTAGGTACTTAGTTATCACGTTTATTTCTGGAACTAGGTACTGAGTTCTAGCGTTTAATTTTGGAACTAGGTACTTAGTTCCCCATTTTAATTTTAGAACTAGGTACTTATTTCTCGCGTTTATATCTGGAACTGGGTACTTAGTTCTCGATTTTAATTTTAGAACTAGATACCTAGTTCTAGCGTTTGATTTTAGAACAAGGTACTTAGTTCTCGATTTTAAATTTAAAACTAGCTACCTTGTTCACGCGTTTATTTCTGGAACTAGGTACTTAGTTCACGATTTTAATTTTAGAACTAGGTACTTAGTTCACTATTTTAATTTTAGAACTAGGTACTTAGTTCTCGAGTTTAATCTTAGAACTAGGTACTTAGTTCTCGATTTTAATTCTAGAACTAGGTACTTAGTTCTTGATTTTAATTCTAGAACTAGGTACTAAGTTCTCGAATTTAATCTTAGAACTAGGTACTTAGTTCTCGATTTTAATTCTAGAACTAGGTACTTAGTTCTCGAGTTTAATCTTAGAACTAGGTACTTAGTCCTCGATTTTAATTCTAGAACTAGGTACTTAGTTCTTGATTTTAATTCTAGAACTAGGTACTTAGTTCTCGAATTTAATCTTAGAACTAGGTACTTAGTTCTCGATTTTAATCCTAGAACTAGGTACTTAGTTCTGGAGTTTAATCTTAGAACTAGGTACTTAGTTCTCGCGTTTAATTTTAGAACCAGGTACTTAGTTCTCGCGTTTATTTCTGGAACTAGGTATTTAGTTCTCGGTTTTAATTTTAGAACTAGGTACTTAGTTCCCGATTTTAATTTTAGAACTAGATACTTATTTCTCGCGTTTATACCTGGAACTGGGTACTTAGTTCGAGATTTTAATTTTAGAACTAGATACTTAGTTCTCGCGTTTATTTCTGGAACTAGGTAGTGAGTTCTAGCGTTGAATTCTAGAACTAGGTACTTAGTTCTCGCGTTTAATCTTAGAACTAGGTACTTAGTTCTCGAGTTTAATTTTAGAACTAGGTACTTAGTTCTCGCGTTTAATTTTAGAAACTAGGTACTCTCGCTCACGCTAGTTTTTCACTTGAAACTCGCGATCCTTGACCTTCCCACCCACTTTACTAGGTCAAATATATTTTATGCACCCATAGTTCCTATATTAAAGTTTCATTATTTTAATTCCTCTTTCGAATGAAACCGGTTTGAAAAATATCGGGGTGGTACAGTTGGGAATGTTCCTTGTTAGAACTAGGTACTTAGTTCTCGAGTTTAATTTTAGAAACTAGGTACTTAGTTCTAGATTTTAATTTTAGAACTAGGTACTTAGTTCTCGATTTTAAATTTAAAACTAGCTACCTTGTTCTCGCGTTTACTTCTGGAACTAGGTACTTAGTTCACGATTTTAATTTTAGAACTAGGTACTTAGTTCTCGAGTTTAATCTTAGAACTAGGTACTTAGTTATTGATTTTAATTCTAGAAGTAGGTACTTAGTTCTCGAGTTTAATCTTAGAACTAGGTACTGAGTTCTCGATTTTTATTTTAGAATTAGGTACTTAGTTATCACGTTTATTTCTGGAACTAGGTATTTACAGCTCTATTTTGATTTTAGAACTGGGTACTTGGTTCTCGAGTTTAATCTTAAAAACTAGGTACTTAGCTCTCGCGTTTAATTTTAGAACTAGATACTTAGTTCTCGCGTTTATTTCTGGAACTAGGTACTTAGTTCTCGAATTTAATCTTAGAACTAGGTACTTAGTTCTCGATTTTAATTCTAGAACTAGGTACTTAGTTCTCGAGTTCAATCTTAGAACTAGGTACTTAGTTCTCGCGTTTAATTTTAGAACCGGGTACTTAGTTCTCGCGTTTATTTCTGGAACTAGGTTCTTACTTTTACCGTTTATTTCTTTAACTCGGTACTTAGTTCTCGATTTTAATTTTCTGGAACTAGTTACTTAGTTCTCGCGTTTATTTCTGGAACTAGGTACTTAGTTCACGATTTTAATTTTAGAACTAGGTACTTAGTTCTCGCGTTTATTTCTGGAACTAGGTACTTAGTTCTCGATTTCAATTTTAGAACTAGGTACATAGTTCTAGCGTTTAATTTTAGAACTAGGTACTTAGTTCTAGATTTTAATTTTAGAACAAGGTACTTATTTCTCGCGTTTATATCTGGAACTGGGTACTTAGTTCTCGATTTTAATTTTAGAACTAGGTGCCTAGTTCTAGCGTATGATTTTAGAACTAGGTACTTAGTTCTAGATTTAAATTTTCTGGAACTAGTTACTTAGTTCTCGCGTTTAATTTTAGAACTAGGTACTTAGTCCTCGATTTTAATTCTAGAACTAGGTACTTAGTTCTTGATTTTAATTCTAGAATTAGGTACTTAGTTCTCGAATTTAATCTTAGAACTAGGTACTTAGTTCTCGATTTTAATTCTAGAACTAGGTACTTAGTTCTCGAGTTTAATCTTAGAACTAGGTACTTAGTCCTCGATTTTAATTCTAGAACTAGGTACTTAGTTCTTGATTTTAATTCTAGAACTAGGTACTTAGTTCTCGAATTTAATCTTAGAACTAGGTACTTAGTTCTCGATTTTAATCCTAGAACTAGGTACTTAGTTCTGGAGTTTAATCTTAGAACTAGGTACTTAGTTCTCGCGTTTAATTTTAGAACCAGGTACTTAGTTCTCGCGTTTATTTCTGGAACTAGGTATTTAGTTCTCGGTTTTAATTTTAGAACTAGGTACTTAGTTCGAGATTTTAATTTTAGAACTAGATAATTAGTTCTCGCGTTTATTTCTGGAACTAGGTAGTGAGTTCTAGCGTTGAATTCTAGAACTAGGTACTTAGTTCTCGCGTTTAATCTTAGAACTAGGTACTTAGTTCTCGCGTTTAATTTTAGAACCAGGTACTTAGTTCTCGCGTTTATTTCTGGAACTGGGTACTTAGTTCTCGGTTTTAATTTTAGAACTAGGTACTTAGTTCTCGAATTTAATCTTAGAACTAGGTACTTAGTTCTCGCGTTTAATTTTAGAACCAGGTACTTAGTTCTCGCGTTTATTTCTGGAACTAGGTACTTAGTTCTCGGTTTTAATTTTAGAACTACGTACTTAGTTCTCGAATTTAATCTTAGAACTAGGTACTTAGTTCTCGATTTTAATTCTAGAACTAGGTACTTAGTTCTCGAGTTTAATTTTAGAACTAGGTACTTAGTTCTCGCGTTTAATTTTAGAAACTAGGTACTTAGTTCTCGAGTTCAATCTTAGAACTAGGTACTTAGTTCTCGCGTTTAATTTTAGAACCGGGTACTTAGTTCTCGCGTTTATTTCTGGAACTAGGTTCTTACTTTTACCGTTTATTTCTTTAACTCGGTACTTAGTTCTCGATTTTAATTTTCTGGAACTAGTTACTTAGTTCTCGCGTTTATTTCTGGAACTAGGTACTTAGTTCACGATTTTAATTTTAGAACTAGGTACTTAGTTCTCGCGTTTATTTCTGGAACTAGGTACTTAGTTCTCGATTTCAATTTTAGAACTAGGTACATAGTTCTAGCGTTTAATTTTAGAACTAGGTACTTAGTTCTAGATTTTAATTTTAGAACAAGGTACTTATTTCTCGCGTTTATATCTGGAACTGGGTACTTAGTTCTCGATTTTAATTTTAGAACTAGGTGCCTAGTTCTAGCGTATGATTTTAGAACTAGGTACTTAGTTCTAGATTTAAATTTTCTGGAACTAGTTACTTAGTTCTCGCGTTTAATTTTAGAACTAGGTACTTAGTCCTCGATTTTAATTCTAGAACTAGGTACTTAGTTCTTGATTTTAATTCTAGAATTAGGTACTTAGTTCTCGAATTTAATCTTAGAACTAGGTACTTAGTTCTCGATTTTAATTCTAGAACTAGGTACTTAGTTCTCGAGTTTAATCTTAGAACTAGGTACTTAGTCCTCGATTTTAATTCTAGAACTAGGTACTTAGTTCTTGATTTTAATTCTAGAACTAGGTACTTAGTTCTCGAATTTAATCTTAGAACTAGGTACTTAGTTCTCGATTTTAATCCTAGAACTAGGTACTTAGTTCTGGAGTTTAATCTTAGAACTAGGTACTTAGTTCTCGCGTTTAATTTTAGAACCAGGTACTTAGTTCTCGCGTTTATTTCTGGAACTAGGTATTTAGTTCTCGGTTTTAATTTTAGAACTAGGTACTTAGTTCGAGATTTTAATTTTAGAACTAGATAATTAGTTCTCGCGTTTATTTCTGGAACTAGGTAGTGAGTTCTAGCGTTGAATTCTAGAACTAGGTACTTAGTTCTCGCGTTTAATCTTAGAACTAGGTACTTAGTTCTCGCGTTTAATTTTAGAACCAGGTACTTAGTTCTCGCGTTTATTTCTGGAACTGGGTACTTAGTTCTCGGTTTTAATTTTAGAACTAGGTACTTAGTTCTCGAATTTAATCTTAGAACTAGGTACTTAGTTCTCGCGTTTAATTTTAGAACCAGGTACTTAGTTCTCGCGTTTATTTCTGGAACTAGGTACTTAGTTCTCGGTTTTAATTTTAGAACTACGTACTTAGTTCTCGAATTTAATCTTAGAACTAGGTACTTAGTTCTCGATTTTAATTCTAGAACTAGGTACTTAGTTCTCGAGTTTAATTTTAGAACTAGGTACTTAGTTCTCGCGTTTAATTTTAGAAACTAGGTACTCTCGCTCACGCTAGTTTTTCACTTGAAACTCGCGATCCTTGACCTTCCCTTGACCTTGACAGGAACTATGGGTGCATAAAATATATTTGACCTAGTAAAGTAGGTCGGAAAGTTCGAGACCTGGCGCTGTTTGAGGGATTTCTATGGTAAATCCCCGTTTAGATTTTGCGAAAAGGCTGGATCAGCGCAATACTAATTTGGAGGGTCCTCCAATGTTAACTCCCTATCTCCATCGCGACTTTTTAGAGAAAAGGGATGAAAAGGGGAAAACTCGACTTTCTCCTCTTTCTCCCCTTCTCGCCCACGCTAGTTTTTCACTTGAAACTCGCGATCCTTGACCTTCCCACCCACTTTACTAGGTCAAATATATTTTATGCACCCATAGTTCCTGTATTAAAGTTTCATTATTTTAATTCCTCTTTCGAATGACACCGGTTTGAAAAATATTGGGGTGGTACAGTTGGGAATGTTCCCCTATGGGTGCATAAAATATATTTGACCTAGTAAAGTAGGTCGGAAAGTTCGAGACCTGGCGCTGTTTGAGGGATTTCTTTGGTAAATCCCCGTTTAGATTTTGCGAAAAGGCTGGATCAGCGCAATACTAATTTGGAGGGTCCTCCAATGTTAACTCCCTATCTCCATCGCGACTTTTTAGAGAAAAGGGATGAAAAGGGGAAAACTCGACTTTCTCCTCTTTCTCCCCTTCTCGCCCACGCTAGTTTTTCACTTGAAACTCGCGATCCTTGACCTTCCCACCCACTTTACTAGGTCAAATATATTTTATGCACCCATAGTTCCTATATTAAAGTTTCATTATTTTAATTCCTCTTTCGAATGAAACCGGTTTGAAAAATATCGGGGTGGTACAGTTGGGAATGTTCCCTTGTTAGAACTAGGTACTTAGTTCTCGAGTTTAATTTTAGAAACTAGGTACTTAGTTCTAGATTTTAATTTTAGAACTAGGTACTTAGTTCTCGATTTTAAATTTAAAACTAGCTACCTTGTTCTCGCGTTTACTTCTGGAACTAGGTACTTAGTTCACGATTTTAATTTTAGAACTAGGTACTTAGTTCTCGAGTTTAATTTTAGAACTAGGTACCTAGTTCTAGCGTTTGATTTTAGAACTAGGTACTTAGTTCTAGATTTTAATTTTCTGGAACTAGTTACTTAGTTCTCGATTTTTATTTTAGAATTAGGTACTTAGTTATCACGTTTATTTCTGGAACTAGGTATTTACAGCTCTATTTTAATTCTAGAACTAGGTACTTAGTTCTCGAGTTTAATCTTAGAACTAGGTACTTAGTTCTCGCGTTTAATTTTTGAACTAGGTAGTGAGTTCTAGCGTTTAATTCTAGAACTAGGTACTTAGTTCTCGCGTTTAATTTTGGAACTATGTACTTAGTTCTCGCGTTGATTTCTGGAACTGGGTACTTAGTTCTCGATTTTAATTTTAGAACTAGGTACTTACTTTTACCGTTTATTTCTTTAACTAGGTACTTAGTTCTCGATTTTAATTTTGGAACTAGGTACTTAGTTATCACGTTTATTTCTGGAACTAGGTACTGAGTTCTAGCGTTTAATTTTGGAACTAGGTAGTTAGTTCCCGATTTTAATTTTAGAACTAGGTACTTATTTCTCGCGTTTATATCTGGAACTGGGTACTTAGTTCTCGATTTTAATTTTAGAACTAGATACCTAGTTCTAGCGTTTGATTTTAGAACAAAGTACTTAGTTCTCGCGTTTAATTATAGAACTAGGTACTTACTTTTACCGTTTATTTCTTTAACTAGGTACTTAGTTCTCGATTTTAATTTTGGAACTAGATACCTAGTTCTAGCGTTTGATTTTAGAACTAGGTACTTAGTTCTCGCGTTTAATTATAGAACTAGGTACTTACTTTTACCGTTTATTTCTTTAACTAGGTACTTATTTCTCGATTTTAATTTTGGAACTAGGTACTTAGTTATCACGTTTATTTCTGGAACTAGGTACTGAGTTCTAGCGTTTAATTTTGGAACTAGGTACTTAGTTCTAAATTTTAATTTTCTGTAACTAGGTACTTATTTCTCGCGTTTATACCTGGAACTTTGTACTTAGTTCTCGATTTTAATTTTACAACTAGGTACCTAGTTCTAGCGTTTATTTCTGGAACTTTGTACTTAGTTCTCGATTTTAATTTTAGAACTAGGTACCTAGTTCTAGCGTTTGATTTTAGAACTAGGTACTTAGTTCTAGATTTTAATTTCCTGGAACTAGTTACTTAGTTCTCGCGTTTAATTTTAGAACTAGGTACTTAGTTCCCGATTTTAATTTTAGAAGTAGGTACTTAGTTCGCCCGTTTATTTCTGGAAATAGGTACTTAGTTCCCGATTTTAATTTTAGAACTAGATACTTAGTTCTCGCGTTTAATTCTAGAACTAGGTACTTAGTTCTAGATTTTAATTTTCTGGAACTAGTTACTTAGTTCTCGCGTTTATTTCTGGAACTAGGTACTTAGTTCACGATTTTAATTTTAGAACTAGGTACTTAGTTCTCGCGTTTAATTATAGAACTAGGTACTTTTACCGTTTATTTCTTTAACTAGGTACTTAGTTCTCGATTTTAATTTTGAAACTAGGTACTTAGTTATCACGTTTATTTCTGGAACTAGGTACTGAGTTCTAGCGTTTAATTTTGGAACTAAGTACTTAGTTCCCGATTTTAATTTTAGAACTAGGTACTTATTTCTCGCGTTTATATCTGGAACTGGGTACTTAGTTCTCGATTTTAATTTTAGAACTAGATACCTAGTTCTAGCGTTTGATTTTAGAACAAGGTACTTAGTTCTCGATTTTAAATTTAAAACTAGCTACCTTGTTCTCGCGTTTATTTCTGGAACTAGGTACTTAGTTCACGATTTTAATTTTAGAACTAGGTACTTAGTTCACTATTTTAATTTTAGAACTAGGTACTTAGTTCTCGAGTTTAATCTTAGAACTAGGTACTTAGTTCTCGATTTTAATTCTAGAACTAGGAACTTAGTTCTTGATTTTAATTCTAGAACTAGGTACTTAGTTCTCGAATGTTATCTTAGAACTAGGTACTTAGTTCTCGATTTTAATTCTAGAACTAGGTACTTAGTTCTCGAGTTTAATCTTAGAACTAGGTACTTAGTTCTCGCGTTTAATTTTAGAACTAGGTAGTGAGTTCTAGCGTTTAATTTTGGAACTATGTACTTAGTTCTCGCATTGATTTCTGGAACTGGGTACTTAGTTCTCGATTTTAATTTTAGAACTAGGTACTTACTTTTACCGTTTATTTCTTTAACTAGGTACTTAGTTCTCGATTTTAATTTTGGAACTAGGTACTTAGTTATCACGTTTATTTCTGGAACTAGGTACTGAGTTCTAGCGTTTAATTTTGGAACTAGGTACTTAGTTCCCGATTTTAATTTTAGAACTAGGTACTTATTTCTCGCGTTTATATCTGGAACTGGGTACTTAGTTCTCGATTTTAATTTTAGAACTAGATACCTAGTTCTAGCGTTTAATTTTGGAACTAGGTACTTAGTTCTAGATTTTAATTGTCTGTAACTAGGTACTTATTTCTCGCGTTTATACCTGGAACTTTGTACTTAGTTCTCGATTTTAATTTTAGAACTAGGTACCTAGTTCTAGCGTTTATTTCTGGAACTTTGTACTTAGTTCTCGATTTTAATTTTAGAACTAGGTACCTAGTTCTAGCGTTTGATTTTAGAACTAGGTACTTAGTTCCCGATTTTAATTTTAGAAGTAGGTACTTAGTTCGCCCGTTTATTTCTGGAAATAGGTACTTAGTTCCCGATTTTAATTTTAGAACTAGATACTTAGTTCTCGCGTTTAATTCTAGAACTAGGTACTTAGTTCTAGATTTTAATTTTCTGGAACTAGTTACTTAGTTCTCGCGTTTATTTCTGGAACTAGGTACTTAGTTCACGATTTTAATTTTAGAACTAGGTACTTAGTTCTCGCGTTTAATTATAGAACTAGGTACTTACTTTTACCGTTTATTTCTTTAACTAGGTACTTAGTTCTCGATTTTAATTTTGGAACTAGGTACTTAGTTATCACGTTTATTTCTGGAACTAGGTACTGAGTTCTAGCGTTTAATTTTGGAACTAGGTACTTAGTTCCCGATTTTAATTTTAGAACTAGGTACTTATTTCTCGCGTTTATATCTGGAACTGGGTACTTAGTTCTCGATTTTAATTTTAGAACTAGATACCTAGTTCTAGCGTTTGATTTTAGAACAAAGTACTTAGTTCTCGCGTTTAATTATAGAACTAGGTACTTACTTTTACCGTTTATTTCTTTAACTAGGTACTTAGTTCTCGATTTTAATTTTGGAACTAGATACCTAGTTCTAGCGTTTGATTTTAGAACTAGGTACTTAGTTCTCGCGTTTAATTATAGAACTAGGTACTTACTTTTACCGTTTATTTCTTTAACTAGGTACTTATTTCTCGATTTTAATTTTGGAACTAGGTACTTAGTTATCACGTTTATTTCTGGAACTAGGTACTGAGTTCTAGCGTTTAATTTTGGAACTAGGTACTTAGTTCTAAATTTTAATTTTCTGTAACTAGGTACTTATTTCTCGCGTTTATACCTGGAACTTTGTACTTAGTTCTCGATTTTAATTTTACAACTAGGTACCTAGTTCTAGCGTTTATTTCTGGAACTTTGTACTTAGTTCTCGATTTTAATTTTAGAACTAGGTACCTAGTTCTAGCGTTTGATTTTAGAACTAGGTACTTAGTTCTAGATTTTAATTTCCTGGAACTAGTTACTTAGTTCTCGCGTTTAATTTTAGAACTAGGTACTTAGTTCCCGATTTTAATTTTAGAAGTAGGTACTTAGTTCGCCCGTTTATTTCTGGAAATAGGTACTTAGTTCCCGATTTTAATTTTAGAACTAGATACTTAGTTCTCGCGTTTAATTCTAGAACTAGGTACTTAGTTCTAGATTTTAATTTTCTGGAACTAGTTACTTAGTTCTCGCGTTTATTTCTGGAACTAGGTACTTAGTTCACGATTTTAATTTTAGAACTAGGTACTTAGTTCTCGCGTTTAATTATAGAACTAGGTACTTACTTTTACCGTTTATTTCTTTAACTAGGTACTTAGTTCTCGATTTTAATTTTGAAACTAGGTACTTAGTTATCACGTTTATTTCTGGAACTAGGTACTGAGTTCTAGCGTTTAATTTTGGAACTAAGTACTTAGTTCCCGATTTTAATTTTAGAACTAGGTACTTATTTCTCGCGTTTATATCTGGAACTGGGTACTTAGTTCTCGATTTTAATTTTAGAACTAGATACCTAGTTCTAGCGTTTGATTTTAGAACAAGGTACTTAGTTCTCGATTTTAAATTTAAAACTAGCTACCTTGTTCTCGCGTTTATTTCTGGAACTAGGTACTTAGTTCACGATTTTAATTTTAGAACTAGGTACTTAGTTCACTATTTTAATTTTAGAACTAGGTACTTAGTTCTCGAGTTTAATCTTAGAACTAGGTACTTAGTTCTCGATTTTAATTCTAGAACTAGGAACTTAGTTCTTGATTTTAATTCTAGAACTAGGTACTTAGTTCTCGAATGTTATCTTAGAACTAGGTACTTAGTTCTCGATTTTAATTCTAGAACTAGGTACTTAGTTCTCGAGTTTAATCTTAGAACTAGGTACTTAGTTCTCGCGTTTAATTTTAGAACTAGGTAGTGAGTTCTAGCGTTTAATTTTGGAACTATGTACTTAGTTCTCGCATTGATTTCTGGAACTGGGTACTTAGTTCTCGATTTTAATTTTAGAACTAGGTACTTACTTTTACCGTTTATTTCTTTAACTAGGTACTTAGTTCTCGATTTTAATTTTGGAACTAGGTACTTAGTTATCACGTTTATTTCTGGAACTAGGTACTGAGTTCTAGCGTTTAATTTTGGAACTAGGTACTTAGTTCCCGATTTTAATTTTAGAACTAGGTACTTATTTCTCGCGTTTATATCTGGAACTGGGTACTTAGTTCTCGATTTTAATTTTAGAACTAGATACCTAGTTCTAGCGTTTAATTTTGGAACTAGGTACTTAGTTCTAGATTTTAATTTTCTGTAACTAGGTACTTATTTCTCGCGTTTATACCTGGAACTTTGTACTTAGTTCTCGATTTTAATTTTAGAACTAGGTACCTAGTTCTAGCGTTTATTTCTGGAACTTTGTACTTAGTTCTCGATTTTAATTTTAGAACTAGGTACCTAGTTCTAGCGTTTGATTTTAGAACTAGGTACTTAGTTCCCGATTTTAATTTTAGAAGTAGGTACTTAGTTCGCCCGTTTATTTCTGGAAATAGGTACTTAGTTCCCGATTTTAATTTTAGAACTAGATACTTAGTTCTCGCGTTTAATTCTAGAACTAGGTACTTAGTTCTAGATTTTAATTTTCTGGAACTAGTTACTTAGTTCTCGCGTTTATTTCTGGAACTAGGTACTTAGTTCACGATTTTAATTTTAGAACTAGGTACTTAGTTCTCGCGTTTAATTATAGAACTAGGTACTTACTTTTACCGTTTATTTCTTTAACTAGGTACTTAGTTCTCGATTTTAATTTTGGAACTAGGTACTTAGTTATCACGTTTATTTCTGGAACTAGGTACTGAGTTCTAGCGTTTAATTTTGGAACTAGGTACTTAGTTCCCGATTTTAATTTTAGAACTAGGTACTTATTTCTCGCGTTTATATCTGGAACTGGGTACTTAGTTCTCGATTTTAATTTTAGAACTAGATACCTAGTTCTAGCGTTTGATTTTAGAACAAAGTACTTAGTTCTCGCGTTTAATTATAGAACTAGGTACTTACTTTTACCGTTTATTTCTTTAACTAGGTACTTAGTTCTCGATTTTAATTTTGGAACTAGATACCTAGTTCTAGCGTTTGATTTTAGAACTAGGTACTTAGTTCTCGCGTTTAATTATAGAACTAGGTACTTACTTTTACCGTTTATTTCTTTAACTAGGTACTTATTTCTCGATTTTAATTTTGGAACTAGGTACTTAGTTATCACGTTTATTTCTGGAACTAGGTACTGAGTTCTAGCGTTTAATTTTGGAACTAGGTACTTAGTTCTAAATTTTAATTTTCTGTAACTAGGTACTTATTTCTCGCGTTTATACCTGGAACTTTGTACTTAGTTCTCGATTTTAATTTTACAACTAGGTACCTAGTTCTAGCGTTTATTTCTGGAACTTTGTACTTAGTTCTCGATTTCAATTTTAGAACTAGGTACCTAGTTCTAGCGTTTGATTTTAGAACTAGGTACTTAGTTCTAGATTTTAATTTCCTGGAACTAGTTACTTAGTTCTCGCGTTTAATTTTAGAACTAGGTACTTAGTTCCCGATTTTAATTTTAGAAGTAGGTACTTAGTTCGCCCGTTTATTTCTGGAAATAGGTACTTAGTTCCCGATTTTAATTTTAGAACTAGATACTTAGTTCTCGCGTTTAATTCTAGAACTAGGTACTTAGTTCTAGATTTTAATTTTCTGGAACTAGTTACTTAGTTCTCGCGTTTATTTCTGGAACTAGGTACTTAGTTCACGATTTTAATTTTAGAACTAGGTACTTAGTTCTCGCGTTTAATTATAGAACTAGGTACTTACTTTTACCGTTTATTTCTTTAACTAGGTACTTAGTTCTCGATTTTAATTTTGAAACTAGGTACTTAGTTATCACGTTTATTTCTGGAACTAGGTACTGAGTTCTAGCGTTTAATTTTGGAACTAAGTACTTAGTTCCCGATTTTAATTTTAGAACTAGGTACTTATTTCTCGCGTTTATATCTGGAACTGGGTACTTAGTTCTCGATTTTAATTTTAGAACTAGATACCTAGTTCTAGCGTTTGATTTTAGAACAAGGTACTTAGTTCTCGATTTTAAATTTAAAACTAGCTACCTTGTTCTCGCGTTTATTTCTGGAACTAGGTACTTAGTTCACGATTTTAATTTTAGAACTAGGTACTTAGTTCACTATTTTAATTTTAGAACTAGGTACTTAGTTCTCGAGTTTAATCTTAGAACTAGGTACTTAGTTCTCGATTTTAATTCTAGAACTAGGAACTTAGTTCTTGATTTTAATTCTAGAACTAGGTACTTAGTTCTCGAATGTTATCTTAGAACTAGGTACTTAGTTCTCGATTTTAATTCTAGAACTAGGTACTTAGTTCTCGAGTTTAATCTTAGAACTAGGTACTTAGTTCTCGCGTTTAATTTTAGAACTAGGTAGTTAGTTCTAGCGTTTAATTCTAGAACTAGGTACTTAGTTCTCGCGTTTAATTCTGGAACTATGTACTTAGTTCTCGCATTGATTTCTGGAACTGGGTACTTAGTTCTCGATTTTAATTTTAGAACTAGGTACTTACTTTTACCGTTTATTTCTTTAACTAGGTACTTAGTTCTCGATTTTAATTTTGGAACTAGGTACTTAGTTATCACGTTTATTTCTGGAACTAGGTACTGAGTTCTAGCGTTTAATTTTGGAACTAGGTACTTAGTTCCCGATTTTAATTTTAGAACTAGGTACTTATTTCTCGCGTTTATATCTGGAACTGGGTACTTAGTTCTCGATTTTAATTTTAGAACTAGATACCTAGTTCTAGCGTTTAATTTTGGAACTAGGTACTTAGTTCTAGATTTTAATTTTCTGTAACTAGGTACTTATTTCTCGCGTTTATACCTGGAACTTTGTACTTAGTTCTCGATTTTAATTTTAGAACTAGGTACCTAGTTCTAGCGTTTATTTCTGGAACTTTGTACTTAGTTCTCGATTTTAATTTTAGAACTAGGTACCTAGTTCTAGCGTTTGATTTTAGAACTAGGTACTTAGTTCCCGATTTTAATTTTAGAAGTAGGTACTTAGTTCGCCCGTTTATTTCTGGAAATAGGTACTTAGTTCCCGATTTTAATTTTAGAACTAGATACTTAGTTCTCGCGTTTAATTCTAGAACTAGGTACTTAGTTCTAGATTTTAATTTTCTGGAACTAGTTACTTAGTTCTCGCGTTTATTTCTGGAACTAGGTACTTAGTTCACGATTTTAATTTTAGAACTAGGTACTTAGTTCTCGCGTTTAATTATAGAACTAGGTACTTACTTTTACCGTTTATTTCTTTAACTAGGTACTTAGTTCTCGATTTTAATTTTGGAACTAGGTACTTAGTTATCACGTTTATTTCTGGAACTAGGTACTGAGTTCTAGCGTTTAATTTTGGAACTAGGTACTTAGTTCCCGATTTTAATTTTAGAACTAGGTACTTATTTCTCGCGTTTATATCTGGAACTGGGTACTTAGTTCTCGATTTTAATTTTAGAACTAGATACCTAGTTCTAGCGTTTGATTTTAGAACAAGGTACTTAGTTCTCGATTTTAAATTTAAAACTAGCTACCTTGTTCTCGCGTTTATTTCTGGAACTAGGTACTTAGTTTACGATTTTAATTTTAGAACTAGGTACTTAGTTCACTATTTTAATTTTAGAACTAGGTACTTAGTTCTCGATTTTAATTCTAGAACTAGGTACTTAGTTCTCGAATGTTATCTTAGAACTAGGTACTTAGTTCTCGATTTTAATTCTAGAACTAGGTACTTAGTTCTCGAGTTTAATCTTAGAACTAGGTACTTAGTCCTCGATTTTAATTCTAGAACTAGGTACTTAGTTCTTGATTTTAATTCTAGAACTAGGTACTTAGTTCTCGATTTTAATTTTAGAACTAGGTACTTACTTTTACCGTTTATTTCTTTAACTGGGTACTTAGTTCTCGATTTTAATTTTGGAACTAGGTACTTAGTTATCACGTTTATTTCTGGAACTAGGTACTGAGTTCTAGCGTTTAATTTTGGAACTAGGTACTTAGTTCTAGATTTTAATTTTCTGTAACTAGGTACTTATTTCTCGCGTTTATACCTGGAACTTTGTACTTAGTTCTCGATTTTAATTTTAGAACTAGGTACCTAGTTCTAGCGTTTATTTCTGGAACTTTGTACTTAGTTCTCGATTTTAATTTTAGAACTAGGTACCTAGTTCTAGCGTTTGATTTTAGAACTAGGTACTTAGTTCCCGATTTTAATTTTAGAAGTAGGTACTTAGTTCGCCCGTTTATTTCTGGAAATAGGTACTTAGTTCCCGATTTTAATTTTAGAACTAGATACTTAGTTCTCGCGTTTAATTCTAGAACTAGGTACTTAGTTCTAGATTTTAATTTTCTGGAACTAGTTACTTAGTTCTCGCGTTTATTTCTGGAACTAGGTACTTAGTTCACGATTTTAATTTTAGAACTAGGTACTTAGTTCTCGCGTTTAATTATAGAACTAGGTACTTACTTTTACCGTTTATTTCTTTAACTAGGTACTTAGTTCTCGATTTTAATTTTGGAACTAGGTACTTAGTTATCACGTTTATTTCTGGAACTAGGTACTGAGTTCTAGCGTTTAATTTTGGAACTAGGTACTTAGTTCCCGATTTTAATTTTAGAACTAGGTACTTATTTCTCGCGTTTATATCTGGAACTGGGTACTTAGTTCTCGATTTTAATTTTAGAACTAGATACCTAGTTCTAGCGTTTGATTTTAGAACAAGGTACTTAGTTCTCGATTTTAAATTTAAAACTAGCTACCTTGTTCTCGCGTTTATTTCTGGAACTAGGTACTTAGTTCACGATTTTAATTTTAGAACTAGGTACTTAGTTCACTATTTTAATTTTAGAACTAGGTACTTAGTTCTCGATTTTAATTCTAGAACTAGGTACTTAGTTCTCGAATGTTATCTTAGAACTAGGTACTTAGTTCTCGATTTTAATTCTAGAACTAGGTACTTAGTTCTCGAGTTTAATCTTAGAACTAGGTACTTAGTCCTCGATTTTAATTCTAGAACTAGGTACTTAGTTCTTGATTTTAATTCTAGAACTAGGTACTTAGTTCTTGATTTTAATTTTAGAACTAGGTACCTAGTTCTTGCGTTTGATTTTAGAACTAGGTACTTAGTTCTAGATTTTAATTTTCTGGAACTAGTTACTTAGTTCTCGCGTTTAATTTTAGAACTAGGTACTTAGTTCCCGATTTTAATTTTAGAAGTAGGTACTTAGTTCGCCCGTTTATTTCTGGAACTAGGTACTTAGTTCACGATTTTAATTTTAGAACTAGGTACTTAGTTCTCGCGTTTATTTCTGGAACTAGGTACTTAGGTCACGATTTTAATTTTAGAACTAGGTACTTAGTTCTCGCGTTTAATTCTAGAACTAGGTACTTAGTTCTCGATTTTTATTTTAGAATTAGGTATTTAGTTATCACGTTTATTTCTGGAACTAGGTATTTACTGCTATATTTTGATTTTAGAACCGGGTACTTAGTTCTCGCGTTTATTTCTGGAACTAGGTACTTAGTTCACGATTTTAATTTTAGAACTAGGTACTTAGTTCTTGAGTTTAATCTTAGAACTAGGTACTTAGTTCTAGATTTTAATTTTCTGTAACTAGTTACTTAGTTCTCGCGTTTAATTTTAGAACAAGGTACTTAGTTCTCGCGTTTATTTTTAGCGTTTATTTTGGAACTTATTACTTAGTTCCCGCTTTTAATTTTAGAACTAGGTACTTAGTTCTCGCGTTTATTTCTGGAACTAGGTACTTAGTTCACGATTTTAATTTTAGAACTAGGTACTTAGTTCTAGCGTTTAATTATAGAACTAGGTACTTACTTTTACCGTTTATTTCTTTAACTAGGTACTTAGTTCTCGATTTTAATTTTGGAACTAGGTACTTAGTTATCGCGTTTATTTCTGGAACTAGGTACTGAGTTCTAGCGTTTAATTTTGGAACTAGGAACTTAGTTCCCGATTTTAATTTTAGAACTAGGTACTTAGTTCTCGCGTTTATTTCTGGAACTAGGTACTTAGTTCAGGATTTTAATTTTAGAACTAGGTACTTAGTTCTCGCGTTTAATTCTAGAACTAGGTACTTAGTTCTCGATTTTTATTTTAGAATTAGTTATTTAGTTATCACGTTTAATTCTGGAACTAGGTATTTACTGCTCTATTTTGATTTTAGAACCGGGTACTTAGTTCTCGCGTTTATTTCTGGAACTAGGTACTTAGTTCACTATTTTAATTTTAGAACTAGGTACTTAGTTCTCGAGTTTAATCTTAGAACTAGGTACTTAGTTCTCGATTTTAATTCTAGAACTAGGTACTTAGTTCTCGATTTTAATTTTAGAACTAGGTACTTAGGTCTCGAGTTTAATCTTAGAACTAGGTACCTGGTTCTCGATTTTAATTTTCTGGAACTAGTTACTTAGTTCTCGCGTTTATTTCTGGAACTAGGTACTTAGTTCACGATTTTAATTTTAGAACTAGGTACTTAGTTCTCGCGTTTATTTCTGGAACTAGGTACTTAGTTCTCGCGTTTAATTTTAGAACTAGGTACATAGTTCCCGATTTTAATTTTAGAACTAGATACTTAGTTCTCGCGTTTAATTCTAGAACTAGGTACTTAGTTCTAGATTTTAATTTTCTGGAACTAGTTACTTAGTTCTCGCGTTTATTTCTGGAACTAAGTACTTAGTTCACGAATTTAATTTTAGAACTAGGTACTTAGTTCTCGCGTTTATTTCTGGAACTAGGTACTTAGGTCACGATTTTAATTTTAGAACTAGGTACTTAGTTCTCGCGTTTAATTCTAGAACTAGGTACTTAGTTCTCGATTTTTATTTTAGAATTAGGTATTTAGTTATCACGTTTATTTCTGGAACTAGGTATTTACTGCTATATTTTGATTTTAGAACCGGGTACTTAGTTCTCGCGTTTATTTCTGGAACTAGGTACTTAGTTCACGATATTAATTTTAGAACTAGGTACTTAGTTCTCGAGTTTAATCTTAGAACTAGGTACTTAGTTCTCGATTTTTATTTTAGAATTAGGTATTTAGTTATCACGTTTATTTCTGGAACTAGGTACTTAGTTCTAGATTTTAATTTTCTGGAACTAGTTACTTAGTTCTCGCGTTTATTTCTGGAACTAGGTACTTAGTTCACGATTTTAATTTTAGAACTAGGTACTTAGTTCTCGCGTTTATTTCTGGAACTAGGTACTTAGTTCACGATTTTAATTTTAGAACTAGGTACTTAGTTCTTGAGTTTAATCTTAGAACTAGGTACTTAGTTCTAGATTTTAATTTTCTGTAACTAGTTACTTAGTTCTCGCGTTTAATTTTAGAACAAGGTACTTAGTTCTCGCGTTTATTTCTAGCGTTTACTTTGGAACTTATTACTTAGTTCCCGATTTTAATTTTAGAACTAGGTACTTAGTTCTCGCGTTTATTTCTGGAACTAGGTACTTAGTTCACGATTTTAATTTTAGAACTAGGTACTTAGTTCTAGCGTTTAATTATAGAACTAGGTACTTACTTTTACCGTTTATTTCTTTAACTAGGTACTTAGTTCTCGATTTTAATTTTGGAACTAGGTACTTAGTTATCGCGTTTATTTCTGGAACTAGGTACTGAGTTCTAGCGTTTAATTTTGGAACTAGGAACTTAGTTCCCGATTTTAATTTTACAACTAGGTACTTAGTTCAGGATTTTAATTTTAGAACTAGGTACTTAGTTCTCGCGTTTAATTCTAGAACTAGGTACTTAGTTCTCGATTTTTATTTTAGAATTAGTTATTTAGTTATCACGTTTAATTCTGGAACTAGGTATTTACTGCTCTATTTTGATTTTAGAACCGGGTACTTAGTTCTCGCGTTTATTTCTGGAACTAGGTACTTAGTTCACGATTTTAATTTTAGAACTAGGTACTTAGTTCTCGAGTTTAATCTTAGAACTAGGTACTTAGTTCTCGATTTTAATTCTAGAACTAGGTACTTAGTTCTCGATTTTAATTTTAGAACTAGGTACTTAGGTCTCGAGTTTAATCTTAGAACTAGGTACCTGGTTCTCGATTTTAATTTTCTGGAACTAGTTACTTAGTTCTCGCGTTTATTTCTGGAACTAGGTACTTAGTTCACGATTTTAATTTTAGAACTAGGTACTTAGTTCTCGCGTTTATTTCTGGAACTAGGTACTTAGTTCTCGCGTTTAATTTTAGAACTAGGTACATAGTTCCCGATTTTAATTTTAGAACTAGATACTTAGTTCTCGCGTTTAATTCTAGAACTAGGTACTTAGTTCTAGATTTTAATTTTCTGGAACTAGTTACTTAGTTCTCGCGTTTATTTCTGGAACTAGGTACTTAGTTCACGATTTTAATTTTAGAACTAGGTACTTAGTTCTCGCGTTTATTTCTGGAACTAGGTACTTAGGTCACGATTTTAATTTTAGAACTAGGTACTTAGTTCTCGCGTTTAATTCTAGAACTAGGTACTTAGTTCTCGATTTTTATTTTAGAATTAGGTATTTAGTTATCACGTTTATTTCTGGAACTAGGTATTTACTGCTATATTTTGATTTTAGAACCGGGTACTTAGTTCTCGCGTTTATTTCTGGAACTAGGTACTTAGTTCACGATATTAATTTTAGAACTAGGTACTTAGTTCTCGAGTTTAATCTTAGAACTAGGTACTTAGTTCTCGATTTTTATTTTAGAATTAGGTATTTAGTTATCACGTTTATTTCTGGAACTAGGTACTTAGTTCTAGATTTTAATTTTCTGGAACTAGTTACTTAGTTCTCGCGTTTATTTCTGGAACTAGGTACTTAGTTCACGATTTTAATTTTAGAACTAGGTACTTAGTTCTCGCGTTTATTTCTGGAACTAGGTACTTAGGTCACGATTTTAATTTTAGAACTAGGTACTTAGTTCTCGCGTTTAATTCTAGAACTAGGTACTTACTTTTACCGTTTATTTCTTTAACTAGGTACTTAGTTCTCGATTTTAATTTTGGAACTGGGTACTTAGTTATCGCGTTTATTTCTGGAACTAGGTACTGAGTTCTAGCGTTTAATTTTGGAACTAGGTACTTAGTTCCCGATTTTAATTTTAGAACTAGGTACTTAGTTCTCGCGTTTATTTCTGGAAGTAGGTACTTAGTTCACGATTTTAATTTTAGAACTAGGTACTTAGTTCTCGCGTTTAATTCTAGAACTAGGTACTTAGTTCTCGATTTTTATTTTAGAATTAGTTATTTAGTTATCACGTTTAATTCTGGAACTAGGTATTTACTGCTCTATTTTGATTTAAGAACCGGGTACTTAGTTCTCGCGTTTATTTCTGGAACTAGGTACTTAGTTCACGATTTTAATTTTAGAACTAGGTACTTAGTTCTCGAGTTTAATCTTAGAACTAGGTACTTAGTTCTCGATTTTAATTCTAGAACTAGGTTCTTAGTTCTCGATTTTAATTTTAGAACTAGGTACTTAGGTCTCGAGTTTAATCTTAGAACTAGGTACCTGGTTCTCGATTTTAATTTTCTGGAACTAGTTACTTAGTTCTCGCGTTTATTTCTGGAACTAGGTACTTAGTTCACGATTTTAATTTTAGAACTAGGTACTTAGTTCTCGCGTTTATTTCTGGAACTAGGTACTTAGTTCTCGATTTTTATTTTAGAATTAGGTATTTAGTTATCACGTTTATTTCTGGAACTAGGTATTTACTGCTATATTTTGATTTTAGAACCGGGTACTTATTTCTAGCGTTTATTTTGAAACTTAGTACTTAGTTCCCGATTTTAATTTTAGAACTAGGTGCTTAGTTCTCGCGTTTATTTCTTGAACTAGGTACTTAGTTCACGATTTAAATTTTAGAACTATGTACTTAGTTCTAGCGTTTAATTATAGAACTAGGTACTTACTTTTACCGTTTATTTCTTTAACTAGGTACTTAGTTCTCGATTTTAATTTTGGAACCGGGTACTTAGTTATCGCGTTTATTTCTGGAACTAGGTACTGAGTTCTAGCGTTTAATTTTGGAACTAGGTACTTAGTTCCCGATTTTAATTTTAGAACTAGGTACTTAGTTCTCGCGTTTATTTCTGGAACTAGGTACTTAGTTCACGATTTTAATTTTAGAACTAGGTACTTAGTTCTCGCGTTTAATTCTAGAACTAGGTACTTAGTTCTCGATTTTTATTTTAGAATTAGTTATTTAGTTATCACGTTTAATTCTGGAACTAGGTATTTACTGCTCTATTTTGATTTTAGAACCGGGTACTTAGTTCTTGCGTTTATTTCTGGAACTAGGTACTTAGTTCACGATTTTAATCTTAGAACTAGGTACCTGGTTCTCGATTTTAATTTTCTGGAACTAGTTACTTAGTTCTCGCGTTTATTTCTGGAACTAGGTACTTAGTTCACGATTTTAATTTTAGAACTAGGTACTTAGTTCTCGCGTTTATTTCTGGAACTAGGTACTTAGTTCTCGCGTTTAATTTTAGAACTAGGTACATAGTTCTAGCGTTTAATTTTAGAACTAGGTACTTAGTCCTCGATTTTAATTCTAGAACTAGGTACTTAGTTCTTGATTTTAATTCTAGAACTAGGTACTTAGTTCTCGATTTTAATTTTAGAACTAGGTACTTACTTTTACCGTTTATTTCTTTAACTAGGTACTTAGTTCTCGATTTTAATTTTGGAACTAGGTACTTAGTTATCACGTTTATTTCTGGAACTAGGTACTGAGTTCTAGCGTTTAATTTTGGAACTAGGTACTTAGTTCTAGATTTTAATTTTCTGTAACTAGGTACTTATTTCTCGCGTTTATACCTGGAACTTTGTACTTAGTTCTCGATTTTAATTTTAGAACTAGGTACCTAGTTCTAGCGTTTATTTCTGGAACTTTGTACTTAGTTCTCGATTTTAATTTTAGAACTAGGTACCTAGTTCTAGCGTTTGATTTCAGAACTAGGTACTTAGTTCCCGATTTTAATTTTAGAAGTAGGTACTTAGTTCGCCCGTTTATTTCTGGAAATAGGTACTTAGTTCCCGATTTTAATTTTAGAACTAGATACTTAGTTCTCGCGTTTAATTCTAGAACTAGGTACTTAGTTCTAGATTTTAATTTTCTGGAACTAGTTACTTAGTTCTCGCGTTTATTTCTGGAACTAGGTACTTAGTTCACGATTTTAATTTTAGAACTAGGTACTTAGTTCTCGCGTTTAATTATAGAACTAGGTACTTACTTTTACCGTTTATTTCTTTAACTACGTACTTAGTTCTCGATTTTAATTTTGGAACTAGGTACTTAGTTATCACGTTTATTTCTGGAACTAGGTACTGAGTTCTAGCGTTTAATTTTGGAACTAGGTACTTAGTTCCCGATTTTAATTTTAGAACTAGGTACTTATTTCTCGCGTTTATATCTGGAACTGGGTACTTAGTTCTCGATTTTAATTTTAGAACTAGATACCTAGTTCTAGCGTTTGATTTTAGAACAAGGTACTTAGTTCTCGATTTTAAATTTAAAACTAGCTACCTTGTTCTCGCGTTTATTTCTGGAACTAGGTACTTAGTTCACGATTTTAATTTTAGAACTAGGTACTTAGTTCACTATTTTAATTTTAGAACTAGGTACTTAGTTCTCGATTTTAATTCTAGAACTAGGTACTTAGTTCTCGAATGTTATCTTAGAACTAGGTACTTAGTTCTCGATTTTAATTCTAGAACTAGGTACTTAGTTCTCGAGTTTAATCTTAGAACTAGGTACTTAGTCCTCGATGTTAATTCTAGAACTAGGTACTTAGTTCTTGATTTTAATTCTAGAACTAGGTACTTAGTTCTCGATTTTAATTTTAGAACTAGGTACCTAGTTCTTGCGTTTGATTTTAGAACTAGGTACTTAGTTCTAGATTTTAATTTTCTGGAACTAGTTACTTAGTTCTCGCGTTTAATTTTAGAACTAGGTACTTAGTTCCCGATTTTAATTTTAGAAGTAGGTACTTAGTTCGCCCGTTTATTTCTGGAACTAGGTACTTAGTTCACGATTTTAATTTTAGAACTAGGTACTTAGTTCTCGCGTTTATTTCTGGAACTAGGTACTTAGGTCACGATTTTAATTTTAGAACTAGGTACTTAGTTCTCGCGTTTAATTCTAGAACTAGGTACTTAGTTCTCGATTTTTATTTTAGAATTAGGTATTTAGTTATCACGTTTATTTCTGGAACTAGGTATTTACTGCTATATTTTGATTTTAGAACCGGGTACTTAGTTCTCGCGTTTATTTCTGGAACTAGGTACTTAGTTCACGATTTTAATTTTAGAACTAGGTACTTAGTTCTTGAGTTTAATCTTAGAACTAGGTACTTAGTTCTAGATTTTAATTTTCTGTAACTAGTTACTTAGTTCTCGCGTTTAATTTTAGAACAAGGTACTTAGTTCTCGCGTTTATTTTTAGCGTTTATTTTGGAACTTATTACTTAGTTCCCGCTTTTAATTTTAGAACTAGGTACTTAGTTCTCGCGTTTATTTCTGGAACTAGGTACTTAGTTCACGATTTTAATTTTAGAACTAGGTACTTAGTTCTAGCGTTTAATTATAGAACTAGGTACTTACTTTTACCGTTTATTTCTTTAACTAGGTACTTAGTTCTCGATTTTAATTTTGGAACTAGGTACTTAGTTATCGCGTTTATTTCTGGAACTAGGTACTGAGTTCTAGCGTTTAATTTTGGAACTAGGAACTTAGTTCCCGATTTTAATTTTAGAACTAGGTACTTAGTTCTCGCGTTTATTTCTGGAACTAGGTACTTAGTTCAGGATTTTAATTTTAGAACTAGGTACTTAGTTCTCGCGTTTAATTCTAGAACTAGGTACTTAGTTCTCGATTTTTATTTTAGAATTAGTTATTTAGTTATCACGTTTAATTCTGGAACTAGGTATTTACTGCTCTATTTTGATTTTAGAACCGGGTACTTAGTTCTCGCGTTTATTTCTGGAACTAGGTACTTAGTTCACTATTTTAATTTTAGAACTAGGTACTTAGTTCTCGAGTTTAATCTTAGAACTAGGTACTTAGTTCTCGATTTTAATTCTAGAACTAGGTACTTAGTTCTCGATTTTAATTTTAGAACTAGGTACTTAGGTCTCGAGTTTAATCTTAGAACTAGGTACCTGGTTCTCGATTTTAATTTTCTGGAACTAGTTACTTAGTTCTCGCGTTTATTTCTGGAACTAGGTACTTAGTTCACGATTTTAATTTTAGAACTAGGTACTTAGTTCTCGCGTTTATTTCTGGAACTAGGTACTTAGTTCTCGCGTTTAATTTTAGAACTAGGTACATAGTTCCCGATTTTAATTTTAGAACTAGATACTTAGTTCTCGCGTTTAATTCTAGAACTAGGTACTTAGTTCTAGATTTTAATTTTCTGGAACTAGTTACTTAGTTCTCGCGTTTATTTCTGGAACTAAGTACTTAGTTCACGAATTTAATTTTAGAACTAGGTACTTAGTTCTCGCGTTTATTTCTGGAACTAGGTACTTAGGTCACGATTTTAATTTTAGAACTAGGTACTTAGTTCTCGCGTTTAATTCTAGAACTAGGTACTTAGTTCTCGATTTTTATTTTAGAATTAGGTATTTAGTTATCACGTTTATTTCTGGAACTAGGTATTTACTGCTATATTTTGATTTTAGAACCGGGTACTTAGTTCTCGCGTTTATTTCTGGAACTAGGTACTTAGTTCACGATATTAATTTTAGAACTAGGTACTTAGTTCTCGAGTTTAATCTTAGAACTAGGTACTTAGTTCTCGATTTTTATTTTAGAATTAGGTATTTAGTTATCACGTTTATTTCTGGAACTAGGTACTTAGTTCTAGATTTTAATTTTCTGGAACTAGTTACTTAGTTCTCGCGTTTATTTCTGGAACTAGGTACTTAGTTCACGATTTTAATTTTAGAACTAGGTACTTAGTTCTCGCGTTTATTTCTGGAACTAGGTACTTAGTTCACGATTTTAATTTTAGAACTAGGTACTTAGTTCTTGAGTTTAATCTTAGAACTAGGTACTTAGTTCTAGATTTTAATTTTCTGTAACTAGTTACTTAGTTCTCGCGTTTAATTTTAGAACAAGGTACTTAGTTCTCGCGTTTATTTCTAGCGTTTACTTTGGAACTTATTACTTAGTTCCCGATTTTAATTTTAGAACTAGGTACTTAGTTCTCGCGTTTATTTCTGGAACTAGGTACTTAGTTCACGATTTTAATTTTAGAACTAGGTACTTAGTTCTAGCGTTTAATTATAGAACTAGGTACTTACTTTTACCGTTTATTTCTTTAACTAGGTACTTAGTTCTCGATTTTAATTTTGGAACTAGGTACTTAGTTATCGCGTTTATTTCTGGAACTAGGTACTGAGTTCTAGCGTTTAATTTTGGAACTAGGAACTTAGTTCCCGATTTTAATTTTAGAACTAGGTACTTAGTTCTCGCGTTTATTTCTGGAACTAGGTACTTAGTTCAGGATTTTAATTTTAGAACTAGGTACTTAGTTCTCGCGTTTAATTCTAGAACTAGGTACTTAGTTCTCGATTTTTATTTTAGAATTAGTTATTTAGTTATCACGTTTAATTCTGGAACTAGGTATTTACTGCTCTATTTTGATTTTAGAACCGGGTACTTAGTTCTCGCGTTTATTTCTGGAACTAGGTACTTAGTTCACGATTTTAATTTTAGAACTAGGTACTTAGTTCTCGAGTTTAATCTTAGAACTAGGTACTTAGTTCTCGATTTTAATTCTAGAACTAGGTACTTAGTTCTCGATTTTAATTTTAGAACTAGGTACTTAGGTCTCGAGTTTAATCTTAGAACTAGGTACCTGGTTCTCGATTTTAATTTTCTGGAACTAGTTACTTAGTTCTCGCGTTTATTTCTGGAACTAGGTACTTAGTTCACGATTTTAATTTTAGAACTAGGTACTTAGTTCTCGCGTTTATTTCTGGAACTAGGTACTTAGTTCTCGCGTTTAATTTTAGAACTAGGTACATAGTTCCCGATTTTAATTTTAGAACTAGATACTTAGTTCTCGCGTTTAATTCTAGAACTAGGTACTTAGTTCTAGATTTTAATTTTCTGGAACTAGTTACTTAGTTCTCGCGTTTATTTCTGGAACTAGGTACTTAGTTCACGATTTTAATTTTAGAACTAGGTACTTAGTTCTCGCGTTTATTTCTGGAACTAGGTACTTAGGTCACGATTTTAATTTTAGAACTAGGTACTTAGTTCTCGCGTTTAATTCTAGAACTAGGTACTTAGTTCTCGATTTTTATTTTAGAATTAGGTATTTAGTTATCACGTTTATTTCTGGAACTAGGTATTTACTGCTATATTTTGATTTTAGAACCGGGTACTTAGTTCTCGCGTTTATTTCTGGAACTAGGTACTTAGTTCACGATATTAATTTTAGAACTAGGTACTTAGTTCTCGAGTTTAATCTTAGAACTAGGTACTTAGTTCTCGATTTTTATTTTAGAATTAGGTATTTAGTTATCACGTTTATTTCTGGAACTAGGTACTTAGTTCTAGATTTTAATTTTCTGGAACTAGTTACTTAGTTCTCGCGTTTATTTCTGGAACTAGGTACTTAGTTCACGATTTTAATTTTAGAACTAGGTACTTAGTTCTCGCGTTTATTTCTGGAACTAGGTACTTAGGTCACGATTTTAATTTTAGAACTAGGTACTTAGTTCTCGCGTTTAATTCTAGAACTAGGTACTTACTTTTACCGTTTATTTCTTTAACTAGGTACTTAGTTCTCGATTTTAATTTTGGAACTGGGTACTTAGTTATCGCGTTTATTTCTGGAACTAGGTACTGAGTTCTAGCGTTTAATTTTGGAACTAGGTACTTAGTTCCCGATTTTAATTTTAGAACTAGGTACTTAGTTCTCGCGTTTATTTCTGGAAGTAGGTACTTAGTTCACGATTTTAATTTTAGAACTAGGTACTTAGTTCTCGCGTTTAATTCTAGAACTAGGTACTTAGTTCTCGATTTTTATTTTAGAATTAGTTATTTAGTTATCACGTTTAATTCTGGAACTAGGTATTTACTGCTCTATTTTGATTTAAGAACCGGGTACTTAGTTCTCGCGTTTATTTCTGGAACTAGGTACTTAGTTCACGATTTTAATTTTAGAACTAGGTACTTAGTTCTCGAGTTTAATCTTAGAACTAGGTACTTAGTTCTCGATTTTAATTCTAGAACTAGGTTCTTAGTTCTCGATTTTAATTTTAGAACTAGGTACTTAGGTCTCGAGTTTAATCTTAGAACTAGGTACCTGGTTCTCGATTTTAATTTTCTGGAACTAGTTACTTAGTTCTCGCGTTTATTTCTGGAACTAGGTACTTAGTTCACGATTTTAATTTTAGAACTAGGTACTTAGTTCTCGCGTTTATTTCTGGAACTAGGTACTTAGTTCTCGATTTTTATTTTAGAATTAGGTATTTAGTTATCACGTTTATTTCTGGAACTAGGTATTTACTGCTATATTTTGATTTTAGAACCGGGTACTTATTTCTAGCGTTTATTTTGAAACTTAGTACTTAGTTCCCGATTTTAATTTTAGAACTAGGTGCTTAGTTCTCGCGTTTATTTCTTGAACTAGGTACTTAGTTCACGATTTAAATTTTAGAACTAGGTACTTAGTTCTAGCGTTTAATTATAGAACTAGGTACTTACTTTTACCGTTTATTTCTTTAACTAGGTACTTAGTTCTCGATTTTAATTTTGGAACTGGGTACTTAGTTATCGCGTTTATTTCTGGAACTAGGTACTGAGTTCTAGCGTTTAATTTTGGAACTAGGTACTTAGTTCCCGATTTTAATTTTAGAACTAGGTACTTAGTTCTCGCGTTTATTTCTGGAACTAGGTACTTAGTTCACGATTTTAATTTTAGAACTAGGTACTTAGTTCTCGCGTTTAATTCTAGAACTAGGTACTTAGTTCTCGATTTTTATTTTAGAATTAGTTATTTAGTTATCACGTTTAATTCTGGAACTAGGTATTTACTGCTCTATTTTGATTTTAGAACCGGGTACTTAGTTCTTGCGTTTATTTCTGGAACTAGGTACTTAGTTCACGATTTTAATTTTAGAACTAGGTACTTAGTTCTCGAGTTTAATCTTAGAACTAGGTACCTGGTTCTCGATTTTAATTTTCTGGAACTAGTTACTTAGTTCTCGCGTTTATTTCTGGAACTAGGTACTTAGTTCACGATTTTAATTTTAGAACTAGGTACTTAGTTCTCGCGTTTATTTCTGGAACTAGGTACTTAGTTCTCGCGTTTAATTTTAGAACTAGGTACATAGTTCTAGCGTTTAATTTTAGAACTAGGTACTTAGTTCTAGATTTTAATTTTAGAACAAGGTCCTTATTTCTCGCGTTTATATCTGGAACTGGGTACTTAGTTCTCGAATTTAATCTTAGAACTAGGTACTTAGTTCTCGATTTTAATTCTAGAACTAGGTACTTAGTTCTCGAGTTCAATCTTAGAACTAGGTACTTAGTTCTCGGGTTTAATTTTAGAACCGGGTACTTAGTTCTCGCGTTTATTTCTGGAACTAGGTACTTACTTTTACCGTTTATTTCTTTAACTAGGTACTTAGTTCTCGATTTTAATTTTGGAACTAGGTACTTAGTTATCGCGTTTATTTCTGGAACTAGGTACTGAGTTATTGCGTTTAATTTTGGAACTAGGTACTTAGTTCCCGATTTTAATTTTAGAACTAGGTACTTAGTTTTTGCGTTTATTTCTGGAACTAGGTACTTAGTTCACGATTTTAATTTTAGAACTAGGTACTTAGTTCTCGCGTTTAATTCTAGAACTAGGTACTTAGTTCTCGATTTTTATTTTAGAATTAGGTATTTAGTTATCACGTTTATTTCTGGAACTAGGTATTTACTGCTCTATTTTGATTTTAGAACCGGGTACTTAGTTCTCGCGTTTATTTCTGGAACTAGGTACTTAGTTCACGATTTTAATTTTAGAACTAGGTACTTAGTTCTCGAGTTTAATCTTAGAACTAGGTACTTAGTTCTCGATTTTAATTCTAGAACTAGGTACTTAGTTCTCGATTTTAATTTTAGAACTAGGTACTTAGGTCTCGAGTTTAATCTTAGAACTAGGTACCTGGTTCTCGATTTTAATTTTCTGGAACTAGTTACTTAGTTCTCGCGTTTATTTCTGGAACTAGGTACTTAGTTCACGATTTTAATTTTAGAACTAGGTACTTAGTTCTCGCGTTTATTTCTGGAACTAGGTACTTAGTTCTCGCGTTTAATTTTAGAACTAGGTACATAGTTCCCGATTTTAATTTTAGAACTAGATACTTAGTTCTCGCGTTTAATTCTAGAACTAGGTACTTAGTTCTAGATTTTAATTTTCTGGAACTAGTTACTTAGTTCTCGCGTTTATTTCTGGAACTAGGTACTTAGTTCACGATTTTAATTTTAGAACTAGGTACTTAGTTCTCGCGTTTATTTCTGGAACTAGGTACTTAGGTCACGATTTTAATTTTAGAACTAGGTACTTAGTTCTCGCGTTTAATTCTAGAACTAGGTACTTAGTTCTCGATTTTTATTTTAGAATTAGGTATTTAGTTATCACGTTTATTTCTGGAACTAGGTATTTACTGCTATATTTTGATTTTAGAACCGGGTACTTAGTTCTCGCGTTTATTTCTGGAACTAGGTACTTAGTTCACGATATTAATTTTAGAACTAGGTACTTAGTTCTCGAGTTTAATCTTAGAACTAGGTACTTAGTTCTCGATTTTTATTTTAGAATTAGGTATTTAGTTATCACGTTTATTTCTGGAACTAGGTACTTAGTTCTAGATTTTAATTTTCTGGAACTAGTTACTTAGTTCTCGCGTTTATTTCTGGAACTAGGTACTTAGTTCACGATTTTAATTTTAGAACTAGGTACTTAGTTCTCGCGTTTATTTCTGGAACTAGGTACTTAGGTCACGATTTTAATTTTAGAACTAGGTACTTAGTTCTCGCGTTTAATTCTAGAACTAGGTACTTACTTTTACCGTTTATTTCTTTAACTAGGTACTTAGTTCTCGATTTTAATTTTGGAACTGGGTACTTAGTTATCGCGTTTATTTCTGGAACTAGGTACTGAGTTCTAGCGTTTAATTTTGGAACTAGGTACTTAGTTCCCGATTTTAATTTTAGAACTAGGTACTTAGTTCTCGCGTTTATTTCTGGAAGTAGGTACTTAGTTCACGATTTTAATTTTAGAACTAGGTACTTAGTTCTCGCGTTTAATTCTAGAACTAGGTACTTAGTTCTCGATTTTTATTTTAGAATTAGTTATTTAGTTATCACGTTTAATTCTGGAACTAGGTATTTACTGCTCTATTTTGATTTAAGAACCGGGTACTTAGTTCTCGCGTTTATTTCTGGAACTAGGTACTTAGTTCACGATTTTAATTTTAGAACTAGGTACTTAGTTCTCGAGTTTAATCTTAGAACTAGGTACTTAGTTCTCGATTTTAATTCTAGAACTAGGTTCTTAGTTCTCGATTTTAATTTTAGAACTAGGTACTTAGGTCTCGAGTTTAATCTTAGAACTAGGTACCTGGTTCTCGATTTTAATTTTCTGGAACTAGTTACTTAGTTCTCGCGTTTATTTCTGGAACTAGGTACTTAGTTCACGATTTTAATTTTAGAACTAGGTACTTAGTTCTCGCGTTTATTTCTGGAACTAGGTACTTAGTTCTCGATTTTTATTTTAGAATTAGGTATTTAGTTATCACGTTTATTTCTGGAACTAGGTATTTACTGCTATATTTTGATTTTAGAACCGGGTACTTATTTCTAGCGTTTATTTTGAAACTTAGTACTTAGTTCCCGATTTTAATTTTAGAACTAGGTGCTTAGTTCTCGCGTTTATTTCTTGAACTAGGTACTTAGTTCACGATTTAAATTTTAGAACTAGGTACTTAGTTCTAGCGTTTAATTATAGAACTAGGTACTTACTTTTACCGTTTATTTCTTTAACTAGGTACTTAGTTCTCGATTTTAATTTTGGAACTGGGTACTTAGTTATCGCGTTTATTTCTGGAACTAGGTACTGAGTTCTAGCGTTTAATTTTGGAACTAGGTACTTAGTTCCCGATTTTAATTTTAGAACTAGGTACTTAGTTCTCGCGTTTATTTCTGGAACTAGGTACTTAGTTCACGATTTTAATTTTAGAACTAGGTACTTAGTTCTCGCGTTTAATTCTAGAACTAGGTACTTAGTTCTCGATTTTTATTTTAGAATTAGTTATTTAGTTATCACGTTTAATTCTGGAACTAGGTATTTACTGCTCTATTTTGATTTTAGAACCGGGTACTTAGTTCTTGCGTTTATTTCTGGAACTAGGTACTTAGTTCACGATTTTAATTTTAGAACTAGGTACTTAGTTCTCGAGTTTAATCTTAGAACTAGGTACCTGGTTCTCGATTTTAATTTTCTGGAACTAGTTACTTAGTTCTCGCGTTTATTTCTGGAACTAGGTACTTAGTTCACGATTTTAATTTTAGAACTAGGTACTTAGTTCTCGCGTTTATTTCTGGAACTAGGTACTTAGTTCTCGCGTTTAATTTTAGAACTAGGTACATAGTTCTAGCGTTTAATTTTAGAACTAGGTACTTAGTTCTAGATTTTAATTTTAGAACAAGGTCCTTATTTCTCGCGTTTATATCTGGAACTGGGTACTTAGTTCTCGAATTTAATCTTAGAACTAGGTACTTAGTTCTCGATTTTAATTCTAGAACTAGGTACTTAGTTCTCGAGTTCAATCTTAGAACTAGGTACTTAGTTCTCGGGTTTAATTTTAGAACCGGGTACTTAGTTCTCGCGTTTATTTCTGGAACTAGGTACTTACTTTTACCGTTTATTTCTTTAACTAGGTACTTAGTTCTCGATTTTAATTTTGGAACTAGGTACTTAGTTATCGCGTTTATTTCTGGAACTAGGTACTGAGTTATTGCGTTTAATTTTGGAACTAGGTACTTAGTTCCCGATTTTAATTTTAGAACTAGGTACTTAGTTTTTGCGTTTATTTCTGGAACTAGGTACTTAGTTCACGATTTTAATTTTAGAACTAGGTACTTAGTTCTCGCGTTTAATTCTAGAACTAGGTACTTAGTTCTCGATTTTTATTTTAGAATTAGGTATTTAGTTATCACGTTTATTTCTGGAACTAGGTATTTACTGCTCTATTTTGATTTTAGAACCGGGTACTTAGTTCTCGCGTTTATTTCTGGAACTAGGTACTTAGTTCACGATTTTAATTTTAGAACTAGGTACTTAGTTCTCGAGTTTAATCTTAGAACTAGGTACTTAGTTCTCGATTTTAATTCTAGAACTAGGTACTTAGTTCTCGATTTTAATTTTAGAACTAGGTACTTAGGTCTCGAGTTTAATCTTAGAACTAGGTACCTGGTTCTCGATTTTAATTTGCTGGAACTAGTTACTTAGTTCTCGCGTTTATTTCTGGAACTAGGTACTTAGTTCACGATTTTAATTTTAGAACTAGGTACTTAGTTCTCGCGTTTATTTCTGGAACTAGGTACTTAGTTCTGGATTTCAATTTTGGAACTAGGTACATAGTTCTAGCGTTTAATTTTAGAACTAGGTACTTAGTTCTAGATTTTAATTTTAGAACAAGGTACTTATTTCTCGCGTTTATATCTGGAACTGGGTACTTAGTTCTCGAATTTAATCTTAGAACTAGGTACTTAGTTCTCGATTTTAATTCTAGAACTAGGTACTTAGTTCCCGAGTTCAATCTTAGAACTAGGTACTTAGTTCTCGCGTTTAATTTTAGAACCGGGTACTTAGTTCTCGCGTTTATTTCTGGAACTAGGTACTTACTTTTACCGTTTATTTCTTTAACTAGGTCCTTAGTTCTCGATTTTAATTTTGGAACTAGGTACTTAGTTATCGCGTTTATTTCTGGAACTAGGTACTGAGTTCTAGCGTTTAATTTTGGAACTAGGTACTTAGTTCCCGATTTTAATTTTAGAACTAGGTACTTAGTTCTCGAGTTTAATCTTAGAACTAGGTACTTAGTTCTCGATTTTAATTTTAGAACTAGGTACTTAGGTCTCGAGTTTAATCTTAGAACTAGGTACCTGGTTCTCGCGTTTATTTCTGGAACTAGGTACTTAGTTCTCGATTTCAATTTTAGAACTAGGTACATAGTTCTAGCGTTTAATTTTAGAACTAGGTACTTAGTTCTCGCGTTTATTTCTGGAACTAGGTACTTAGTTCACGATTTTAATTTTAGAACTAGGTACTTAGTTCTCGCGTTTATTTCTGGAACTAGGTACTTAGTTCTCGATTTCAATTTTAGAACTAGGTACATAGTTCTAGCGTTTAATTTTAGAACTAGGTACTTAGTTCTGGATTTTAATTTTAGAACAAGGTACTTATTTCTCGCGTTTATATCTGGAACTGGGTACTTAGTTCTCGAATTTAATCTTAGAACTAGATACTTAGTTCTCGATTTTAATTCTAGAACTAGGTACTTAGTTCTAGCGTTTAATTTTAGAACTAGGTACTTAGTTCTGGATTTTAATTTTAGAACAAGGTACTTATTTCTCGCGTTTATATCTGGAACTGGGTACTTAGTTCTCGAATTTAATCTTAGAACTAGATACTTAGTTCTCGATTTTAATTCTAGAACTAGGTACTTAGTTCTCGAGTTCAATCTTAGAACTAGGTACTGAGTTCTAGCGTTTAATTTTGGAACTAGGTACTTAGTTCCCGATTTTAATTTTAGAACTAGGTACTTAGTTCTCGAGTTTAATCTTAGAACTAGGTACTTAGTTCTCGATTTTAATTTTAGAACTAGGTACTTAGGTCTCGAGTTTAATCTTAGAACTAGGTACCTGGTTCTCGCGTTTATTTCTGGAACTAGGTACTTAGTTCTCGATTTCAATTTTAGAACTAGGTACATAGTTCTAGCGTTTAATTTTAGAACTAGGTACTTAGTTCTCGCGTTTATTTCTGGAACTAGGTACTTAGTTCACGATTTTAATTTTAGAACTAGGTACTTAGTTCTCGCGTTTATTTCTGGAACTAGGTACTTAGTTCTCGATTTCAATTTTAGAACTAGGTACATAGTTCTAGCGTTTAATTTTAGAACTAGGTACTTAGTTCTGGATTTTAATTTTAGAACAAGGTACTTATTTCTCGCGTTTATATCTGGAACTGGGTACTTAGTTCTCGAATTTAATCTTAGAACTAGATACTTAGTTCTCGATTTTAATTCTAGAACTAGGTACTTAGTTCTCGAGTTCAATCTTAGAACTAGGTACTTAGTTCTCGCGTTTAATTTTAGAACCGGGTAATTAGTTCTCGCGTTTATTTCTGGAACTAGGTACTTAGTTCACGATTTTAATTTTAGAACTAGGTACTTAGTTCTCGCGTTTAATTCTAGAACTAGGTACTTAGTTCTCGATTTTTATTTTAGAATTAGGTATTTAGTTATCACGTTTATTTCTGGAACTAGGTATTTACTGCTCTATTTTGATTTTAGAACCGGGTACTTAGTTCTCGCGTTTATTTCTGGAACTAGGTACTTAGTTCACGATTTTAATTTTAGAACTAGGTACTTAGTTCTCGAGTTTAATCTTAGAACTAGGTACTTAGTTCTCGACTTAATCTTAGAACTAGGTACTTAGTTCTCGATTTTAATTCTAGAACTAGGTACTTAGTTCTCGATTTTAATTTTAGAACTAGGTACTTAGGTCTCGAGTTTAATCTTAGAACTAGGTACCTGGTTTTCGATTTTAATTTTCTGGAACTAGTTACTTAGTTCTCGAGTTTAATCTTAGAACTAGGTACCTGGTTCTCGCGTTTATTTCTGGAACTAGTTACTTAGTTCTCGATTTTAATTTTAGAACTAGGTACTTAGTTCTCGCGTTTATTTCTGGAACTAGGTACTGAGTTCTAGCGTTTAATTTTGGAACTAGGTACTTAGTTCCCGATTTTAATTTTAGAACTAGGTACTTAGTTCTCGAGTTTAATCTTAGAACTAGGTACTTAGTTCTCGATTTTAATTTTAGAACTAGGTACTTAGGTCTCGAGTTTAATCTTAGAACTAGGTACCTGGTTCTCGCGTTTATTTCTGGAACTAGGTACTTAGTTCTCGATTTCAATTTTAGAACTAGGTACATAGTTCTAGCGTTTAATTTTAGAACTAGGTACTTAGTTCTCGCGTTTATTTCTGGAACTAGGTACTTAGTTCACGATTTTAATTTTAGAACTAGGTACTTAGTTCTCGCGTTTATTTCTGGAACTAGGTACTTAGTTCTCGATTTCAATTTTAGAACTAGGTACATAGTTCTAGCGTTTAATTTTAGAACTAGGTACTTATTTCTCGCGTTTATATCTGGAACTGGGTACTTAGTTCTCGAATTTAATCTTAGAACTAGATACTTAGTTCTCGATTTTAATTCTAGAACTAGGTACTTAGTTCTCGAGTTCAATCTTAGAACTAGGTACTTAGTTCTCGCGTTTAATTTTAGAACCGGGTAATTAGTTCTCGCGTTTATTTCTGGAACTAGGTACTTAGTTCACGATTTTAATTTTAGAACTAGGTACTTAGTTCTCGCGTTTAATTCTAGAACTAGGTACTTAGTTCTCGATTTTTATTTTAGAATTAGGTATTTAGTTATCACGTTTATTTCTGGAACTAGGTATTTACTGCTCTATTTTGAGTTTAGAACCGGGTACTTAGTTCTCGCGTTTATTTCTGGAACTAGGTACTTAGTTCACGATTTTAATTTTAGAACTAGGTACTTAGTTCTCGAGTTTAATCTTAGAACTAGGTACTTAGTTCTCGAGTTTAATCTTAGAACTAGGTACTTAGTTCTCGATTTTAATTCTAGAACTAGGTACTTAGTTCTCGATTTTAATTTTAGAACTAGGTACTTAGGTCTCGAGTTTAATCTTAGAACTAGGTACCTGGTTTTCGATTTTAATTTTCTGGAACTAGTTACTTAGTTCTCGCGTTTATTTCTGGAACTAGGTACTTAGTTCACGATTTTAATTTTAGAACTAGGTACATAGTTCTAGCGTTTAATTTTAGAACTAGGTACTTAGTTCTAGATTTTAATTTTAGAACAAGGTACTTATTTCTCGCGTTTATATCTGGAACTGGGTACTTAGTTCTCGATTTTAATTTTAGAACTAGGTGCCTAGTTCTAGCGTATGATTTTAGAACTAGGTACTTAGTTCTAGATTTAAATTTTCTGGAACTAGTTACTTAGTTCTCGCGTTTAATTTTAGAACTAGGTACTTAGTCCTCGATTTTAATTCTAGAACTAGGTACTTAGTTCTTGATTTTAATTCTAGAACTAGGTACTCAGTTCTCGAATTTAATTCTAGAACTAGGTACTTAGTTCTTGATTTTAATTCTAGAACTAGGTACTCAGTTCTCGAATTTAATCTTAGAACTAGGTACTTAGTTCTCGATTTCATTTCTAGAACTAGGTACTTAGTTCTCGAGTTCAATCTTAGAACTAGGTACTTAGTTCTCGCGTTTAATTTTAGAACCGGGTACTTAGTTCTCGCGTTTATTTCTGGAACTAGGTACTTAGTTCTCGGTTTTAATTTAAGAACTAGGTACTTAGTTCTCGCGTTTATTTCTGGAACTAGGTACTTAGTTTTTGGTTTTAATTTAAAAACTAGGTACTTAGTTCTCGCGTTTATTTCTGGAACTAGGTACTTAGCTCTCGGTTTTAATTTTAGATCTAGGTACTTAGTTCTCGCGTTTAATTCTAGAACTAGGTACTTAGTTCTCGATTTTAATTTTAGAACTAGGTACCTAGTTCTAGCGTTTGATTTTAGAACTAGGTACTTAGTTCTAGATTTTAATTTTCTGGAACTAGTTACTTAGTTCACGATTTTAATTTTAGAACTAGGTACTTAGTTCTCGCGTTTATTTCTGGAACTAGGTACTTAGTTCACGATTTTAATTTTAGAACTAGGTACTTAGTTCTCGCGTTTAATTCTAGAACTAGGTACTTAGTTCTCGATTTTTATTTTAGAATTAGGTATTTAGTTATCACGTTTATTTCTGGAACTAGGTATTTACTGCTCTATTTTGATTTTAGAACCGGGTACTTAGTTCTCGCGTTTATTTCTGGAACTAGGTACTTAGTTCACGATTTTAATTTTAGAACTAGGTACTTAGTTCTCGAGTTTAATCTTAGAACTAGGTACTTAGTTCTCGAGTTTAATCTTAGAACTAGGTACTTAGTTCTCGATTTTAATTCTAGAACTAGGTACTTAGTTCTCGATTTTAATTTTAGAACTAGGTACTTAGGTCTCGAGTTTAATCTTAGAACTAGGTACTTAGTTCTCGAGTTCAATCTTAGAACTAGGTACTTAGTTCTCGCGTTTAATTTTAGAACCGGGTAATTAGTTCTCGCGTTTATTTCTGGAACTAGGTACTTAGTTCACGATTTTAATTTTAGAACTAGGTACTTAGTTCTCGCGTTTAATTCTAGAACTAGGTACTTAGTTCTCGATTTTTATTTTAGAATTAGGTATTTAGTTATCACGTTTATTTCTGGAACTAGGTATTTACTGCTCTATTTTGATTTTAGAACCGGGTACTTAGTTCTCGCGTTTATTTCTGGAACTAGGTACTTAGTTCACGATTTTAATTTTAGAACCAGGTACTTAGTTCTCGAGTTTAATCTTAGAACTAGGTACTTAGTTCTCGAGTTTAATCTTAGAACTAGGTACTTAGTTCTCGATTTTAATTCTAGAACTAGGTACTTAGTTCTCGATTTTAATTTTAGAACTAGGTACTTAGGTCTCGAGTTTAATCTTAGAACTAGGTACCTGGTTTTCGATTTTAATTTTCTGGAACTAGTTACTTAGTTCTCGCGTTTATTTCTAGAACTAGGTACTTAGTTCACGATTTTAATTTTAGAACTAGGTACATAGTTCTAGCGTTTAATTTTAGAACTAGGTACTTAGTTCTAGATTTTAATTTTAGAACAAGGTACTTATTTCTCGCGTTTATATCTGGAACTGGGTACTTAGTTCTCGATTTTAATTTTAGAACTAGGTGCCTAGTTCTAGCGTATGATTTTAGAACTAGGTACTTAGTTCTAGATTTAAATTTTCTGGAACTAGTTACTTAGTTCTCGCGTTTAATTTTAGAACTAGGTACTTAGTCCTCGATTTTAATTCTAGAACTAGGTACTTAGTTCTTGATTTTAATTCTAGAACTAGGTACTCAGTTCTCGAATTTAATTCTAGAACTAGGTACTTAGTTCTTGATTTTAATTCTAGAACTAGGTACTCAGTTCTCGAATTTAATCTTAGAACTAGGTACTTAGTTCTCGATTTCATTTCTAGAACTAGGTACTTAGTTCTCGAGTTCAATCTTAGAACTAGGTACTTAGTTCTCGCGTTTAATTTTAGAACCGGGTACTTAGTTCTCGCGTTTATTTCTGGAACTAGGTACTTAGTTCTCGGTTTTGATTTAAGAACCGGGTACTTAGTTCTCGCGTTTATTTCTGGAACTAGGTACTTAGTTCACGATTTTAATTTTAGAACTAGGTACTTAGTTCTCGAGTTTAATCTTAGAACTAGGTACTTAGCTCTCGGTTTTAATTTTAGATCTAGGTACTTAGTTCTCGCGTTTAATTCTAGAACTAGGTTTTTAGTTCTCGATTTTAATTTTAGAACTAGGTACCTAGTTCTAGCGTTTGATTTTAGAACTAGGTACTTAGTTCTAGATTTTAATTTTCTGGAACTAGTTACTTAGTTCACGATTTTAATTTTAGAACTAGGTACTTAGTTCTCGCGTTTATTTCTGGAACTAGGTACTTAGTTCACGATTTTAATTTTAGAACTAGGTACTTAGTTCTCGCGTTTAATTCTAGAACTAGGTACTTAGTTCTCGATTTTTATTTTAGAATTAGGTATTTAGTTATCACGTTTATTTCTGGAACTAGGTATTTACTGCTCTATTTTGATTTTAGAACCGGGTACTTAGTTCTCGCGTTTATTTCTGGAACTAGGTACTTAGTTCACGATTTTAATTTTAGAACTAGGTACTTAGTTCTCGAGTTTAATCTTAGAACTAGGTACTTAGTTCTCGAGTTTAATCTTAGAACTAGGTACTTAGTTCTCGATTTTAATTCTAGAACTAGGTACTTAGTTCTCGATTTTAATTTTAGAACTAGGTACTTAGGTCTCGAGTTTAATCTTAGAACTAGGTACCTGGTTCTTGATTTTAATTTTCTGGAACTAGTTACTTAGTTCTCGCGTTTATTTCTGGAACTAGGTACTTAGTTCACGATTTTAATTTTAGAACTAGGTACTTAGTTCTCGCGGTTATTTCTGGAACTAGGTACTTAGTTCTCGATTTCAATTTTAGAACTTGGTACATAGTTCTAGCGTTTAATTTTAGAACTAGGTACTTAGTTCTAGATTTTAATTTTAGAACAAGGTACTTATTTCTCGCGTTTATATCTGGAACTGGGTACTTAGTTCTCGATTTTAATTTTAGAACTAGGTGCCTAGTTCTAGCGTATGATTTTAGAACTAGGTACTTAGTTCTAGATTTAAATTTTCTGGAACTAGTTACTTAGTTCTCGCGTTTAATTTTAAAACTAGGTACTTAGTCCTCGATTTTAATTCTAGAACTAGGTACTTAGTTCTTGATTTTAATTCTAGAACTAGGTACTCAGTTCTCGAATTTAATCTTAGAACTAGGTACTTAGTTCTCGATTTTATTTCTAGAACTAGGTACTTAGTTCTCGAGTTCAATCTTAGAACTAGGTTCTTAGTTCTCGCGTTTAATTTTAGAACCGGGTACTTAGTTCTCGCGTTTATTTCTGGAACTAGGTACTTAGTTCTCGGTTTTAATTTAAGAACTAGGTACTTAGTTCTCGCGTTTATTTCTGGAACTAGGTACTTAGTTCTCGGTTTTAATTTAAAAACTAGGTACTTAGTTCTCGCGTTTATTTCTGGAACTAGGTACTTAGTTCTCGGTTTTAATTTTAGATCTAGGTGCTTAGTTCTCGCGTTTAATTCTAGAACTAGGTACTTAGTTCTCGATTTTAATTTTAGAACTAGGTACCTAGTTCTAGCGTTTGATTTTAGAACTAGGTACTTAGTTCTAGATTTTAATTTTCTGGAACTAGTTACTTAGTTCACGATTTTAATTTTAGAACTAGGTACTTAGTTCTCGCGTTTATTTCTGGAACTAGGTACTTAGTTCACGATTTTAATTTTAGAACTAGGTACTTAGTTCTCGCGTTTAATTCTAGAACTAGGTACTTAGTTCTCGATTTTTATTTTAGAATTAGGTATTTAGTTATCACGTTTATTTCTGGAACTAGGTATTTACTGCTCTATTTTGATTTTAGAACCGGGTACTTAGTTCTTGCGTTTATTTCTGGAACTAGGTACTTAGTTCACGATTTTAATTTTAGAACTAGGTACTTAGTTCTCGAGTTTAATTTTAAAACTAGGTACTTAGTCCTCGATTTTAATTCTAGAACTAGGTACTTAGTTCTTGATTTTAATTCTAGAACTAGGTACTCAGTTCTCGAATTTAATCTTAGAACTAGGTACTTAGTTCTCGATTTTATTTCTAGAACTAGGTACTTAGTTCTCGAGTTCAATCTTAGAACTAGGTTCTTAGTTCTCGCGTTTAATTTTAGAACCGGGTACTTAGTTCTCGCGTTTATTTCTGGAACTAGGTACTTAGTTCTCGGTTTTAATTTAAGAACTAGGTACTTAGTTCTCGCGTTTATTTCTGGAACTAGGTACTTAGTTCTCGGTTTTAATTTAAAAACTAGGTACTTAGTTCTCGCGTTTATTTCTGGAACTAGGTACTTAGTTCTTAGTTTTAATTTTAGGTCTAGGTGCTTAGTTCTCGCGTTTAATTCTAGAACTAGGTACTTAGTTCTCGATTTTAATTTTAGAACTAGGTACCTAGTTCTAGCGTTTGATTTTAGAACTAGGTACTTAGTTCTAGATTTTAATTTTCTGGAACTAGTTACTTAGTTCACGATTTTAATTTTAGAACTAGGTACTTAGTTCTCGCGTTTATTTCTGGAACTAGGTACTTAGTTCACGATTTTAATTTTAGAACTAGGTACTTAGTTCTCGCGTTTAATTCTAGAACTAGGTACTTAGTTCTCGATTTTTATTTTAGAATTAGGTATTTAGTTATCACGTTTATTTCTGGAACTAGGTATTTACTGCTCTATTTTGATTTTAGAACCGGGTACTTAGTTCTCGCGTTTATTTCTGGAACTAGGTACTTAGTTCACGATTTTAATTTTAGAACAAGGTACTTAGTTCTCGAGTTTAATCTTAGAACTAGGTACTTAGTTCTCGATTTTAATTCTAGAACTAGGTACTTAGTTCTCGATTTTAATTTTAGAAGGACACCAATTACTGCTTCCTACCAAAATATGAAATGTCCCAACCATCCGTTCCCAACCATTTAATATGAATGCCCCCAACCTTAATTATTTTTTTTGCGACCGATATATGAATACACCCAACCAATAACTGAAAGGCCCAACTTACCTGTAACATTCAATTCCTTAAAGGACCGGTCTAAAAATTAGTATTCTAAATCATCCATGTGTAAATGACAAATATATTTAATTAAATATGAATGGGGAAGGTCTGGAAAGAAATTAAAGCAAAGCCTGAGTTAAAAACCAGGTACCGAAGGTTAATAATATTATCTCTGTCCTGTCCTTGCTGTTACGTCTTTCTCTCCCACCAAAGAAACTCAAGGTAATACAGAAAGAGATGAAATCAGAAATTGACTCAATACTTCAACTTGTTATTCAGCAACCTAATTTGATAATTTCGGAATTAAGACAGTCGTCAGAAGGAGGTACCTACCAAGTACCAAGAGACAATTGACCAATTATCTCGCTTATAAAAACAACAAAGACAATCCAAGAGTTCAATCCCTGGGTCAAATTTATGTCAGCATTATGTAATAGTATACATTATATAACAAGTATACAAAGGATCCCGAAGACATCGATTATCCCTAGATGTTGTTGGAAAAAACATACATTCCATCCGTTTGGAATCGCAATCACATCCTCTCTGCTATCGACTATGTGTAAAGGACGAAGTTAAATTGATTTAAATACTGGACTTTCACAAAGCGTTTGTCATGGACAAAACTCAATACTTATAAAACGACAAAAAATAGACTGGATTGTCAAGTTCTTTCCCAACAACTGGATCGACTCCAATTGTAACTGTTCAGTGTTTAAAAAGGAATACACTTGTAAACACACGATGGGGATTGCTATCTCGTTAGGAAAATTTACTGTTCCTGATCATGTCAAAAATGACGAACCAAATATGTTGACCAAACTTATGTTGGCACCCCTTATGCTCGATTTGCGGATCTTTGCTCCCCATGATTGATTTGCTCCCAATCATTTGCTCCCCATTATTTGCTCCCCTAGAAATGTTTCCACCCGTTATGCAATTATGCGATCTTGCATATTATTCCAATTTGTTTTGCATGCATACGTGCATGGTCATAAATACACGGCATTATTACTTACAAATTAAAATACTCTACTGTCTGACATAATTATAAGAACAATAAATATAAATATGTCAGTAAATATGAAATACAAAGTAGTAGATCATCTTTCATGGATTATTTATATTTTCCGAGGATTTACCCATTTCAACATTAAAATGTTTTTTTGTCTAAAAATTTGTGTCTTCTACTTCAAACTAGTTCAAACTGTGATATTATTCTATGTTTCTATACCTCGTACTGTACTTCATGATTACTAACTTGCAAAATTACAATTACAAGTCGCTGTCTGTTTCGATTTTTAAGGAAAGTTAGGTAGTAAAGGTGTTAGGTGTTTCGAAGTAAAGTTAGGTATAAGGATAATAATGATTAGTTTGTTTTGACAATATCTTGGAGGGCGAATTTCCAGAGGGCAAAATTTCCAGGGGAGCAAATAATGGGGAGCAATCATCTGCATACCCTTATGCTCCTGCTAAATACTCGATTAATTGGGTCATTAAATAGGGTCATTGTACGGACTTGATGTTTTTTCTAACTCATAGATGTTTTAATTAATTCCCATTGATCCAATTCTTTCCTGGTCTATGCAATAGTTTCATAATTTTCGGAATGAAATGATGTGCCTGCCTATCACATTTTATTTTGCAGTTTTATCTGATATGGTTAAAAAGATGGAGGGATCAAAAGTACCCCCTATGACACTCATTTTTCCTTGGTGATTAACTAGTCTGGAGCCTTAATTGGACGAAAATAAAAGAAAATTTCGATATTTTTAGGTCGTTGTTTTATCGGTGTCGATATCATGCTTTGTCGGGTTTATTTTTTGTCTGTGTTTTGACGGTGTCGCTGTCCTGCGAGTCGATGTCCTTTAAAGTCGACGTTTTTTTTGTCTATGTTTAGCCACCAACCCGGAGTGGGGTGGGGGTGTCAAAAGGAAACCCGGGAGCCCATCAGAAAAACATTATTAGTTGACTAAATATGTTGTTCTAATTATTTAATTTTGTTAATAATTTGGTTTTATACTAAGGATTAAATTGAATATTTTATTCAGAGTGATTTTTTATGAAAAACATCGTGTTGGGTCTTTCAGTCATTGGTTGGGTGTATTCATATATCGGTCGCAGAAACAGTAATTACGGTTGGGGGTATTCATATTAACTGGTTGGGAACGGATGGTTGGCAGATTTCATATTTTGGTAGGAAGCGTTAATAATGATCCATTTTAGAACTAGGTACTTAGGTCTCGAGTTTAATCTTAGAACTAGGTACCTGGTTCTCGATTTTAATTTTAGAACTAGGTACTTAGTTCTCGCGTTTATTTCTGGAAGTAGGTACTTAGTTCACGATTTTAATTTTAGAACTAGGTACTTAGTTCTCGCGTTTAATTCTAGAACTAGGTACTTAGTTCTCGATTTTTATTTTAGAATTAGTTATTTAGTTATCACGTTTAATTCTGGAACTAGGTATTTACTGCTCTATTTTGATTTAAGAAACGGGTACTTAGTTCTCGCGTTTATTTCTGGAACTAGGTACTTAGTTCACGATTTTAATTTTAGAACTAGGTACTTAGTTCTCGAGTTTAATCTTAGAACTAGGTACTTAGTTCTCGATTTTAATTCTAGAACTAGGTACTTAGTTCTCGATTTTAATTTTAGAACTAGGTACTTAGGTCTCGAGTTTAATCTTAGAACTAGGTACCTGGTTCTCGATTTTAATTTTCTGGAACTAGTTACTTAGTTCTCGCGTTTATTTCTGGAACTAGGTACTTAGTTCACGATTTTAATTTTAGAACTAGGTACTTAGTTCTCGCGTTTATTTCTGGAACTAGGTACTTAGTTCTCGATTTTTATTTTAGAATTAGGTATTTAGTTATCACGTTTATTTCTGGAACTAGGTATTTACTGCTATATTTTGATTTTAGAACCGGGTACTTACTTCTAGCGTTTATTTTGAAACTTAGTACTTAGTTCCCGATTTTAATTTTAGAACTAGGTGCTTAGTTCTCGCGTTTATTTCTTGAACTAGGTACTTAGTTCACGATTTAAATTTTAGAACTAGGTACTTAGTTCTAGCGTTTAATTATAGAACTAGGTACTTACTTTTACCGTTTATTTCTTTAACTAGGTACTTAGTTCTCGATTTTAATTTTGGAACTGGGTACTTAGTTATCGCGTTTATTTCTGGAACTAGGTACTGAGTTCTAGCGTTTAATTTTGGAACTAGGTACTTAGTTCCCGATTTTAATTTTAGAACTAGGTACTTAGTTCTCGCGTTTATTTCTGGAACTAGGTACTTAGTTCACGATTTTAATTTTAGAACTAGGTACTTAGTTCTCGCGTTTAATTCTAGAACTAGGTACTTAGTTCTCGATTTTTATTTTAGAATTAGTTATTTAGTTATCACGTTTAATTCTGGAACTAGGTATTTACTGCTCTATTTTGATTTTAGAACCGGGTACTTAGTTCTTGCGTTTATTTCTGGAACTAGGTACTTAGTTCACGATTTTAATTTTAGAACTAGGTACTTAGTTCTCGAGTTTAATCTTAGAACTAGGTACTTAGTTCTCGATTTTAATTCTAGAACTAAGTACTTAGTTCTCGATTTTAATTTTAGAACTAGGTACTTAGGTCTCGAGTTTAATCTTAGAACTAGGTACCTGGTTCTCGATTTTAATTTTCTGGAACTAGTTACTTAGTTCTCGCGTTTATTTCTGGAACTAGGTACTTAGTTCACGATTTTAATTTTAGAACTAGGTACTTAGTTCTCGCGTTTATTTCTGGAACTAGGTACTTCGTTCTCGCGTTTAATTTTAGAACTAGGTACATAGTTCTAGCGTTTAATTTTAGAACTAGGTACTTAGTTCTAGATTTTAATTTTAGAACAAGGTCTTTATTTCTCGCGTTTATATCTGGAACTGGGTACTTAGTTCTCGAATTTAATCTTAGAACTAGGTACTTAGTTCTCGATTTTAATTCTAGAACTAGGTACTTAGTTCTCGAGTTCAATCTTAGAACTAGGTACTTAGTTCTCGCGTTTAATTTTAGAACCGGGTACTTAGTTCTCGCGTTTATTTCTGGAACTAGGTACTTACTTTTACCGTTTATTTCTTTAACTAGGTACTTAGTTCTCGATTTTAATTTTGGAACTAGGTACTTAGTTATCGCGTTTATTTCTGGAACTAGGTACTGAGTTATTGCGTTTAATTTTGGAACTAGGTACTTAGTTCCCGATTTTAATTTTAGAACTAGGTACTTAGTTTTTGCGTTTATTTCTGGAACTAGGTACTTAGTTCACGATTTTAATTTTAGAACTAGGTACTTCGTTCTCGCGTTTAATTCTAGAACTAGGTACTTAGTTCTCGATTTTTATTTTAGAATTAGGTATTTAGTTATCACGTTTATTTCTGGAACTAGGTATTTACTGCTCTATTTTGATTTTAGAACCGGGTACTTAGTTCTCGCGTATATTTCTGGAACTAGGTACTTAGTTCACGATTTTAATTTTAGAACTAGGTACTTAGTTCTCGAGTTTAATCTTAGAACTAGGTACTTAGTTCTCGATTTTAATTCTAGAACTAGGTACTTAGTTCTCGATTTTAATTTTAGAACTAGGTACTTAGGTCTCGAGTTTAATCTTAGAACTAGGTACCTGGTTCTCGATTTTAATTTGCTGGAACTAGTTACTTAGTTCTCGCGTTTATTTCTGGAACTAGGTACTTAGTTCACGATTTTAATTTTAGAACTAGGTACTTAGTTCTCGCGTTTATTTCTGGAACTAGGTACTTAGTTCTGGATTTCAATTTTGGAACTAGGTACATAGTTCTAGCGTTTAATTTTAGAACTAGGTACTTAGTTCTAGATTTTAATTTTAGAACAAGGTACTTATTTCTCGCGTTTATATCTGGAACTGGGTACTTAGTTCTCGAATTTAATCTTAGAACTAGGTACTTAGTTCTCGATTTTAATTCTAGAACTAGGTACTTAGTTCCCGAGTTCAATCTTAGAACTAGGTACTTAGTTCTCGCGTTTAATTTTAGAACCGGGTACTTAGTTCTCGCGTTTATTTCTGGAACTAGGTACTTACTTTTACCGTTTATTTCTTTAACTAGGTACTTAGTTCTCGATTCTAATTTTGGAACTAGGTACTTAGTTATCGCGTTTATTTCTGGAACTAGGTACTGAGTTCTAGCGTTTAATTTTGGAACTAGGTACTTAGTTCCCGATTTTAATTTTAGAACTAGGTACTTAGTTCTCGAGTTTAATCTTAGAACTAGGTACTTAGTTCTCGATTTTAATTTTAGAACTAGGTACTTAGGTCTCGAGTTTAATCTTAGAACTAGGTACCTGGTTCTCGCGTTTATTTCTGGAACTAGGTACTTAGTTCTCGATTTCAATTTTAGAACTAGGTACATAGTTCTAGCGTTTAATTTTAGAACTAGGTACTTAGTTCTCGCGTTTATTTCTGGAACTAGGTACTTAGTTCACGATTTTAATTTTAGAACTAGGTACTTAGTTCTCGCGTTTATTTCTGGAACTAGGTACTTAGTTCTCGATTTCAATTTTAGAACTAGGTACATAGTTCTAGCGTTTAATTTTAGAACTAGGTACTTAGTTCTGGATTTTAATTTTAGAACAAGGTACTTATTTCTCGCGTTTATATCTGGAACTGGGTACTTAGTTCTCGAATTTAATCTTAGAACTAGATACTTAGTTCTCGATTTTAATTCTAGAACTAGGTACTTAGTTCTCGAGTTCAATCTTAGAACTAGGTACTTAGTTCTCGCGTTTAATTTAAGAACCGGGTAATTAGTTCTCGCGTTTATTTCTGGAACTAGGTACTTAGTTCACGATTTTAATTTTAGAACTAGGTACTTAGTTCTCGCGTTTAATTCTAGAACTAGGTACTTAGTTCTCGATTTTTATTTTAGAATTAGGTATTTAGTTATCACGTTTATTTCTGGAACTAGGTATTTACTGCTCTATTTTGATTTTAGAACCGGGTACTTAGTTCTCGCGTTTATTTCTGGAACTAGGTACTTAGTTCACGATTTTAATTTTAGAACTAGGTACTTAGTTCTCGAGTTTAATCTTAGAACTAGGTACTTAGTTCTCGAGTTTAATCTTAGAACTAGGTACTTAGTTCTCGATTTTAATTCTAGAACTAGGTACTTAGTTCTCGATTTTAATTTTAGAACTAGGTACTTAGGTCTCGAGTTTAATCTTAGAACTAGGTACCTGGTTTTCGATTTTAATTTTCTGGAACTAGTTACTTAGTTCTCGCGTTTATTTCTGGAACTAGGTACTTAGTTCACGATTTTAATTTTATAACTAGGTACATAGTTCTAGCGTTTAATTTTAGAACTAGGTACTTAGTTCTAGATTTTAATTTTAGAACAAGGTACTTATTTCTCGCGTTTATATCTGGAACTGGGTACTTAGTTCTCGATTTTAATTTTAGAACTAGGTGCCTAGTTCTAGCGTATGATTTTAGAACTAGGTACTTAGTTCTAGATTTAAATTTTCTGGAACTAGTTACTTAGTTCTCGAATTTAATTCTAGAACTAGGTACTTAGTTCTTGATTTTAATTCTAGAACTAGGTACTCAGTTCTCGATTTTAATTCTAGAACTAGGTACTTAGTTCTTGATTTTAATTCTAGAACTAGGTACTCAGTTCTCGAATTTAATTCTAGAACTAGGTACTTAGTTCTTGATTTTAATTCTAGAACTAGGTACTCAGTTCTCGAATTTAATCTTAGAACTAGGTACTTAGTTCTCGATTTTATTTCTAGAACTAGGTACTTAGTTCTCGAGTTCAATCTTAGAACTAGGTACTTAGTTCTCGCGTTTAATTTTAGAACCGGGTACTTAGTTCTCGCGTTTATTTCTGGAACTAGGTACTTAGTTCTCGGTTTTAATTTAAGAACTAGGTACTTAGTTCTCGCGTTTATTTCTGGAACTAGGTACTTAGTTCTCGGTTTTAATTTAAAAACTAGGTACTTAGTTCTCGCGTTTATTTCTGGAACTAGGTACTTAGCTCTCGGTTTTAATTTTAGATCTAGGTACTTAGTTCTCGCGTTTAATTCTAGAACTAGGTACTTAGTTCTCGATTTTAATTTTAGAACTAGGGACCTAGTTCTAGCGTTTGATTTTAGAACTAGGTACTTAGTTCTAGATTTTAATTTTCTGGAACTAGTTACTTAGTTCACGATTTTAATTTTAGAACTAGGTACTTAGTTCTCGCGTTTATTTCTGGAACTAGGTACTTAGTTCACGATTTTAATTTTAGAACTAGGTACTTAGTTCTCGCGTTTAATTCTAGAACTAGGTACTTAGTTCTCGATTTTTATTTTAGAATTAGGGATTTAGTTATCACGTTTATTTCTGGAACTAGGTATTTACTGCTCTATTTTGATTTTAGAACCGGGTACTTAGTTCTCGCGTTTATTTCTGGAACTAGGTACTTAGTTCACGATTTTAATTTTAGAACTAGGTACTCAGTTCTCGAGTTTAATCTTAGAACTAGGTACTTAGTTCTCGAGTTTAATCTTAGAACTAGGTACTTAGTTCTCGATTTTAATTCTAGAACTAGGTACTTAGTTCTCGATTTTAATTTTAGAACTAGGTACTTAGGTCTCGAGTTTAATCTTAGAACTAGGTACCTGGTTTTCGATTTTAATTTTCTGGAACTAGTTACTTAGTTCTCGCGTTTATTTCTGGAACTAGGTACTTAGTTCACGATTTTAATTTTAGAACTAGGTACATAGTTCTAGCGTTTAATTTTAGAACTAGGTACTTAGTTCTAGATTTTAATTTTAGAACAAGGTACTTATTTCTCGCGTTTATATCTGGAACTGGGTACTTAGTTCTCGATTTTAATTTTAGAACTAGGTGCCTAGTTCTAGCGTATGATTTTAGAACTAGGTACTTAGTTCTAGATTTAAATTTTCTGGAACTAGTTACTTAGTTCTCGAATTTAATTCTAGAACTAGGTACTTAGTTCTTGATTTTAATTCTAGAACTAGGTACTCAGTTCTCGATTTTAATTCTAGAACTAGGTACTTAGTTCTTGATTTTAATTCTAGAACTAGGTACTCAGTTCTCGAATTTAATTCTAGAACTAGGTACTTAGTTCTTGATTTTAATTCTAGAACTAGGTACTCAGTTCTCGAATTTAATCTTAGAACTAGGTACTTAGTTCTCGATTTTATTTCTAGAACTAGGTACTTAGTTCTCGAGTTCAATCTTAGAACTAGGTACTTAGTTCTCGCGTTTAATTTTAGAACCGGGTACTTAGTTCTCGCGTTTATTTCTGGAACTAGGTACTTAGTTCTCGGTTTTAATTTAAGAACTAGGTACTTAGTTCTCGCGTTTATTTCTGGAACTAGGTACTTAGTTCTCGGTTTTAATTTAAAAACTAGGTACTTAGTTCTCGCGTTTATTTCTGGAACTAGGTACTTAGCTCTCGGTTTTAATTTTAGATCTAGGTACTTAGTTCTCGCGTTTAATTCTAGAACTAGGTACTTAGTTCTCGATTTTAATTTTAGAACTAGGGACCTAGTTCTAGCGTTTGATTTTAGAACTAGGTACTTAGTTCTAGATTTTAATTTTCTGGAACTAGTTACTTAGTTCACGATTTTAATTTTAGAACTAGGTACTTAGTTCTCGCGTTTATTTCTGGAAGTAGGTACTTAGTTCACGATTTTAATTTTAGAACTAGGTACTTAGTTCTCGCGTTTAATTCTAGAACTAGGTACTTAGTTCTCGATTTTTATTTTAGAATTAGGTATTTAGTTATCACGTTTATTTCTGGAACTAGGTATTTACTGCTCTATTTTGATTTTAGAACCGGGTACTTAGTTCTCGCGTTTATTTCTGGAACTAGGTACTTAGTTCACGATTTTAATTTTAGAACTAGGTACTTAGTTCTCGAGTTTAATCTTAGAACTAGGTACTTAGTTCTCGAGTTTAATCTTAGAACTAGGTACTTAGTTCTCGATTTTAATTCTAGAACTAGGTACTTAGTTCTCGATTTTAATTTTAGAACTAGGTACTTAGGTCTCGAGTTTAATCTTAGAACTAGGTACCTGGTTCTTGATTTTAATTTTCTGGAACTAGTTACTTAGTTCTCGCGTTTATTTCTGGAACTAGGTACTTAGTTCACGATTTTAATTTTAGAACTAGGTACTTAGTTCTCGCGGTTATTTCTGGAACTAGGTACTTAGTTCTCGATTTCAATTTTAGAACTTGGTACATAGTTCTAGCGTTTAATTTTAGAACTAGGTACTTAGTTCTAGATTTTAATTTTAGAACAAGGTACTTATTTCTCGCGTTTATATCTGGAACTGGGTACTTAGTTCTCGATTTTAATTTTAGAACTAGGTGCCTAGTTCTAGCGTATGATTTTAGAACTAGGTACTTAGTTCTAGATTTAAATTTTCTGGAACTAGTTACTTAGTTCTCGCGTTTAATTTTAAAACTAGGTACTTAGTCCTCGATTTTAATTCTAGAACTAGGTACTTAGTTCTTGATTTTAATTCTAGAACTAGGTACTCAGTTCTCGAATTTAATCTTAGAACTAGGTACTTAGTTCTCGATTTTATTTCTAGAACTAGGTACTTAGTTCTCGAGTTCAATCTTAGAACTAGGTTCTTAGTTCTCGCGTTTAATTTTAGAACCGGGTACTTAGTTCTCGCGTTTATTTCTGGAACTAGGTACTTAGTTCTCGGTTTTAATTTAAGAACTAGGTACTTAGTTCTCGCGTTTATTTCTGGAACTAGGTACTTAGTTCTCGGTTTTAATTTAAAAACTAGGTACTTAGTTCTCGCGTTTATTTCTGGAACTAGGTACTTAGTTCTCGGTTTTAATTTTAGATCTAGGTACTTAGTTCTCGCGTTTAATTCTAGAACTAGGTACTTAGTTCTCGATTTTAATTTTAGAACTAGGTACCTAGTTCTAGCGTTTGATTTTAGAACTAGGTACTTAGTTCTAGATTTTAATTTTCTGGAACTAGTTACTTAGTTCACGTTTTTAATTTTAGAACTAGGTACTTAGTTCTCGCGTTTATTTCTGGAACTAGGTACTTAGTTCACGATTTTAATTTTAGAACTAGGTACTTAGTTCTCGCGTTTAATTCTAGAACTAGGTACTTAGTTCTCGATTTTTATTTTAGAATTAGGTATTTAGTTATCACGTTTATTTCTGGAACTAGGTATTTACTGCTCTATTTTGATTTTAGAACCGGGTACTTAGTTCTCGCGTTTATTTCTGGAACTAGGTACTTAGTTCACGATTTTAATTTTAGAACAAGGTACTTAGTTCTCGAGTTTAATCTTAGAACTAGGTACTTAGTTCTCGAGTTTAATCTTAGAACTAGGTACTTAGTTCTCGATTTTAATTCTAGAACTAGGTACTTAGTTCTCGATTTTAATTTTAGAACTAGGTACTTAGGTCTCGAGTTTAATCTTAGAACTAGGTACCTGGTTCTCGATTTTAATTTTCTGGAACTAGTTACTTAGTTCTCGCGTTTATTTCTGGAATTAGGTACTTAGTTCACGATTTTAATTTTAGAACTAGGTACTTAGTTCTCGCGTTTATTTCTGGAACTAGGTACTTAGTTCTCGATTTCAATTTTAGAACGTGGTACATAGGTCTAGCGTTTAATTTTAGAACTAGGTACTTACAAGGGAACCTTGTCAGATGTTCAACCCCGTATTTTTTCAAACTTGTTTCATTTGAAAGAGGATCAAAAATAATGAAACTTTAACATAGGAACTATCAGTGACTAAAATCGTTTTGACGTAGTAAAGTAGGTGGGAAGATCCAGAAGCGGTCGCGATTTCAGGGTTTTCTATGTTAAGTCCCCGTTTAGATTTTGGGAAAAGGGTGGTTCAGTGCAATACTAATTTAGGGGTTCCTCCAATGTTAATTCCCTATCTCGGTCGCGACTTTTCAGGGAAAAGAGGTGAAAAGGGGAAAAGTCGACTTTCTCCTCTTTCTCCCCTTCTCGCTCATGCTAGTTTTTCACGTAAAACTCGCAGTCCTTGACCTTCAAACTGAATTTACTACATCAAAACGATTTTAGTCACCGATAGTTCCAATGTTAAAGTTTCATTATTTTTGATCCTCTTTCAAATGAAATAAGTTTGAAAAAATACGGGGTTGAACATCTGACAAGGTTCCCTTGTTAGTTCTCGGTTTTAATTTTAGAACTAGGTACTTAGTTCTCGCGTTTATTTCTGGAACTAGGTACTTAGTTCTCGGTTTTAATTTTAGAACTAGGTACTTAGTTCTCGCGTTTATTTCTGGAACTAGGTACTTAGTTCTCGGTTTTAATTTTAGAACTAGGTACTTAGTTCTCGCGTTTAATTCTAGAACTAGGTACTTAGTTCTCGGTTTTAATTTTAGAACTAGGTACTTAGTTCTCGCGTTTATTTCTGGAACTAGGTACTTAGTTCTCGGTTTTAATTTTAGAACTAGGTACTTAGTTCTCGCGTTTAATTCTAGAACTAGGTACTTAGTTCTCGATTTTAATTTTAGAACTAGGTACCTAGTTCTAGCGTTTGATTTTAGAACTAGGTACTTAGTTCTAGATTTTAATTTTCTGGAACTAGTTACTTAGTTCACGATTTTAATTTTAGAACTAGGTACTTAGTTCTCGCGTTTATTTCTGGAACTAGGTACTTAGTTCACGATTTTAATTTTAGAACTAGGTACGTAGTTCTCGCGTTTAATTCTAGAACTAGGTACTTAGTTCTCGATTTTTATTTTAGAATTAGGTATTTAGTTATCACGTTTATTTCTGGAACTAGGTATTTACTGCTCTATTTTGATTTTAGAACCGGGTACTTAGTTCTCGCGTTCAATCTTAGAACTAGGTACTTAGTTCTCGAGTATAATCTTACAAGAGAACATTCCCAACTGTACCACCCCGATATTTTTCAAACCGGTGTCATTCTAAAGAGGAATTAAAATAATGAAACTTTAATACAGGAACTATGGGTGCATAAAATATATTTGACCTAGTAAAATAGGTCGGAAAGTTCGAGACCTGGCGCTGTTTGAGGGATTTCTATGGTAAATCCCCGTTTAGATTTTGCGAAAAGGCTGGATCAGCGCAATACTAATTTGGAGGGTCCTCCAATGTTAACTCCCTATCTCCATCGCGACTTTTTAGAGAAAAGGGATGAAAAGGGGAAAACTCGACTTTCTCCTCTTTCTCCCCTTCTCGCCCACGCTAGTTTTTCACTTGAAACTCGCGATCCTTGACCTTCCCACCCACTTTACTAGGTCAAATATATTTTATGCACCCATAGTTCCTATATTAAAGTTTCATTATTTTAATTCCTCTTTCGAATGAAACCGGTTTGAAAAATATCGGGGTGGTACAGTTGGGAATGTTCCCTTGTTAGAACTAGGTACTTAGTTCTCGAGTTTAATTTTAGAACTAGGTACCTAGTTCTAGCGTTTGGTTTTAGAACTAGGTACTTAGTTCTAGATTTTAATTTTCTGGAACTAGTTACTTAGTTCTCGATTTTTATTTTAGAATTAGGTACTTAGTTCTCGCGTTTATTTCTGGAACTAGGTACTTAGTTCTTGATTTTAATTCTAGAACTAGGTACTAAGTTCTCGAATTTAATCTTAGAACTAGGTACTTAGTTCTCGCGTTTAATTTTAGAACTAGGTACTTAGTTCTCGCGTTTATTTCTGGAACTAGGTACTTAGTTCTCGAATTTATTCTTAGAACTAGGTACTTAGTTCTCGATTTTAATTCTAGAATTAGGTACTTAGTTCTCGAGTTTAATCTTAGAACTAGGTACTTAGTTCTCGCGTTTAATTTTAGAACTAGGTAGTGAGTTTTAGCGTTTAATTCTAGAACTAGGTACTTAGTTCTCGCGTTTAATTTTGGAACTAGGTACTTAGTTCTCGCGTTGATTTCTGGAACTGGGTACTTAGTTCTCGATTTTAATTTTAGAACTAGGTACTAACTTTTACCGTTTATTTCTTTAACTAGGTACCTAGTTCTCGATTTTAATTTTGGAACTAGGTACTTAGTTATCACGTTTATTTCTGGAACTATGTACTGAGTTCTAGCGTTTAATTTTGGAACTAGGTACTTAGTTCCCCATTTTAATTTTAGAACTAGGTACTTATTGCTCGCGTTTATATCTGGAACTGGGTACTTAGTTCTCGATTTTAATTTTAGAACTAGATACCTAGTTCTAGCGTTTGATTTTAGAACAAGGTACTTAGTTCTCGATTTTAAATTTAAAACTAGCTACCTTGTTCTCGCGTTTATTTCTGGAACTAGGTACTTAGTTCACGATTTTAATTTTAGAACTAGGTACTTAGTTCACTATTTTAATTTTGGAACTAGGTACTTAGTTCTCGAGTTTAATCTTAGAACTAGGTACTTAGTTCTCGATTTTAATTCTAGAACTAGGTACTTAGTTCTTGATTTTAATTCTAGAACTAGGTACTAAGTTCTCGAATTTAATCTTAGAACTAGGTACTTAGTTCTCGATTTTAATTCTAGAACTAGGTACTTAGTTCTCGAGTTTAATCTTAGAACTAGGTACTTAGTCCTCAATTTTAATTCTGGAACTAGGTACTTAGTTCTCGGTTTTAATTCTAGAACTAGGTACTTAGTTCTCGCGTTTAATTTTGGAACTAGGTACTTAGTTCTCGCGTTGATTTCTGGAACTGGGTACTTAGTTCTCGATTTTAATTTTAGAACTAGGTACTAACTTTTACCGTTTATTTCTTTAACTAGGTACTTAGTTCTCGATTTTAATTTTGGAACTAGGTACTTAGTTATCACGTTTATTTCTGGAAATATGTACTGAGTTCTAGCATTTAATTTTGGAACTAGGTACTTAGTTCCCCATTTTAATTTTAGAACTAGGTACTTATTGCTCGCGTTTATATCTGGAACTGGGTACTTAGTTCTCGATTTTAATTTTAGAACTAGATACTTAGTTCTAGCGTTTGATTTTACAACAAGGTACTTAGTTCTCGATTTTAAATTAAAAACTAGCTACCTTGTTCTCGCGTTTATTTCTGGAACTAGGTACTTAGTTCACGATTTTAATTTTAGAACTAGGTACTTAGTTCTCGAGTTTAATCTTAGAACTAGGTACTTAGTTCTCGATTTTAATTCTAGAACTAGGTACTTAGTTCTTGATTTTAATTCTAGAACTAGGTACTAAGTTCTCGAATTTAATCTTAGAACTAGGTACTTAGTTCTCGATTTTAATTCTAGAACTAGGTACTTAGTTCTCGAGTTTAATCTTAGAACTAGGTACTTAGTCCTCAATTTTAATTCTGGAACTAGGTACTTAGTTCTCGGTTTTAATTCTAGAACTAGGTACTTAGTTCTCGCGTTTAATTTTGGAACTAGGTACTTAGTTCTCGCGTTGATTTCTGGAACTGGGTACTTAGTTCTCGATTTTAATTTTAGAACTAGGTACTAACTTTTACCGTTTATTTCTTTAACTAGGTACTTAGTTCTCGATTTTAATTTTGGAACTAGGTACTTAGTTATCACGTTTATTTCTGGAACTATGTACTGAGTTCTAGCATTTAATTTTGGAACTAGGTACTTAGTTCCCCATTTTAATTTTAGAACTAGGTACTTATTGCTCGCGTTTATATCTGGAACTGGGTACTTAGTTCTCGATTTTAATTTTAGAACTAGATACTTAGTTCTAGCGTTTGATTTTAGAACAAGGTACTTAGTTCTCGATTTTAAATTAAAAACTAGCTACCTTGTTCTCGCGTTTATTTCTGGAACTAGGTACTTAGTTCACGATTTTAATTTTAGAACTAGGTACTTAGTTCACTATTTTAATTTTGGAACTAGGTACTTAGTTCTCGAGTTTAATCTTAGAACTAGGTACTTAGTTTTCGATTTTAATTCTAGAACTAGGTACTTAGTTCTTGATTTTAATTCTAGAACTAGGTACTAAGTTCTCGAATTTAATCTTAGAACTAGGTACTTAGTTCTCGATTTTAATTCTAGAACTAGGTACTTAGTTCTCGGTTTTAATTCTAGAACTAGGTACTAAGTTCTCGAATTTAATCTTAGAACTAGGTACTTAGTTCTCGATTTTAATTCTAGAACTAGGTACTTAGTTCTCGAGTTTAATCTTAGAACTAGGTACTTAGTCCTCAATTTTAATTCTGGAACTAGGTACTTAGTTCTCGGTTTTAATTCTAGAACTAGGTACTTAGTTCTCGCGTTTAATTTTGGAACTAGGTACTTAGTTCTTGATTTTAATTCTAGAACTAGGTACTTAGTTCTTGATTTTAATTCTAGAACTAGGTACTAAGTTCTCGAATTTAATCTTAGAACTAGGTACTTAGTTCTCGATTTTAATTCTAGAACTAGGTACTTAGTTCTTGATTTTAATTCTAGAACTAGGTACTAAGTTCTCGAATTTAATCTTAGAACTAGGTACTTAGTTCTCGATTTTAATTCTAGAACTAGGTACTTAGTTCTTGATTTTAATTCTAGAACTAGGTACTAAGTTCTCGAATTTAATCTTAGAACTAGGTACTTAGTTCTCGATTTTAATTCTAGAACTAGGTACTTAGTTCTCGAGTTTAATCTTAGAACTAGGTACTTAGTCCTCAATTTTAATTCTGGAACTAGGTACTTAGTTCTCGGTTTTAATTCTAGAACTAGGTACTTAGTTCTCGCGTTTAATTTTGGAACTAGGTACTTAGTTCTCGCGTTGATTTCTGGAACTGGGTACTTAGTTCTCGATTTTAATTTTAGAACTAGGTACTAACTTTTACCGTTTATTTCTTTAACTAGGTACTTAGTTCTCGATTTTAATTTTGGAACTAGGTACTTAGTTATCACGTTTATTTCTGGAACTATGTACTGAGTTCTAACATTTAATTTTGGAACTAGGTACTTAGTTCCCCATTTTAATTTTAGAACTAGGTACTTATTGCTCGCGTTTATATCTGGAACTGGGTACTTAGTTCTCGATTTTAATTTTAGAACTAGATACTTAGTTCTAGCGTTTGATTTTAGAACAAGGTACTTAGTTCTCGATTTTAAATTAAAAACTAGCTACCTTGTTCTCGCGTTTATTTCTGGAACTAGGTACTTAGTTCACGATTTTAATTTTAGAACTAGGTACTTAGTTCACTATTTTAATTTTGGAACTAGGTACTTAGTTCTCGAGTTTAATCTTAGAACTAGGTACTTAGTTTTCGATTTTAATTCTAGAACTAGGTACTTAGTTCTTGATTTTAATTCTAGAACTAGGTACTAAGTTCTCGAATTTAATCTTAGAACTAGGTACTTAGTTCTCGATTTTAATTCTAGAACTAGGTACTTAGTTCTCGAGTTTAATCTTAGAACTAGGTACTTAGTCCTCAATTTTAATTCTAGAACTAGGTACTTAGTTCTTGATTTTAATTCTAGAACTAGGTACTTAGTTCTCGAATTTAATCTTAGAACTAGGTACTTAGTTCTCGATTTTAATCCTAGAACTAGGTACTTAGTTCTCGAGTTTAATCTTAGAACTAGGTACTTAGTTCTCGCGTTTAATTTTAGAACCAGGTACTTAGTTCTCGCGTTTATTTCTGGAACTAGGTACTTAGTTCTCGGTTTTAATTTTAGAACTAGGTACTTAGTTCCCGATTTTAATTTTAGAACTAGATACTTATTTCTCGCGTTTATACCTGGAACTGGGTACTTAGTTCCCGATTTTAATTATAGAACTAGATACTTAGTTCTCGCGTTTATTTCTGGAACTAGGTAGTGAGTTCTAGCGTTGAATTCTAGAACTAGGTACTTAGTTCTCGCGTTTAATCTTAGAACTAGGTACTTAGTTCTCGCGTTTAATTTTAGAACCAGGTACTTAGTTCTCGCGTTTATTTCTGGAACTAGGTACTTAGTTCTCGGTTTTAATTTTAGAACTAGGTACTTAGTTCTCGAATTTAATCTTAGAACTAGGTACTTAGTTCTCGCGTTTAATTTTAGAACCAGGTACTTAGTTCTCGCGTTTATTTCTGGAACTAGGTACTTAGTTCTCGGTTTTAATTTTAGAACTAGGTACTTAGTTCTCGAGTTTAATCTTAGAACTAGGTACTTAGTTCTCGATTTTAATTCTAGAACTAGGTACTTAGTTCTCGAGTTTAATCTTAGAACTAGGTACTTAGTTCTCGATTTTAATTCTAGAACTAGGTACTTAGTTCTCGAGTTTAATCTTAGAACTAGGTACTTAGTCCTCAATTTTAATTCTAGAACTAGGTACTTAGTTCTTGATTTTAATTCTAGAACTAGGTACTTAGTTCTCGAATTTAATCTTAGAACTAGGTACTTAGTTCTCGATTTTAATCCTAGAACTAGGTACTTAGTTCTCGAGTTTAATCTTAGAACTAGGTACTTAGTTCTCGCGTTTAATTTTAGAACCAGGTACTTAGTTCCCGATTTTAATTTTAGAACTAGATACTTATTTCTCGCGTTTATACATGGAACTGGGTACTTAGTTCCCGATTTTAATTTTAGAACTAGATACTTAGTTCTCGCGTTTATTTCTGGAACTAGGTAGTGAGTTCTAGCGTTGAATTCTAGAACTAGGTACTTAGTTCTCGCGTTTAATCTTAGAACTAGGTACTTAGTTCTCGCGTTTAATTTTAGAACCAGGTACTTAGTTCTCGCGTTTATTTCTGGAACTAGGTACTTAGTTCTCGGTTTTAATTTTAGAACTAGGTACTTAGTTCTCGAATTTAATCTTAGAACTAGGTACTTAGTTCTCGATTTTAATTCTAGAACTAGGTACTTAGTTCTCGAGTTTAATCTTAGAACTAGGTACTTAGTTCTCGATTTTAATTCTAGAACTAGGTACTTAGTTCTCGAGTTTAATCTTAGAACTAGGTACTTAGTCCTCAATTTTAATTCTAGAACTAGGTACTTAGTTCTCGCGTTTAATTTTAGAACCAGGTACTTAGTTCTCGCGTTTATTTCTGGAACTAGGTACTTAGTTCTCGGTTTTAATTTTAGAACTAGGTACTTAGTTCCCGATTTTAATTTTAGAACTAGATACTTATTTCTCGCGTTTATACCTGGAACTGGGTACTTAGTTCCCGATTTTAATTTTAGAACTAGATACTTAGTTCTCGCGTTTATTTCTGGAACTAGGTAGTGAGTTCTAGCGTTGAATTCTAGAACTAGGTACTTAGTTCTCGCGTTTAATCTTAGAACTAGGTACTTAGTTCTCGCGTTTAATTTTAGAACCAGGTACTTAGTTCTCGCGTTTATTTCTGGAACTAGGTACTTAGTTCTCGGTTTTAATTTCAGAACTAGGTACTTAGTTCTCGAATTTAATCTTAGAACTAGGTACTTAGTTCTCGCGTTTAATTTTAGAACCAGGTACTTAGTTCTCGCGTTTATTTCTGGAACTAGGTACTTAGTTCTCGGTTTTAATTTTAGAACTAGGTACTTAGTTCTCGAATTTAATCTTAGAACTAGGTACTTAGTTCTCGATTTTAATTCTAGAACTAGGTACTTAGTTCTCGAGTTTAATTTTAGAACTAGGTACTTAGTTCTCGCGTTTAATTTTAGACACTAGGTACTCTCGCTCACGCTAGTTTTTCACTTGAAACTCGCGATCCTTGACCTTCCCACCCACTTTACTAGGTCAAATATATTTTATGCACCCATAGTTCCTATAATAAAGTTTCATTATTTTAATTCCTCTTTCGAATGAAACCGGTTTGAAAAATATCGGTTTGGTACAGTTGGGAATGTTCCCTTGTTAGAACTAGGTACTTAGTTCTCGAGTTTAATTTTAGAAACTAGGTACTTAGTTCTAGATTTTAATTTTAGAACTAGGTACTTAGTTCTCGATTTTAAATTTAAAACTAGCTACCTTGTTCTCGCGTTTACTTCCGGAACTAGGTACTTAGTTCACGATTTTAATTTTAGAACTAGGTACTTAGTTCTCGAGTTTAATCTTAGAACAAGGTACTTAGTTATTGATTTTAATTCTAGAAGTAGGTACTTAGTTCTCGAGTTTAATCTTAGAACTAGGTACTGAGTTCTCGATTTTTATTTTAGAATTAGGTACTTAGTTATCACGTCTATTTCTGGAACTAGGTATTTACAGCTCTATTTTGATTTTAGAACTGGGTACTTGGTTCTCGAGTTTAATCTTAAAAACTAGGTACTTAGTTCTCGCGTTTAATTTTAGAACTAGGTACTTAGTTCTCGCGTTTATTTCTGGAACTAGGTACTTAGTTCTCGAATTTAATCTTAGAACTAGGTACTTAGTTCTCGATTTTAATTCTAGAACTAGGTACTTAGTTCTCGAGTTTAATCTTAGAACTAGGTACTTAGTTCTCGCGTTTAATTTTAGAACCAGGTACTTAGTTCTCGCGTTTATTTCTGGAACTATGTACTTAGTTCTCGGTTTTAATTTTAGAACTAGGTACTTATTTCTCGCGTTTATACCTGGAACTGGGTACTTAGTTCCCGATTTTAATTTTAGAACTAGATACTTACTTTTACCGTTTATTTCTTTAACTAGGTACTTAGTTCTCGATTTTAATTTTGGAACTAGGTACTTAGTTATCACGTTTATTTCTGGAACTAGGTACTGAGTTCTAGCGTTTAATTTTGGAACTAGGTACTTAGTTCTTGATTTTAATTCTAGAACTAGGTACTTAGTTCTCGAATTTAATCTTAGAACTGGGTACTTAGTTCTCGATTTTAATTTTAGAACTAGGTACTTAGTTCTCGAGTTTAATCTTAGAACTAGGTACTTAGTTCTCGCGTTTAATTTTAGAACCAGGTACTTAGTTCTCGCGTTTATTTCTGGAACTAGGTACTTAGTTCTCGGTTTTAATTTTAGAACTAGGTACTTAGTTCCCGATTTTAATTTTAGAACTAGATACTTATTTCTCGCGTTTATACCTGGAACTGGGTACTTAGTTCCCGATTTTAATTTTAGAACTAGATACTTAGTTCTCGCGTTTATTTCTGGAACTAGGTAGTGAGTTCTAGCGTTGAATTCTAGAACTAGGTACTTAGTTCTCGCGTTTAATCTTAGAACTAGGTACTTAGTTCTCGCGTTTAATTTTAGAACCAGGTACTTAGTTCTCGCGTTTATTTCTGGAACTAGGTACTTAGTTCTCGGTTTTAATTTTAGAACTAGGTACTTAGTTCTCGAATTTAATCTTAGAACTAGGTACTTAGTTCTCGCGTTTAATTTTAGAACCAGGTACTTAGTTCTCGCGTTTATTTCTGGAACTAGGTACTTAGTTCTCGGTTTTAATTTTAGAACTAGGTACTTAGTTCTCGAATTTAATCTTAGAACTAGGTACTTAGTTCTCGATTTTAATTCTAGAACTAGGTACTTAGTTCTCGAGTTTAATCTTAGAACTAGGTACTTAGTTCTCGCGTTTAATTTTAGAAACTAGGTACTCTCGCTCACGCTAGTTTTTCACTTGAAACTCGCGATCCTTGACCTTCCCACCCACTTTACTAGGTCAAATATATTTTATGCACCCATAGTTCCTATATTAAAGTTTCATTATTTTAATTCCTCTTTCGAATGAAACCGGTTTGAAAAATATCGGTTTGGTACAGTTGGGAATGTTCCCTTGTTAGAACTAGGTACTTAGTTCTCGAGTTTAAGTTTAGAAACTAGGTACTTAGTTCTAGATTTTAATTTTAGAACTAGGTACTTAGTTCTCGATTTTAAATTTAAAACTAGCTACCTTGTTCTCGCGTTTACTTCCGGAACTAGGTACTTAGTTCACGATTTTAATTTTAGAACTAGGTACTTAGTTCTCGAGTTTAATCTTAGAACAAGGTACTTAGTTATTGATTTTAATTCTAGAAGTAGGTACTTAGTTCTCGAGTTTAATCTTAGAACTAGGTACTGAGTTCTCGATTTTTATTTTAGAATTAGGTACTTAGTTATCACGTCTATTTCTGGAACTAGGTATTTACAGCTCTATTTTGATTTTAGAACTGGGTACTTGGTTCTCGAGTTTAATCTTAAAAACTAGGTACTTAGTTCTCGCGTTTAATTTTAGAACTAGGTACTTAGTTCTCGCGTTTATTTCTGGAACTAGGTACTTAGTTCTCGAATTTAATCTTAGAACTAGGTACTTAGTTCTCGATTTTAATTCTAGAACTAGGTACTTAGTTCTCGAGTTTAATCTTAGAACTAGGTACTTAGTTCTCGCGTTTAATTTTAGAACCAGGTACTTAGTTCTCGCGTTTATTTCTGGAACTATGTACTTAGTTCTCGGTTTTAATTTTAGAACTAGGTACTTATTTCTCGCGTTTATACCTGGAACTGGGTACTTAGTTCCCGATTTTAATTTTAGAACTAGATACTTACTTTTACCGTTTATTTCTTTAACTAGGTACTTAGTTCTCGATTTTAATTTTGGAACTAGGTACTTAGTTATCACGTTTATTTCTGGAACTAGGTACTGAGTTCTAGCGTTTAATTTTGGAACTAGGTACTTAGTTCTTGATTTTAATTCTAGAACTAGGTACTTAGTTCTCGAATTTAATCTTAGAACTGGGTACTTAGTTCTCGATTTTAATTTTAGAACTAGGTACTTAGTTCTCGAGTTTAATCTTAGAACTAGGTACTTAGTTCTCGCGTTTAATTTTAGAACCAGGTACTTAGTTCTCGCGTTTATTTCTGGAACTAGGTACTTAGTTCTCGGTTTTAATTTTAGAACTAGGTACTTAGTTCCCGATTTTAATTTTAGAACTAGATACTTATTTCTCGCGTTTATACCTGGAACTGGGTACTTAGTTCCCGATTTTAATTTTAGAACTAGATACTTAGTTCTCGCGTTTATTTCTGGAACTAGGTGGTGAGTTCTAGCGTTGAATTCTAGAACTAGGTACTTAGTTCTCGCGTTTAATCTTAGAACTAGGTACTTAGTTCTCGCGTTTAATTTTAGAACCAGGTACTTAGTTCTCGCGTTTATTTCTGGAACTAGGTACTTAGTTCTCGGTTTTAATTTTAGAACTAGGTACTTAGTTCTCGAATTTAATCTTAGAACTAGGTACTTAGTTCTCGCGTTTAATTTTAGAACCAGGTACTTAGTTCTCGCGTTTATTTCTGGAACTAGGTACTTAGTTCTCGGTTTTAATTTTAGAACTAGGTACTTAGTTCTCGAATTTAATCTTAGAACTAGGTACTTAGTTCTCGATTTTAATTCTAGAACTAGGTACTTAGTTCTCGAGTTTAATCTTAGAACTAGGTACTTAGTTCTCGCGTTTAATTTTAGAAACTAGGTACTCTCGCTCACGCTAGTTTTTCACTTGAAACTCGCGATCCTTGACCTTCCCACCCACTTTACTAGGTCAAATATATTTTATGCACCCATAGTTCCTATATTAAAGTTTCATTATTTTAATTCCTCTTTCGAATGAAACCAGTTTGAAAAATATCGGTTTGGTACAGTTGGGAATGTTCCCTTGTTAGAACTAGGTACTTAGTTCTCGAGTTTAAGTTTAGAAACTAGGTACTTAGTTCTAGATTTTAATTTTAGAACTAGGTACTTAGTTCTCGATTTTAAATTTAAAACTAGCTACCTTGTTCTCGCGTTTACTTCTGGAACTAGGTACTTAGTTCACGATTTTAATTTTAGAACTAGGTACTTAGTTCTCGAGTTTAATCTTAGAACTAGGTACTTAGTTATTGATTTTAATTCTAGAAGTAGGTACTTAGTTCTCGAGTTTAATCTTAGAACTAGGTACTGAGTTCTCGATTTTTATTTTAGAATTAGGTACTTAGTTATCACGTCTATTTCTGGAACTAGGTATTTACAGCTCTATTCTGATTTTAGAACTGGGTACTTGGTTCTCGAGTTTAATCTTAAAAACTAGGTACTTAGTTCTCGCGTTTAATTTTAGAACTAGGTACTTAGTTCTCGCGTTTATTTCTGGAACTAGGTACTTACAGTGGACCTATTTCTGCTTATAAACAAAATATGCTATGTGTTATATACCAAAAAATCGAGAAAAAAATTAGAAAAATGAAAATCATAGTCGCTCGTCTGAATGCCCAGTCGTTTTTGAGAAATCTGGGTGGGAAGTGGGCGGAAAATGGGTGTGGAGGGCGCGGAGGCCGTGAGTGGCAGCAAGAAAGTTGGGTTTTTCCTTGTTTTGGCTTTCCTTCCTATAATTAGTGCCCGTCTGGTTTTGTGAAAAGTCTCGATCTCGTGCAATACTATTTCAGGGGGCCCCCAATGTTAACCTCCATTTACGCTTCCGTCCAAAAGAGAAAAACTCGAGTTTCTCTCTCTTTCTCTGTTCCACGCCCTACTAATTACTACCTCGCGCCCCCACATCTATTTCCCGCCGCTTCCCATCCTGATTTCACAAAAACCACTGCCCATTCAGAAGAGCTACTATGATTTTCGTTTTTCTAATTTTTTTCTCGATTTTTTGGTATATAACACATAGCATATTTCGTTTATAAGCAGAAATAGGTCCATTGTTAGTTCTCGAATTTAATCTTAGAACTAGGCACTTAGTTCTCGATTTTAATTCTAGAACTAGGTACTTAGTTCTCGAGTTTAATCTTAGAACTAGGTACTTAGTTCTCGCGTTTAATTTTAGAACCAGGTACTTAGTTCTCGCGTTTATTTCTGGAACTATGTACTTAGTTCTCGGTTTTAATTTTAGAACTAGGTACTTAGTTCCCGATTTTAATTTTAGAACTAGGTACTTATTTCTCGCGTTTATACCTGCAACTGGGTACTTAGTTCCCGATTTTAATTTTAGAACTAGATACTTAGTTCTCGCGTTTATTTCTGGAACTAGGTAGTGAGTTCTAGCGTTTAATTCTAGAACTAGGTACTTAGTTCTCGCGTTTAATTTTGGAACTAGGTACTTAGTTCTCGCGTTGATTTCTGGAACTGGGTACTTAGTTCTCGATTTTAATTTTAGAACTAGGTACTTACTTTTACCGTTTATTTCTTTAACTAGGTACTTAGTTCTCGATTTTAATTTTGGAACTAGGTACTTAGTTATCACGTTTATTTCTGGAACTAGGTACTGAGTTCTAGCGTTTAATTTTGGAACTAGGTACTTAGTTCCCGATTTTAATTTTAGAACTAGGTACTTATTTCTCGCGTTTATATCTGGAACTGGGTACTTAGTTCTCGATTTTAATTTTAGAACTAGATACCTAGTTCTAGCGTTTGATTTTAGAACAGGGTACTTAGTTCTCGATTTTAAATTTAAAACTAGCTACCTTGTTCTCGCGTTTATTTCTGGAACTAGGTACTTAGTTCACGATTTTAATTTTAGAACTAGGTACTTAGTTCACTATTTTAATTTTAGAACTAGGTTCTTAGTTCTCGAGTTTAATCTTAGAACTAGGTACTTAGTTCTCGATTTTAATTCTAGAACTAGGTACTTAGTTTTTTATTTTAATTCTAGAACTAGGTACTTAGTTCTCGAATTTAATCTTAGAACTAGGTACTTAGTTCTCGATTTTAATTCTAGAACTAGGTACTTAGTTCTCGAGTTTAATCTTAGAACTAGGTACTTAGTTCTCGCGTTTAATTTTAGAACCAGGTACTTAATTCTCGCGTTTATTTCTGGAACTAGGTACTTAGTTCTAGGTTTTAATTTTAGAACTAGGTAATTAGTTCTCGAGTTTAATCTTAGAACTAGGTACTTAGTTCTCGATTTTAATTCTAGAACTACGTACTTAGTTCTTGATTTTAATTCTAGAACTAGGTACTTAGTTCACGATTTTAATTTTAGAACTAGGTACTTAGTTCACTATTTTAATTTTAGAACTAGGTTCTTAGTTCTCGAGTTTAATCTTAGAACTAGGTACTTAGTTCTCGATTTTAATTCTAGAACTAGGTACTTAGTTTTTTATTTTAATTCTAGAACTAGGTACTTAGTTCTCGAATTTAATCTTAGAACTAGGTACTTAGTTCTCGATTTTAATTCTAGAACTGGGTACTTGGTTCTCGAGTTTAATCTTAAAAACTAGGTACTTAGTTCTCGCGTTTAATTTTAGAACTAGGTACTTAGTTCTCGCGTTTATTTCTGGAACTAGGTACTTACAGTGGACCTATTTCTGCTTATAAACAAAATATGCTATGTGTTATATACCAAAAAATCGAGAAAAAAATTAGAAAAATGAAAATCATAGTCGCTCGTCTGAATGCCCAGTCGTTTTTGAGAAATCTGGGTGGGAAGTGGGCGGAAAATGGGTGTGGAGGGCGCGGAGGCCGTGAGTGGCAGCAAGAAAGTTGGGTTTTTCCTTGTTTTGGCTTTCCTTCCTATAATTAGTGCCCGTCTGGTTTTGTGAAAAGTCTCGATCTCGTGCAATACTATTTCAGGGGTCCCCCCAATGTTAACCTCCATTTACGCTTCCGTCCAAAAGAGAAAAACTCGAGTTTCTCTCTCTTTCTCTGTTCCACGCCCTACTAATTACTACCTCGCGCCCCCACATCTATTTCCCGCCGCTTCCCATCCTGATTTCACAAAAACCACTGCCCATTCAGAAGAGCTACTATGATTTTCGTTTTTCTAATTTTTTTCTCGATTTTTTGGTATATAACACATAGCATATTTCGTTTATAAGCAGAAATAGGTCCATTGTTAGTTCTCGAATTTAATCTTAGAACTAGGCACTTAGTTCTCGATTTTAATTCTAGAACTAGGTACTTAGTTCTCGAGTTTAATCTTAGAACTAGGTACTTAGTTCTCGCGTTTAATTTTAGAACCAGGTACTTAGTTCTCGCGTTTATTTCTGGAACTATGTACTTAGTTCTCGGTTTTAATTTTAGAACTAGGTACTTAGTTCCCGATTTTAATTTTAGAACTAGGTACTTATTTCTCGCGTTTATACCTGCAACTGGGTACTTAGTTCCCGATTTTAATTTTAGAACTAGATACTTAGTTCTCGCGTTTATTTCTGGAACTAGGTAGTGAGTTCTAGCGTTTAATTCTAGAACTAGGTACTTAGTTCTCGCGTTTAATTTTGGAACTAGGTACTTAGTTCTCGCGTTGATTTCTGGAACTGGGTACTTAGTTCTCGATTTTAATTTTAGAACTAGGTACTTACTTTTACCGTTTATTTCTTTAACTAGGTACTTAGTTCTCGATTTTAATTTTGGAACTAGGTACTTAGTTATCACGTTTATTTCTGGAACTAGGTACTGAGTTCTAGCGTTTAATTTTGGAACTAGGTACTTAGTTCCCGATTTTAATTTTAGAACTAGGTACTTATTTCTCGCGTTTATATCTGGAACTGGGTACTTAGTTCTCGATTTTAATTTTAGAACTAGATACCTAGTTCTAGCGTTTGATTTTAGAACAAGGTACTTAGTTCTCGATTTTAAATTTAAAACTAGCTACCTTGTTCTCGCGTTTATTTCTGGAACTAGGTACTTAGTTCACGATTTTAATTTTAGAACTAGGTACTTAGTTCACTATTTTAATTTTAGAACTAGGTACTTAGTTCTCGAGTTTAATCTTAGAACTAGGTACTTAGTTCTCGATTTTAATTCTAGAACTACGTACTTAGTTCTTGATTTTAATTCTAGAACTAGGTACCTAGTTCACGATTTTAATTTTAGAACTAGGTACTTAGTTCACTATTTTAATTTTAGAACTAGGTTCTTAGTTCTCGAGTTTAATCTTAGAACTAGGTACTTAGTTCTCGATTTTAATTCTAGAACTAGGTACTTAGTTTTTTATTTTAATTCTAGAACTAGGTACTTAGTTCTCGAATTTAATCTTAGAACTAGGTACTTAGTTCTCGATTTTAATTCTAGAACTAGGTACTTAGTTCTCGAGTTTAATCTTAGAACTAGGTACTTAGTTCTCGCGTTTAATTTTAGAACCAGGTACTTAATTCTCGCGTTTATTTCTGGAACTAGGTACTTAGTTCTCGGTTTTAATTTTAGAACTAGGTAATTAGTTCTCGATTTTAAATTTAGAACTATGTACTTATTTCTCGCGTTTATACCTGGAACTGGGTACTTAGTTCTCGATTTTAATTTTAGAACTAGGTACCTAGTTCTAGCGTTTGATTTTAGAACTAGGTACTTAGTTCTAGATTTTAATTTTCTGGAACTAGTTACTTAGTTCTCGCGTTTATTTCTGGAACTAGGTACTTAGTTCACGATTTTAATTTTAGAACTAGATACTTAGTTCTCGCGTTTATTTCTGGAACTAGGTAGTGAGTTCTAGCGTTTAATTCTAGAACTAGGTACTTAGTTCTCGCGTTTAATTTTGGAACTAGGTACTTAGTTCTCGCGTTGATTTCTGGAACTGGGTACTTAGTTCTCGATTTTAATTTTAGAACTAGGTACTTACTTTTACCGTTTATTTCTTTAACTAGGTACTTAGTTCTCGATTTTAATTTTGGAACTAGGTACTTAGTTATCACGTTTATTTCTGGAACTAGGTACTGAGTTCTAGCGTTTAATTTTGGAACTAGGTACTTAGTTCCCGATTTTAATTTTAGAACTAGGTACTTATTTCTCGCGTTTATATCTGGAACTGGGTACTTAGTTCTCGATTTTAATTTTAGAACTAGATACCTAGTTCTAGCGTTTGATTTTAGAACAAGGTACTTAGTTCTCGATTTTAAATTTAAAACTAGCTACCTTGTTCTCGCGTTTATTTCTGGAACTAGGTACTTAGTTCACGATTTTAATTTTAGAACTAGGTACTTAGTTCACTATTTTAATTTTAGAACTAGGTACTTAGTTCTCGAGTTTAATCTTAGAACTAGGTACTTAGTTCTCGATTTTAATTCTAGAACTACGTACTTAGTTCTTGATTTTAATTCTAGAACTAGGTACTTAGTTCACGATTTTAATTTTAGAACTAGGTACTTAGTTCACTATTTTAATTTTAGAACTAGGTTCTTAGTTCTCGAGTTTAATCTTAGAACTAGGTACTTAGTTCTCGATTTTAATTCTAGAACTAGGTACTTAGTTTTTTATTTTAATTCTAGAACTAGGTACTTAGTTCTCGAATTTAATCTTAGAACTAGGTACTTAGTTCTCGATTTTAATTCTAGAACTAGGTACTTAGTTCTCGAGTTTAATCTTAGAACTAGGTACTTAGTTCTCGCGTTTAATTTTAGAACCAGGTACTTAATTCTCGCGTTTATTTCTGGAACTAGGTACTTAGTTCTCGGTTTTAATTTTAGAACTAGGTAATTAGTTCTCGATTTTAAATTTAGAACTATGTACTTATTTCTCGCGTTTATACCTGGAACTGGGTACTTAGTTCTCGATTTTAATTTTAGAACTAGGTACCTAGTTCTAGCGTTTGATTTTAGAACTAGGTACTTAGTTCTAGATTTTAATTTTCTGGAACTAGTTACTTAGTTCTCGCGTTTATTTCTGGAACTAGGTACTTAGTTCACGATTTTAATTTTAGAACTAGGTACTTAGTTCACTATTTTAATTTTAGAACTAGGTACTTAGTTCTCGAGTTTAATCTTAGAACTAGGTACTAAGTTCTCGATTTAAATTCTAGAACTAGGTACTTGGTTCTCGAGTTCAATCTTAGAACTAGGTACTTAGTTCTTGCGTTTAATTTTAGAAACTAGGTACTTAGTTCTCGCGTTTAATTTTGGAACTAGGTACTTAATTCTCGCGTTTATTTCTGGAACTAGGTACTTAGTTCTCGGTTTTAATTTTAGAACTAGGTAATTAGTTCTCGATTTTAAATTTAGAACTATGTACTTATTTCTCGCGTTTATACCTGGAACTGGGTACTTAGTTCTCGATTTTAATTTTAGAACTAGGTACCTAGTTCTAGCGTTTGATTTTAGAACTAGGTACTTAGTTCTAGATTTTAATTTTCTGGAACTAGTTACTTAGTTCTCGCGTTTATTTCTGGAACTAGGTACTTAGTTCACGATTTTAATTTTAGAACTAGATACTTAGTTCTCGCGTTTATTTCTGGAACTAGGTAGTGAGTTCTAGCGTTTAATTCTAGAACTAGGTACTTAGTTCTCGCGTTTAATTTTGGAACTAGGTACTTAGTTCTCGCGTTGATTTCTGGAACTGGGTACTTAGTTCTCGATTTTAATTTTAGAACTAGGTACTTACTTTTACCGTTTATTTCTTTAACTAGGTACTTAGTTCTCGATTTTAATTTTGGAACTAGGTACTTAGTTATCACGTTTATTTCTGGAACTAGGTACTGAGTTCTAGCGTTTAATTTTGGAACTAGGTACTTAGTTCCCGATTTTAATTTTAGAACTAGGTACTTATTTCTCGCGTTTATATCTGGAACTGGGTACTTAGTTCTCGATTTTAATTTTAGAACTAGATACCTAGTTCTAGCGTTTGATTTTAGAACAAGGTACTTAGTTCTCGATTTTAAATTTAAAACTAGCTACCTTGTTCTCGCGTTTATTTCTGGAACTAGGTACTTAGTTCACGATTTTAATTTTAGAACTAGGTACTTAGTTCACTATTTTAATTTTAGAACTAGGTACTTAGTTCTCGAGTTTAATCTTAGAACTAGGTACTTAGTTCTCGATTTTAATTCTAGAACTACGTACTTAGTTCTTGATTTTAATTCTAGAACTAGGTACTTAGTTCACGATTTTAATTTTAGAACTAGGTACTTAGTTCACTATTTTAATTTTAGAACTAGGTTCTTAGTTCTCGAGTTTAATCTTAGAACTAGGTACTTAGTTCTCGATTTTAATTCTAGAACTAGGTACTTAGTTTTTTATTTTAATTCTAGAACTAGGTACTTAGTTCTCGAATTTAATCTTAGAACTAGGTACTTAGTTCTCGATTTTAATTCTAGAACTAGGTACTTAGTTCTCGAGTTTAATCTTAGAACTAGGTACTTAGTTCTCGCGTTTAATTTTAGAACCAGGTACTTAATTCTCGCGTTTATTTCTGGAACTAGGTACTTAGTTCTCGGTTTTAATTTTAGAACTAGGTAATTAGTTCTCGATTTTAAATTTAGAACTATGTACTTATTTCTCGCGTTTATACCTGGAACTGGGTACTTAGTTCTCGATTTTAATTTTAGAACTAGGTACCTAGTTCTAGCGTTTGATTTTAGAACTAGGTACTTAGTTCTAGATTTTAATTTTCTGGAACTAGTTACTTAGTTCTCGCGTTTATTTCCGGAACTAGGTACTTAGTTTACGATTTTAATTTTAGAACTAGGTACTTAGTTCTCGCGTTTACTTCTGGAACTAGGTACTTAGGTCACGATTTTAATTTTAGAACTAGGTACTTAGTTCTCGCGTTTAATTCTAGAACTAGGTACTTAGTTCTCGATTTTAATTTTGGAACTAGGTACTTACTTTTACCGTTTATTTCTTAAACTAGGTACTTAGTTCTCGATTTTCATTTTAGAACTAGGTACGTAGTTCTAGCGTTTAATTTTAGAACTAGGTACTTAGTTCTAGATTTTAATTTTCTGTAACTAGTTACTTAGTTCTCGCGTTTAATTTTAGAACAAGGTACTTAGTTCTCGCGTTTATTTCTGGAAATAATTACTTAGTTCTAGCGTTTATTTTGGAACTTAGTACTTAGTTCCCGATTTTAATTTTATAACTAGGTACTTAGTTCTCGCGTTTAATTTTGGAACTAGGTACTTAATTCTCGCGTTTATTTCTGGAACTAGGTACTTAGTTCTCGATTTTAATTTTAGAACTAGGTACCTAGTTCTAGCGTTTGATTTTAGAACTAGGTACTTGGTTCTAGATTTTAATTTTCTGGAACTAGTTACTTAGTTCTCGCGTTTATTTCCGGAACTAGGTACTTAGTTTACGATTTTAATTTTAGAACTAGGTACTTAGTTCTCGCGTTTACTTCTGGAACTAGGTACTTAGGTCACGATTTTAATTTTAGAACTAGGTACTTAGTTCTCGCGTTTAATTCTAGAACTAGGTACTTAGTTCTCGATTTTAATTTTGGAACTAGGTACTTACTTTTACCGTTTATTTCTTAAACTAGGTACTTAGTTCTCGATTTTCATTTTAGAACTAGGTACGTAGTTCTAGCGTTTAATTTTAGAACTAGGTACTTAGTTCTAGATTTTAATTTTCTGTAACTAGTTACTTAGTTCTCGCGTTTAATTTTAGAACAAGGTACTTAGTTCTCGCGTTTATTTCTGGAAATAATTACTTAGTTCTAGCGTTTATTTTGGAACTTAGTACTTAGTTCCCGATTTTAATTTTATAACTAGGTACTTAGTTCTCGCGTTTAATTTTGGAACTAGGTACTTAATTCTCGCGTTTATTTCTGGAACTAGGTACTTAGTTCTCGGTTTTAATTTTAGAACTAGGTAATTAGTTCTCGATTTTAAATTTAGAACTATGTACTTATTTCTCGCGTTTATACCTGGAACTGGGTACTTAGTTCTCGATTTTAATTTTAGAACTAGGTACCTAGTTCTAGCGTTTGATTTTAGAACTAGGTACTTAGTTCTAGATTTTAATTTTCTGGAACTAGTTACTTAGTTCTCGCGTTTATTTCTGGAACTAGGTACTTAGTTCACGATTTTAATTTTAGAACTAGATACTTAGTTCTCGCGTTTATTTCTGGAACTAGGTAGTGAGTTCTAGCGTTTAATTCTAGAACTAGGTACTTAGTTCTCGCGTTTAATTTTGGAACTAGGTACTTAGTTCTCGCGTTGATTTCTGGAACTGGGTACTTAGTTCTCGATTTTAATTTTAGAACTAGGTACTTACTTTTACCGTTTATTTCTTTAACTAGGTACTTAGTTCTCGATTTTAATTTTGGAACTAGGTACTTAGTTATCACGTTTATTTCTGGAACTAGGTACTGAGTTCTAGCGTTTAATTTTGGAACTAGGTACTTAGTTCCCGATTTTAATTTTAGAACTAGGTACTTATTTCTCGCGTTTATATCTGGAACTGGGTACTTAGTTCTCGATTTTAATTTTAGAACTAGATACCTAGTTCTAGCGTTTGATTTTAGAACAAGGTACTTAGTTCTCGATTTTAAATTTAAAACTAGCTACCTTGTTCTCGCGTTTATTTCTGGAACTAGGTACTTAGTTCACGATTTTAATTTTAGAACTAGGTACTTAGTTCACTATTTTAATTTTAGAACTAGGTACTTAGTTCTCGAGTTTAATCTTAGAACTAGGTACTTAGTTCTCGATTTTAATTCTAGAACTACGTACTTAGTTCTTGATTTTAATTCTAGAACTAGGTACTTAGTTCACGATTTTAATTTTAGAACTAGGTACTTAGTTCACTATTTTAATTTTAGAACTAGGTTCTTAGTTCTCGAGTTTAATCTTAGAACTAGGTACTTAGTTCTCGATTTTAATTCTAGAACTAGGTACTTAGTTTTTTATTTTAATTCTAGAACTAGGTACTTAGTTCTCGAATTTAATCTTAGAACTAGGTACTTAGTTCTCGATTTTAATTCTAGAACTAGGTACTTAGTTCTCGAGTTTAATCTTAGAACTAGGTACTTAGTTCTCGCGTTTAATTTTAGAACCAGGTACTTAATTCTCGCGTTTATTTCTGGAACTAGGTACTTAGTTCTCGGTTTTAATTTTAGAACTAGGTAATTAGTTCTCGATTTTAAATTTAGAACTATGTACTTATTTCTCGCGTTTATACCTGGAACTGGGTACTTAGTTCTCGATTTTAATTTTAGAACTAGGTACCTAGTTCTAGCGTTTGATTTTAGAACTAGGTACTTAGTTCTAGATTTTAATTTTCTGGAACTAGTTACTTAGTTCTCGCGTTTATTTCCGGAACTAGGTACTTAGTTTACGATTTTAATTTTAGAACTAGGTACTTAGTTCTCGCGTTTACTTCTGGAACTAGGTACTTAGGTCACGATTTTAATTTTAGAACTAGGTACTTAGTTCTCGCGTTTAATTCTAGAACTAGGTACTTAGTTCTCGATTTTAATTTTGGAACTAGGTACTTACTTTTACCGTTTATTTCTTAAACTAGGTACTTAGTTCTCGATTTTCATTTTAGAACTAGGTACGTAGTTCTAGCGTTTAATTTTAGAACTAGGTACTTAGTTCTAGATTTTAATTTTCTGTAACTAGTTACTTAGTTCTCGCGTTTAATTTTAGAACAAGGTACTTAGTTCTCGCGTTTATTTCTGGAAATAATTACTTAGTTCTAGCGTTTATTTTGGAACTTAGTACTTAGTTCCCGATTTTAATTTTATAACTAGGTACTTAGTTCTCGCGTTTAATTTTGGAACTAGGTACTTAATTCTCGCGTTTATTTCTGGAACTAGGTACTTAGTTCTCGATTTTAATTTTAGAACTAGGTACCTAGTTCTAGCGTTTGATTTTAGAACTAGGTACTTGGTTCTAGATTTTAATTTTCTGGAACTAGTTACTTAGTTCTCGCGTTTATTTCCGGAACTAGGTACTTAGTTTACGATTTTAATTTTAGAACTAGGTACTTAGTTCTCGCGTTTACTTCTGGAACTAGGTACTTAGGTCACGATTTTAATTTTAGAACTAGGTACTTAGTTCTCGCGTTTAATTCTAGAACTAGGTACTTAGTTCTCGATTTTAATTTTGGAACTAGGTACTTACTTTTACCGTTTATTTCTTAAACTAGGTACTTAGTTCTCGATTTTCATTTTAGAACTAGGTACGTAGTTCTAGCGTTTAATTTTAGAACTAGGTACTTAGTTCTAGATTTTAATTTTCTGTAACTAGTTACTTAGTTCTCGCGTTTAATTTTAGAACAAGGTACTTAGTTCTCGCGTTTATTTCTGGAAATAATTACTTAGTTCTAGCGTTTATTTTGGAACTTAGTACTTAGTTCCCGATTTTAATTTTATAACTAGGTACTTAGTTCTCGCGTTTAATTTTGGAACTAGGTACTTAATTCTCGCGTTTATTTCTGGAACTAGGTACTTAGTTCTCGGTTTTAATTTTAGAACTAGGTAATTAGTTCTCGATTTTAAATTTAGAACTATGTACTTATTTCTCGCGTTTATACCTGGAACTGGGTACTTAGTTCTCGATTTTAATTTTAGAACTAGGTACCTAGTTCTAGCGTTTGATTTTAGAACTAGGTACTTAGTTCTAGATTTTAATTTTCTGGAACTAGTTACTTAGTTCTCGCGTTTATTTCTGGAACTAGGTACTTAGTTCACGATTTTAATTTTAGAACTAGATACTTAGTTCTCGCGTTTATTTCTGGAACTAGGTAGTGAGTTCTAGCGTTTAATTCTAGAACTAGGTACTTAGTTCTCGCGTTTAATTTTGGAACTAGGTACTTAGTTCTCGCGTTGATTTCTGGAACTGGGTACTTAGTTCTCGATTTTAATTTTAGAACTAGGTACTTACTTTTACCGTTTATTTCTTTAACTAGGTACTTAGTTCTCGATTTTAATTTTGGAACTAGGTACTTAGTTATCACGTTTATTTCTGGAACTAGGTACTGAGTTCTAGCGTTTAATTTTGGAACTAGGTACTTAGTTCCCGATTTTAATTTTAGAACTAGGTACTTATTTCTCGCGTTTATATCTGGAACTGGGTACTTAGTTCTCGATTTTAATTTTAGAACTAGATACCTAGTTCTAGCGTTTGATTTTAGAACAAGGTACTTAGTTCTCGATTTTAAATTTAAAACTAGCTACCTTGTTCTCGCGTTTATTTCTGGAACTAGGTACTTAGTTCACGATTTTAATTTTAGAACTAGGTACTTAGTTCACTATTTTAATTTTAGAACTAGGTACTTAGTTCTCGAGTTTAATCTTAGAACTAGGTACTTAGTTCTCGATTTTAATTCTAGAACTACGTACTTAGTTCTTGATTTTAATTCTAGAACTAGGTACTTAGTTCACGATTTTAATTTTAGAACTAGGTACTTAGTTCACTATTTTAATTTTAGAACTAGGTTCTTAGTTCTCGAGTTTAATCTTAGAACTAGGTACTTAGTTCTCGATTTTAATTCTAGAACTAGGTACTTAGTTTTTTATTTTAATTCTAGAACTAGGTACTTAGTTCTCGAATTTAATCTTAGAACTAGGTACTTAGTTCTCGATTTTAATTCTAGAACTAGGTACTTAGTTCTCGAGTTTAATCTTAGAACTAGGTACTTAGTTCTCGCGTTTAATTTTAGAACCAGGTACTTAATTCTCGCGTTTATTTCTGGAACTAGGTACTTAGTTCTCGGTTTTAATTTTAGAACTAGGTAATTAGTTCTCGATTTTAAATTTAGAACTATGTACTTATTTCTCGCGTTTATACCTGGAACTGGGTACTTAGTTCTCGATTTTAATTTTAGAACTAGGTACCTAGTTCTAGCGTTTGATTTTAGAACTAGGTACTTAGTTCTAGATTTTAATTTTCTGGAACTAGTTACTTAGTTCTCGCGTTTATTTCTGGAACTAGGTACTTAGTTCACGATTTTAATTTTAGAACTAGGTACTTAGTTCACTATTTTAATTTTAGAACTAGGTACTTAGTTCTCGAGTTTAATCTTAGAACTAGGTACTAAGTTCTCGATTTAAATTCTAGAACTAGGTACTTGGTTCTCGAGTTCAATCTTAGAACTAGGTACTTAGTTCTTGCGTTTAATTTTAGAAACTAGGTACTTAGTTCTCGCGTTTAATTTTGGAACTAGGTACTTAATTCTCGCGTTTATTTCTGGAACTAGGTACTTAGTTCTCGGTTTTAATTTTAGAACTAGGTAATTAGTTCTCGATTTTAAATTTAGAACTATGTACTTATTTCTCGCGTTTATACCTGGAACTGGGTACTTAGTTCTCGATTTTAATTTTAGAACTAGGTACCTAGTTCTAGCGTTTGATTTTAGAACTAGGTACTTAGTTCTAGATTTTAATTTTCTGGAACTAGTTACTTAGTTCTCGCGTTTATTTCTGGAACTAGGTACTTAGTTCACGATTTTAATTTTAGAACTAGGTACTTAGTTCACTATTTTAATTTTAGAACTAGGTACTTAGTTCTCGAGTTTAATCTTAGAACTAGGTACTAAGTTCTCGATTTAAATTCTAGAACTAGGTACTTGGTTCTCGAGTTCAATCTTAGAACTAGGTACTTAGTTCTTGCGTTTAATTTTAGAAACTAGGTACTTAGTTCTCGCGTTTAATTTTGGAACTAGGTACTTAGTTCTCGCGTTGATTTCTGGAACTGGGTACTTAGTTCTCGATTTTAATTTTAGAACTAGGTACTTACTTTTACCGTTTATTTCTTTAACTAGGTACTTAGTTCTCGATTTTAATTTTGGAACTAGGTACTTAGTTATCACGTTTATTTCTGGAACTAGGTACTGAGTTCTAGCGATTAATTTTGGAACTAGGTACTTAGTTCCCGATTTTAATTTTAGAACTAGGTACTTATTTCTCGCGTTTATATCTGGAACTGGGTACTTAGTTCTCGATTTTAATTTTAGAACTAGATACCTAGTTCTAGCGTTTGATTTTAGAACAAGGTACTTAGTTCTCGATTTTAAATTTAAAACTAGCTACCTTGTTCTCGCGTTTATTTCTGGAACTAGGTACTTAGTTCACGATTTTAATTTTAGAACTAGGTACTTAGTTCACTATTTTAATTTTAGAACTAGGTACTTAGTTCTCGAGTTTAATCTTAGAACTAGGTACTTAGTTCTCGATTTTAATTCTAGAACTAGGTACTTAGTTTTTGATTTTAATTCTAGAACTAGGTACTTAGTTCTCGAATTTAATCTTAGAACTAGGTACTTAGTTCTCGATTTTAATTCTAGAACTAGGTACTTAGTTCTCGAGTTTAATTTTAGAACTAGGTACTTAGTTCTCGCGTTTATTTCTGGAACTAGGTACTTAGTTCTCGGTTTTAATTTTAGAACTAGGTAATTAGTTCTCGATTTTAAATTTAGAACTATGTACTTATTTCTCGCGTTTATACCTGGAACTGGGTACTTAGTTCTCGATTTTAATTTTAGAACTAGGTACCTAGTTCTAGCGTTTGATTTTAGAACTAGGTACTTAGTTCTAGATTTTAATTTTCTGGAACTAGTTACTTAGTTCTCGCGTTTATTTCTGGAACTAGGTACTTAGTTCACGATTTTAATTTTAGAACTAGATACTTAGTTCTTGCGTTTAATTTTAGAAACTAGGTACTTAGTTCTCGCGTTTAATTTTGGAACTAGGTACTTAATTCTCGCGTTTATTTCTGGAACTAGGTACTTAGTTCTCGGTTTTAATTTTAGAACTAGGTAATTAGTTCTCGATTTTAAATTTAGAACTATGTACTTATTTCTCGCGTTTATACCTGGAACTGGGTACTTAGTTCTCGATTTTAATTTTAGAACTAGGTACCTAGTTCTAGCGTTTGATTTTAGAACTAGGTACTTAGTTCTAGATTTTAATTTTCTGGAACTAGTTACTTAGTTCTCGCGTTTATTTCTGGAACTAGGTACTTAGTTCACGATTTTAATTTTAGAACTAGATACTTAGTTCTCGCGTTTATTTCTGGAACTAGGTAGTGAGTTCTAGCGTTTAATTCTAGAACTAGGTACTTAGTTCTCGCGTTTAATTTTGGAACTAGGTACTTAGTTCTCGCGTTGATTTCTGGAACTGGGTACTTAGTTCTCGATTTTAATTTTAGAACTAGGTACTTACTTTTACCGTTTATTTCTTTAACTAGGTACTTAGTTCTCGATTTTAATTTTGGAACTAGGTACTTAGTTATCACGTTTATTTCTGGAACTAGGTACTGAGTTCTAGCGTTTAATTTTGGAACTAGGTACTTAGTTCCCGATTTTAATTTTAGAACTAGGTACTTATTTCTCGCGTTTATATCTGGAACTGGGTACTTAGTTCTCGATTTTAATTTTAGAACTAGATACCTAGTTCTAGCGTTTGATTTTAGAACAAGGTACTTAGTTCTCGATTTTAAATTTAAAACTAGCTACCTTGTTCTCGCGTTTATTTCTGGAACTAGGTACTTAGTTCACGATTTTAATTTTAGAACTAGGTACTTAGTTCACTATTTTAATTTTAGAACTAGGTACTTAGTTCTCGAGTTTAATCTTAGAACTAGGTACTTAGTTCTCGATTTTAATTCTAGAACTACGTACTTAGTTCTTGATTTTAATTCTAGAACTAGGTACTTAGTTCACGATTTTAATTTTAGAACTAGGTACTTAGTTCACTATTTTAATTTTAGAACTAGGTTCTTAGTTCTCGAGTTTAATCTTAGAACTAGGTACTTAGTTCTCGATTTTAATTCTAGAACTAGGTACTTAGTTTTTTATTTTAATTCTAGAACTAGGTACTTAGTTCTCGAATTTAATCTTAGAACTAGGTACTTAGTTCTCGATTTTAATTCTAGAACTAGGTACTTAGTTCTCGAGTTTAATCTTAGAACTAGGTACTTAGTTCTCGCGTTTAATTTTAGAACCAGGTACTTAATTCTCGCGTTTATTTCTGGAACTAGGTACTTAGTTCTCGGTTTTAATTTTAGAACTAGGTAATTAGTTCTCGATTTTAAATTTAGAACTATGTACTTATTTCTCGCGTTTATACCTGGAACTGGGTACTTAGTTCTCGATTTTAATTTTAGAACTAGGTACCTAGTTCTAGCGTTTGATTTTAGAACTAGGTACTTAGTTCTAGATTTTAATTTTCTGGAACTAGTTACTTAGTTCTCGCGTTTATTTCTGGAACTAGGTACTTAGTTCACGATTTTAATTTTAGAACTAGGTACTTAGTTCACTATTTTAATTTTAGAACTAGGTACTTAGTTCTCGAGTTTAATCTTAGAACTAGGTACTAAGTTCTCGATTTAAATTCTAGAACTAGGTACTTGGTTCTCGAGTTCAATCTTAGAACTAGGTACTTAGTTCTTGCGTTTAATTTTAGAAACTAGGTACTTAGTTCTCGCGTTTAATTTTGGAACTAGGTACTTAATTCTCGCGTTTATTTCTGGAACTAGGTACTTAGTTCTCGGTTTTAATTTTAGAACTAGGTAATTAGTTCTCGATTTTAAATTTAGAACTATGTACTTATTTCTCGCGTTTATACCTGGAACTGGGTACTTAGTTCTCGATTTTAATTTTAGAACTAGGTACCTAGTTCTAGCGTTTGATTTTAGAACTAGGTACTTAGTTCTAGATTTTAATTTTCTGGAACTAGTTACTTAGTTCTCGCGTTTATTTCTGGAACTAGGTACTTAGTTCACGATTTTAATTTTAGAACTAGGTACTTAGTTCACTATTTTAATTTTAGAACTAGGTACTTAGTTCTCGAGTTTAATCTTAGAACTAGGTACTAAGTTCTCGATTTAAATTCTAGAACTAGGTACTTGGTTCTCGAGTTCAATCTTAGAACTAGGTACTTAGTTCTTGCGTTTAATTTTAGAAACTAGGTACTTAGTTCTCGCGTTTAATTTTGGAACTAGGTACTTAGTTCTCGCGTTGATTTCTGGAACTGGGTACTTAGTTCTCGATTTTAATTTTAGAACTAGGTACTTACTTTTACCGTTTATTTCTTTAACTAGGTACTTAGTTCTCGATTTTAATTTTGGAACTAGGTACTTAGTTATCACGTTTATTTCTGGAACTAGGTACTGAGTTCTAGCGATTAATTTTGGAACTAGGTACTTAGTTCCCGATTTTAATTTTAGAACTAGGTACTTATTTCTCGCGTTTATATCTGGAACTGGGTACTTAGTTCTCGATTTTAATTTTAGAACTAGATACCTAGTTCTAGCGTTTGATTTTAGAACAAGGTACTTAGTTCTCGATTTTAAATTTAAAACTAGCTACCTTGTTCTCGCGTTTATTTCTGGAACTAGGTACTTAGTTCACGATTTTAATTTTAGAACTAGGTACTTAGTTCACTATTTTAATTTTAGAACTAGGTACTTAGTTCTCGAGTTTAATCTTAGAACTAGGTACTTAGTTCTCGATTTTAATTCTAGAACTAGGTACTTAGTTTTTGATTTTAATTCTAGAACTAGGTACTTAGTTCTCGAATTTAATCTTAGAACTAGGTACTTAGTTCTCGATTTTAATTCTAGAACTAGGTACTTAGTTCTCGAGTTTAATTTTAGAACTAGGTACTTAGTTCTCGCGTTTATTTCTGGAACTAGGTACTTAGTTCTCGGTTTTAATTTTAGAACTAGGTACTTAGTTCTCGAATTTAATCTTAGAACTAGGTACTTAGTTCTCGATTTTAATTCTAGAACTAGGTACTTAGTTCTCGAGTTCAATCTTAGAACTAGGTACTTAGTTCTCGCGTTTAATTTTAGAACTAGGTACTTAGTTCCCGATTTTAAATTTAGAACTATGTACTTATTTCTCGCGTTTATACCTGGAACTGGGTACTTAGTTCTCGATTTTAATTTTAGAACTAGGTACCTAGTTCTAGCGTTTGATTTTAGAACTAGGTACTTAGTTCTAGATTTTAATTTTCTGGAACTAGTTACTTAGTTCTCGCGTTTATTTCTGGAACTAGGTACTTAGTTCACGATTTTAATTTTAGAACTAGGTACTTAGTTCACTATTTTAATTTTAGAACTAGGTACTTAGTTCTCGAGTTTAATCTTAGAACTAGGTACTTAGTTCTCGATTTTAATTCTAGAACTAGGTACTTAGTTTTTGATTTTAATTCTAGAACTAGGTACTTAGTTCTCGAATTTAATCTTAGAACTAGGTACTTAGTTCTCGATTTTAATTCTAGAACTAGGTACTTAGTTCTCGAGTTTAATCTTAGAACTAGGTACTTAGTTCTCGCGTTTATTTCTGGAACTAGGTACTTAGTTCTCGGTTTTAATTTTAGAACTAGGTACTTAGTTCTCGAATTTAATCTTAGAACTAGGTACTTAGTTCTCGATTTTAATTCTAGAACTAGGTACTTAGTTCTCGAGTTCAATCTTAGAACTAGGTACTTAGTTCTCGCGTTTAATTTTAGAAACTAGGTACTTAGTTCTCGCGTTTAATTTTAGAAACTAGGTACTTAGTTCTCGCGTTTAATTTTAGAACTAGGTACTTAGTTCCCGATTTTAAATTTAGAACTATGTACTTACTTTTGCCGTTTATTTCTTTAACTAGGTACTTAGTTCTCGATTTTAATTTTGGAACTAGGTACTTAGTTATCACGTTTATTTCTGGAACTAGGTACTGAGTTCTAGCGTTTAATTTTGGAACTAGGTACTTAGTTCCCGATTTTAATTTTAGAACTAGGTACTTTTTTCTCGCGTTTATACCTGGAACTGGGTACATAGTTCTCGATTTTAATTTTAGAACTAGGTACATCGTTCTAGCGTTTGATTTTAGAACTAGGTACGTAGTTCTAGATTTTAATTTTCCGGAACTAGTTACGTAGTTCTCGCGTTTATTTCTGGAACTAGGTACTTAGTTCACGATTTTAATTTTAGAACTAGGTACTTAGTTCTCGCGTTTATATCTGCAACTAGGTACTTAGTTCACGATTTAAATTTTAGAACTAGGTACTTAGTTCTCGCGTTTAATTCTAGAACTAGGTATTTAGTTCTCGATTTTTTTTTTAGAATTAGGTATTTAGTTATCACGTTTATTTCTGGAACTAGGTATTTACTGCTCTATTTTGATTTTAGAACCGGGTACTTAGTTCTCGCGTTTATTTCTGGAACTAGGTACTTAGCTCACGATTTTAATTTTAGAACTAGGTACTTAGTTCTCGAGTTTAATCCTAGAACTAGGTACTTAGTTCTCGAGTTTAATCTTAGAACTAGGTACTTAGTTCTCGATTTTAATTCTAGAACTAGGTACTTAGTTCTCGATTTTAATTTTAGAACTAGGTACTTAGTTTTTGCGTTTAATTTTAGAAACTAGGTACTTAGTTCTAGATTTTAATTTTAGAACTAGGTACTTAGTTCTCGATTTTAAATTTAAAACTAGCTACCTTGTTCTCGCGTTTACTTCTGGAACTAGGTACTTAGTTCACGATTTTAATTTTAGAACTAGGTACTTAGTTCTCGAGTTTAATCTTAGAACTAGGTACTTAGTTCTTGATTTTAATTCTAGAAGTAGGTACTTAGTTTTCGAGTTTAATCTTAGAACTAGGTACTGAGTTCTCGATTTTTATTTTAGAATTAGGTACTTAGTTATCACGTTATTTCTGGAACTAGGTATTTACAGCTCTATTCTGATTTTAGAACTGGGTACTTGGTTCTCGAGTTTAATCTTAAAAACTAGGTACTTAGTTCTCGCGTTTAATTTTAGAACTAGGTACTTAGTTCTCGCGTTTATTTCTGGAACTAGGTACTTACAGTGGACCTATTTCTGCTTATAAACAAAATATGCTATGTGTTATATACCAAAAAATCGAGAAAAAAATTAGAAAAATGAAAATCATAGTCGCTCGTCTGAATGCCCAGTCGTTTTTGAGAAATCTGGGTGGGAAGTGGGCGGAAAATGGGTGTGGAGGGCGCGGAGGCCGTGAGTGGCAGCAAGAAAGTTGGGTTTTTCCTTGTTTTGGCTTTCCTTCCTATAATTAGTGCCCGTCTGGTTTTGTGAAAAGTCTCGATCTCGTGCAATACTATTTCAGGGGTCCCCCCAATGTTAACCTCCATTTACGCTTCCGTCCAAAAGAGAAAAACTCGAGTTTCTCTCTCTTTCTCTGTTCCACGCCCTACTAATTACTACCTCGCGCCCCCACATCTATTTCCCGCCGCTTCCCATCCTGATTTCACAAAAACCACTGCCCATTCAGAAGAGCTACTATGATTTTCGTTTTTCTAATTTTTTTCTCGATTTTTTGGTATATAACACATAGCATATTTCGTTTATAAGCAGAAATAGGTCCATTGTTAGTTCTCGAATTTAATCTTAGAACTAGGCACTTAGTTCTCGATTTTAATTCTAGAACTAGGTACTTAGTTCTCGAGTTTAATCTTAGAACTAGGTACTTAGTTCTCGCGTTTAATTTTAGAACCAGGTACTTAGTTCTCGCGTTTATTTCTGGAACTATGTACTTAGTTCTCGGTTTTAATTTTAGAACTAGGTACTTAGTTCCCGATTTTAATTTTAGAACTAGGTACTTATTTCTCGCGTTTATACCTGCAACTGGGTACTTAGTTCCCGATTTTAATTTTAGAACTAGATACTTAGTTCTCGCGTTTATTTCTGGAACTAGGTAGTGAGTTCTAGCGTTTAATTCTAGAACTAGGTACTTAGTTCTCGCGTTTAATTTTGGAACTAGGTACTTAGTTCTCGCGTTGATTTCTGGAACTGGGTACTTAGTTCTCGATTTTAATTTTAGAACTAGGTACTTACTTTTACCGTTTATTTCTTTAACTAGGTACTTAGTTCTCGATTTTAATTTTGGAACTAGGTACTTAGTTATCACGTTTATTTCTGGAACTAGGTACTGAGTTCTAGCGTTTAATTTTGGAACTAGGTACTTAGTTCCCGATTTTAATTTTAGAACTAGGTACTTATTTCTCGCGTTTATATCTGGAACTGGGTACTTAGTTCTCGATTTTAATTTTAGAACTAGATACCTAGTTCTAGCGTTTGATTTTAGAACAAGGTACTTAGTTCTCGATTTTAAATTTAAAACTAGCTACCTTGTTCTCGCGTTTATTTCTGGAACTAGGTACTTAGTTCACGATTTTAATTTTAGAACTAGGTACTTAGTTCACTATTTTAATTTTAGAACTAGGTTCTTAGTTCTCGAGTTTAATCTTAGAACTAGGTACTTAGTTCTCGATTTTAATTCTAGAACTAGGTACTTAGTTTTTTATTTTAATTCTAGAACTAGGTACTTAGTTCTCGAATTTAATCTTAGAACTAGGTACTTAGTTCTCGATTTTAATTCTAGAACTAGGTACTTAGTTCTCGAGTTTAATCTTAGAACTAGGTACTTAGTTCTCGCGTTTAATTTTAGAACCAGGTACTTAATTCTCGCGTTTATTTCTGGAACTAGGTACTTAGTTCTCGGTTTTAATTTTAGAACTAGGTAATTAGTTCTCGAGTTTAATCTTAGAACTAGGTACTTAGTTCTCGATTTTAATTCTAGAACTACGTACTTAGTTCTTGATTTTAATTCTAGAACTAGGTACTTAGTTCACGATTTTAATTTTAGAACTAGGTACTTAGTTCACTATTTTAATTTTAGAATTAGGTTCTTAGTTCTCGAGTTTAATCTTAGAACTAGGTACTTAGTTCTCGATTTTAATTCTAGAACTAGGTACTTAGTTTTTTATTTTAATTCTAGAACTAGGTACTTAGTTCTCGAATTTAATCTTAGAACTAGGTACTTAGTTCTCGATTTTAATTCTAGAACTGGGTACTTGGTTCTCGAGTTTAATCTTAAAAACTAGGTACTTAGTTCTCGCGTTTAATTTTAGAACTAGGTACTTAGTTCTCGCGTTTATTTCTGGAACTAGGTACTTACAGTGGACCTATTTCTGCTTATAAACAAAATATGCTATGTGTTATATACCAAAAAATCGAGAAAAAAATTAGAAAAATGAAAATCATAGTCGCTCGTCTGAATGCCCAGTCGTTTTTGAGAAATCTGGGTGGGAAGTGGGCGGAAAATGGGTGTGGAGGGCGCGGAGGCCGTGAGTGGCAGCAAGAAAGTTGGGTTTTTCCTTGTTTTGGCTTTCCTTCCTATAATTAGTGCCCGTCTGGTTTTGTGAAAAGTCTCGATCTCGTGCAATACTATTTCAGGGGTCCCCCCAATGTTAACCTCCATTTACGCTTCCGTCCAAAAGAGAAAAACTCGAGTTTCTCTCTCTTTCTCTGTTCCACGCCCTACTAATTACTACCTCGCGCCCCCACATCTATTTCCCGCCGCTTCCCATCCTGATTTCACAAAAACCACTGCCCATTCAGAAGAGCTACTATGATTTTCGTTTTTCTAATTTTTTTCTCGATTTTTTGGTATATAACACATAGCATATTTCGTTTATAAGCAGAAATAGGTCCATTGTTAGTTCTCGAATTTAATCTTAGAACTAGGCACTTAGTTCTCGATTTTAATTCTAGAACTAGGTACTTAGTTCTCGAGTTTAATCTTAGAACTAGGTACTTAGTTCTCGCGTTTAATTTTAGAACCAGGTACTTAGTTCTCGCGTTTATTTCTGGAACTATGTACTTAGTTCTCGGTTTTAATTTTAGAACTAGGTACTTAGTTCCCGATTTTAATTTTAGAACTAGGTACTTATTTCTCGCGTTTATACCTGCAACTGGGTACTTAGTTCCCGATTTTAAATTTAGAACTAGATACTTAGTTCTCGCGTTTATTTCTGGAACTAGGTAGTGAGTTCTAGCGTTTAATTCTAGAACTAGGTACTTAGTTCTCGCGTTTAATTTTGGAACTAGGTACTTAGTTCTCGCGTTGATTTCTGGAACTGGGTACTTAGTTCTCGATTTTAATTTTAGAACTAGGTACTTACTTTTACCGTTTATTTCTTTAACTAGGTACTTAGTTCTCGATTTTAATTTTGGAACTAGGTACTTAGTTATCACGTTTATTTCTGGAACTAGGTACTGAGTTCTAGCGTTTAATTTTGGAACTAGGTACTTAGTTCCCGATTTTAATTTTAGAACTAGGTACTTATTTCTCGCGTTTATATCTGGAACTGGGTACTTAGTTCTCGATTTTAATTTTAGAACTAGATACCTAGTTCTAGCGTTTGATTTTAGAACAAGGTACTTAGTTCTCGATTTTAAATTTAAAACTAGCTACCTTGTTCTCGCGTTTATTTCTGGAACTAGGTACTTAGTTCACGATTTTAATTTTAGAACTAGGTACTTAGTTCACTATTTTAATTTTAGAACTAGGTACTTAGTTCTCGAGTTTAATCTTAGAACTAGGTACTTAGTTCTCGATTTTAATTCTAGAACTACGTACTTAGTTCTTGATTTTAATTCTAGAACTAGGTACCTAGTTCACGATTTTAATTTTAGAACTAGGTACTTAGTTCACTATTTTAATTTTAGAACTAGGTTCTTAGTTCTCGAGTTTAATCTTAGAACTAGGTACTTAGTTCTCGATTTTAATTCTAGAACTAGGTACTTAGTTTTTTATTTTAATTCTAGAACTAGGTACTTAGTTCTCGAATTTAATCTTAGAACTAGGTACTTAGTTCTCGATTTTAATTCTAGAACTAGGTACTTAGTTCTCGAGTTTAATCTTAGAACTAGGTACTTAGTTCTCGCGTTTAATTTTAGAACCAGGTACTTAATTCTCGCGTTTATTTCTGGAACTAGGTACTTAGTTCTCGGTTTTAATTTTAGAACTAGGTAATTAGTTCTCGATTTTAAATTTAGAACTATGTACTTATTTCTCGCGTTTATACCTGGAACTGGGTACTTAGTTCTCGATTTTAATTTTAGAACTAGGTACCTAGTTCTAGCGTTTGATTTTAGAACTAGGTACTTAGTTCTAGATTTTAATTTTCTGGAACTAGTTACTTAGTTCTCGCGTTTATTTCTGGAACTAGGTACTTAGTTCACGATTTTAATTTTAGAACTAGGTACTTAGTTCACTATTTTAATTTTAGAACTAGGTACTTAGTTCTCGAGTTTAATCTTAGAACTAGGTACTAAGTTCTCGATTTAAATTCTAGAACTAGGTACTTGGTTCTCGAGTTCAATCTTAGAACTAGGTACTTAGTTCTTGCGTTTAATTTTAGAAACTAGGTACTTAGTTCTCGCGTTTAATTTTGGAACTAGGTACTTAGTTCTCGCGTTGATTTCTGGAACTGGGTACTTAGTTCTCGATTTTAATTTTAGAACTAGGTACTTACTTTTACCGTTTATTTCTTTAACTAGGTACTTAGTTCTCGATTTTAATTTTGGAACTAGGTACTTAGTTATCACGTTTATTTCTGGAACTAGGTACTGAGTTCTAGCGATTAATTTTGGAACTAGGTACTTAGTTCCCGATTTTAATTTTAGAACTAGGTACTTATTTCTCGCGTTTATATCTGGAACTGGGTACTTAGTTCTCGATTTTAATTTTAGAACTAGATACCTAGTTCTAGCGTTTGATTTTAGAACAAGGTACTTAGTTCTTGATTTTAAATTTAAAACTAGCTACCTTGTTCTCGCGTTTATTTCTGGAACTAGGTACTTAGTTCACGATTTTAATTTTAGAACTAGGTACTTAGTTCACTATTTTAATTTTAGAACTAGGTACTTAGTTCTCGAGTTTAATCTTAGAACTAGGTACTTAGTTCTCGATTTTAATTCTAGAACTAGGTACTTAGTTTTTGATTTTAATTCTAGAACTAGGTACTTAGTTCTCGAATTTAATCTTAGAACTAGGTACTTAGTTCTCGATTTTAATTCTAGAACTAGGTACTTAGTTCTCGAGTTTAATTTTAGAACTAGGTACTTAGTTCTCGCGTTTATTTCTGGAACTAGGTACTTAGTTCTCGGTTTTAATTTTAGAACTAGGTACTTAGTTCTCGAATTTAATCTTAGAACTAGGTACTTAGTTCTCGATTTTAATTCTAGAACTAGGTACTTAGTTCTCGAGTTCAATCTTAGAACTAGGTACTTAGTTCTCGCGTTTAATTTTAGAACTAGGTACTTAGTTCCCGATTTTAAATTTAGAACTATGTACTTATTTCTCGCGTTTATACCTGGAACTGGGTACTTAGTTCTCGATTTTAATTTTAGAACTAGGTACCTAGTTCTAGCGTTTGATTTTAGAACTAGGTACTTAGTTCTAGATTTTAATTTTCTGGAACTAGTTACTTAGTTCTCGCGTTTATTTCTGGAACTAGGTACTTAGTTCACGATTTTAATTTTAGAACTAGGTACTTAGTTCACTATTTTAATTTTAGAACTAGGTACTTAGTTCTCGAGTTTAATCTTAGAACTAGGTACTTAGTTCTCGATTTTAATTCTAGAACTAGGTACTTAGTTTTTGATTTTAATTCTAGAACTAGGTACTTAGTTCTCGAATTTAATCTTAGAACTAGGTACTTAGTTCTCGATTTTAATTCTAGAACTAGGTACTTAGTTCTCGAGTTTAATCTTAGAACTAGGTACTTAGTTCTCGCGTTTATTTCTGGAACTAGGTACTTAGTTCTCGGTTTTAATTTTAGAACTAGGTACTTAGTTCTCGAATTTAATCTTAGAACTAGGTACTTAGTTCTCGATTTTAATTCTAGAACTAGGTACTTAGTTCTCGAGTTCAATCTTAGAACTAGGTACTTAGTTCTCGCGTTTAATTTTAGAAACTAGGTACTTAGTTCTCGCGTTTAATTTTAGAAACTAGGTACTTAGTTCTCGCGTTTAATTTTAGAACTAGGTACTTAGTTCCCGATTTTAAATTTAGAACTATGTACTTACTTTTGCCGTTTATTTCTTTAACTAGGTACTTAGTTCTCGATTTTAATTTTGGAACTAGGTACTTAGTTATCACGTTTATTTCTGGAACTAGGTACTGAGTTCTAGCGTTTAATTTTGGAACTAGGTACTTAGTTCCCGATTTTAATTTTAGAACTAGGTACTTTTTTCTCGCGTTTATACCTGGAACTGGGTACATAGTTCTCGATTTTAATTTTAGAACTAGGTACATCGTTCTAGCGTTTGATTTTAGAACTAGGTACGTAGTTCTAGATTTTAATTTTCCGGAACTAGTTACGTAGTTCTCGCGTTTATTTCTGGAACTAGGTACTTAGTTCACGATTTTAATTTTAGAACTAGGTACTTAGTTCTCGCGTTTATATCTGCAACTAGGTACTTAGTTCACGATTTAAATTTTAGAACTAGGTACTTAGTTCTCGCGTTTAATTCTAGAACTAGGTATTTAGTTCTCGATTTTTTTTTTAGAATTAGGTATTTAGTTATCACGTTTATTTCTGGAACTAGGTATTTACTGCTCTATTTTGATTTTAGAACCGGGTACTTAGTTCTCGCGTTTATTTCTGGAACTAGGTACTTAGCTCACGATTTTAATTTTAGAACTAGGTACTTAGTTCTCGAGTTTAATCCTAGAACTAGGTACTTAGTTCTCGAGTTTAATCTTAGAACTAGGTACTTAGTTCTCGATTTTAATTCTAGAACTAGGTACTTAGTTCTCGATTTTAATTTTAGAACTAGGTACTTAGTTTTTGCGTTTAATTTTAGAAACTAGGTACTTAGTTCTAGATTTTAATTTTAGAACTAGGTACTTAGTTCTCGATTTTAAATTTAAAACTAGCTACCTTGTTCTCGCGTTTACTTCTGGAACTAGGTACTTAGTTCACGATTTTAATTTTAGAACTAGGTACTTAGTTCTCGAGTTTAATCTTAGAACTAGGTACTTAGTTCTTGATTTTAATTCTAGAAGTAGGTACTTAGTTTTCGAGTTTAATCTTAGAACTAGGTACTGAGTTCTCGATTTTTATTTTAGAATTAGGTACTTAGTTATCACGTTATTTCTGGAACTAGGTATTTACTGCTCTATTTTGATTTTAGAACTGGGTACTTGGTTCTCGAGTTAAATCTTAGAACTAGGTACTTAGTTCTCGCGTTTAATTTTAGAACCAGGTACTTAGTTCTCGCGTTTATTTCTGGAACTAGGTACTTAGTTCTCGGTTTTAATTTTAGAACTAGGTACTTAGTTCTCGAGTTCAATCTTAGAACTAGGTACTTAGTTCCCGAGTTTAATCTTAAAACTAGGTACTTGGTTCTCGATTTTAATTTTCGAACTAGGTACTTAGTTCTCGCGTTTAATTTTAGAAACTAGGTACTTAGTTCTCGCGTTTAATTTTAGAAACTAGGTACTTAGTTTTCGCGTTTATTTCTGGAACTAGGTACTTAGTTCTCGATTTCAATTTTAGAACTAGGTACATAGTTCTAGCGTTTAATTTTAGAACTAGGTACTTAGTTCTAGATTTTAATTTTAGAACACGGTACTTAGTTCTCGATTTTAAATTTAAAACTAGCTACCTCGTTCTCGCGTTTATTTCTGGAACTAGGTACTTAGTTCACGATTTTAATTTTAGAACTAGGTACTTAGTTCACTATTTTAATTTTAGAACTAGGTACTTAGTTCTCGAGTTTAATCTTAGAACTAGGTACTTAGTTCTCGATTTTAATTCTAGAACTAGGTACTTAGTTCTTGATTTTAATTCTAGAACTAGGTACTTAGTTCTCGAGTTTAATCTTAGAACTAGGTACTGAGTACTCGGTTTTTATTTTAGAATTAGGTACTTAGTTATCACGTTTATTTCTGGAACTAGGTATTTACTGCTCGATTTTGATTTTAGAACTAGGTACTGAGTTCTCGAGTTTAATCTTAGAACTAGGTACTTAGTTCCCGAGTTTAATTTTAGAACTAGGTACTTAGTTCTCGCGTTTAATTCTAGAACTAGGTATTTAGTTCTCGATTTTTTTTTTAGAATTAGGTATTTAGTTATCACGTTTATTTCTGGAACTAGGTATTTACTGCTCTATTTTGATTTTAGAACCGGGTACTTAGTTCTCGCGTTTATTTCTGGAACTAGGTACTTAGCTCACGATTTTAATTTTAGAACTAGGAACTTAGTTCTCGAGTTTAATCCTAGAACTAGGTACTTAGTTCTCGAGTTTAATCTTAGAACTAGGTACTTAGTTCTCGATTTTAATTCTAGAACTAGGTACTTAGTTCTCGATTTTAATTTTAGAACTAGGTACTTAGTTTTTGCGTTTAATTTTAGAAACTAGGTACTTAGTTCTAGATTTTAATTTTAGAACTAGGTACTTAGTTCTCGATTTTAAATTTAAAACTAGCTACCTTGTTCTCGCGTTTACTTCTGGAACTAGGTACTTAGTTCACGATTTTAATTTTAGAACTAGGTACTTAGTTCTCGAGTTTAATCTTAGAACTAGGTACTTAGTTCTTGATTTTAATTCTAGAAGTAGGTACTTAGTTCTCGAGTTTAATCTTAGAACTAGGTACTGAGTTCTCGATTTTTATTTTAGAATTAGGTACTTAGTTATCACGTTATTTCTGGAACTAGGTATTTACTGCTCTATTTTGATTTTAGAACTGGGTACTTGGTTCTCGAGTTAAATCTTAGAACTAGGTACTTAGTTCTCGAGTTTAATCTTAGAACTAGGTACTTAGTTCTCGATTTTAATTCTAGAACTAGGTACTTAGTTCTCGAGTTTACTCTTAGAACTAGGTACTTAGTTCTCGCGTTTATTTCTGGAACTAGGTACTTACAAGGGAAGTTTTTCGGGGTGTAATGAGGGAATTGCTTGAAACTTTTACGGTGAAATCTACAAGTCTTATGGACAATAAAAATCGAAAAATTAGGTGCTTAATTTGACGTTGACCATGTTTTAAAAATTACCTAATACAAAAAATCATTTAAATTGACTTTTTAAAATGCTCATAAAACAGTTAATATTGGTCCGATTTTCAAAATTTTTCGAGTTTTGGAATGCCAAAGAGTTATTCCTCAAGGAAATATAAAGATTTGAATTTTCAAAAAAAAATTGAAAAAACAAAAAAAAATTATTCAGTATAACCAAGCTTAAAAAATTTGAAAATTCCAAGAAAATATAGATTTTTTCTAAAAATTCAAATCGTTTTATTTTCTGCAAATTCAGCTCTTTCGCATTCCAAAACTCGAAAAATTTTGAAAATCGGACCAATATTAACTGTTTTATGAGCATTTAAAAAAGTCAATTTAAATGATTTTTTGTATTAGGTAATTTTTAAAACATGGTCAACGTCAAATTAAGCACCTAATTTTTCGATTTTTATTGTCCATAAGACTTGTAGATTTCACCGTAAAAGTTTCAAGCAATTCCCTTATTACACCCCGAAAAACTTCCCTTGTTAGTTCTCGGTTTTAATTTTAGAACTAGGTACTTAGTTCTCGAATTTATTCTTAGAAGTAGGTACTTAGTTCTCGATTTTAATTCTAGAACTAGGTACTTAGTTCTCGAGTTCAATCTTAGAACTAGGTACTTAGTTCTCGCGTTTAATTTTAGAAACTAGGTACTTAGTTCTCGCGTTTAATTTTAGAAACTAGGTACTTAGTTCTCGCGTTTAATTTTAGAACTAGGTACTTAGTTCCCGATTTTAAATTTAGAACTATGTACTTATTTCTCGCGTTTATACCTGGAACTGGGTACTTAGTTCTCGATTTTGATTTTAGAACTAGGTACCTAGTTCTAGCGTTTGATTTTAGAACTAGGTACTTAGTTCTAGATTTTAATTTTCTGGAACTAGTTACTTAGTTCTCGCGTTTAATTTTGGAACTAGGTACTTAGTTCTCGCGTTTATTTCTGGAACTGGGTACTTAGTTCTCGATTTTAATTTTAGAACTAGGTACTTACTTTTGCCGTTTATTTGTTTAACTAGGTACTTAGTTCTCGATTTTAATTTTGGAACTAGGTACTTAGTTATCACGTTTATTTCTGGAACTAGGTACTGAGTTCTAGCGTTTAATTTTGGAACTAGGTACTTAGTTCCCGATTTTAATTTTAGAACTAGGTACTTATTTCTCGCGTTTATATCTGGAACTGGGTACATAGTTCTCGATTTTAATTTTAGAACTAGGTACATCGTTCTAGCGTTTGATTTTAGAACTAGGTACGTAGTTCTAGATTTTAATTTTCCGGAACTAGTTACGTAGTTCTCGCGTTTATTTCTGGAACTAGGTACTTAGTTCACGATTTTAATTTTAGAACTAGGTACTTAGTTCTCGCGTTTATATCTGCAACTAGGTACTTAGTTCACGATTTAAATTTTAGAACTAGGTACTTAGTTCTCGCGTTTAATTCTAGAACTAGGTATTTAGTTCTCGATTTTTTTTTAGAATTAGGTATTTAGTTATCACGTTTATTTCTGGAACTAGGTATTTACTGCTCTATTTTGATTTTAGAACCGGGTACTTAGTTCTCGCGTTTATTTCTGGAACTAGGTACTTAGCTCACGATTTTAATTTTAGAACTAGGTACTTAGTTCTCGAGTTTAATCCTAGAACTAGGTACTTAGTTCTCGAGTTTAATCTTAGAACTAGGTACTTAGTTCTCGATTTTAATTCTAGAACTAGGTACTTAGTTCTCGATTTTAATTTTAGAACTAGGTACTTAGTTTTTGCGTTTAATTTTAGAAACTAGGTACTTAGTTCTAGATTTTAATTTTAGAACTAGGTACTTAGTTCTCGATTTTAAATTTAAAACTAGCTACCTTGTTCTCGCGTTTACTTCTGGAACTAGGTACTTAGTTCACGATTTTAATTTTAGAACTAAGTACTTAGTTCTCGAGTTTAATCTTAGAACTAGGTACTTAGTTCTTGATTTTAATTCTAGAAGTAGGTACTTAGTTCTCGAGTTTAATCTTAGAACTAAGTACTGAGTTCTCGATTTTTATTTTAGAATTAGGTACTTAGTTATCACGTTATTTCTGGAACTAGGTATTTACTGCTCTATTTTGATTTTAGAACTGGGTACTTGGTTCTCGAGTTAAATCTTAGAACTAGGTACTTAGTTCTCGCGTTTAATTTTAGAACCAGGTACTTAGTTCTCGCGTTTATTTCTGGAACTAGGTACTTAGTTCTCGAGTTTAATCTTAGAACTAGGTACTTAGTTCTCGATTTTAATTCTAGAACTAGGTACTTAGTTCTCGATTTTAATTTTAGAACGAGGTACTTAGTTTTTGCGTTTAATTTTAGAAACTAGGTACTTAGTTCTAGATTTTAATTTTAGAACTAGGTACTTAGTTCTCGATTTTAAATTTAAAACTAGCTACCTTGTTCTCGCGTTTACTTCTGGAACTACGTACTTAGTTCACGATTTTAATTTTAGAACTAGGTACTTAGTTCTCGAGTTTAATCTTAGAACTAGGTACTTAGTTCTTGATTTTAATTCTAGAAGTAGGTACTTAGTTCTCGAGTTTAATCTTAGAACTAAGTACTGAGTTCTCGATTTTTATTTTAGAATTAGGTACTTAGTTATCACGTTATTTCTGGAACTAGGTATTTACTGCTCTATTTTGATTTTAGAACTGGGTACTTGGTTCTCGAGTTAAATCTTAGAACTAGGTACTTAGTTCTCGCGTTTAATTTTAGAACCAGGTACTTAGTTCTCGCGTTTATTTCTGGAACTAGGTACTTAGTTCTCGGTTTTAATTTTAGAACTAGGTACTTAGTTCTCGAGTTCAATCTTAGAACTAGGTACTTAGTTCTCGAGTTTAATCTTAAAACTAGGTACTTGGTTCTCGATTTTAATTTTCGAACTAGGTACTTAGTTCTCGCGTTTAATTTTAGAAACTAGGTACTTAGTTCTCGCGTTTAATTTTAGAAACTAGGTACTTAGTTTTCGCGTTTATTTCTGGAACTAGGTACATAGTTCTAGCGTTTAATTTTAGAACTAGGTACTTAGTTCTAGATTTTAATTTTAGAACACGGTACTTAGTTCTCGATTTTAAATTTAAAACTAGCTACCCCGTTCTCGCGTTTATTTCTGGAACTAGGTACTTAGTTCACGATTTTAATTTTAGAACTAGGTACTTAGTTCACTATTTTAATTTTAGAACTAGGTACTTAGTTCTCGAGTTTAATCTTAGAACTAGGTACTTAGTTCTCGATTTTAATTCTAGAACTAGGTACTTAGTTCTTGATTTTAATTCTAGAACTAGGTACTTAGTTCTCGAGTTTAATCTTAGAACTAGGTACTGAGTACTCGGTTTTTATTTTAGAATTAGGTACTTAGTTATCACTTTTATTTCTGGAACTAGGTATTTACTGCTCGATTTTGATTTTAGAACTAGGTACTGAGTTCTCGAGTTTAATCTTAGAACTAGGTACTTAGTTCCCGAGTTTAATTTTAGAACTAGGTACTTAGTTCTCGATTTTAATTCTAGAACTAGGTACTTAGTTCTCGATTTTAATTTTAGAACTAGGTATTTAAGAGAAGAGGACCGCAGATACGGAATGAAAATTTCAAATTTTTTTCTGTCCTGTTCATCTCTGTTTTATTGCGATTCTAATGGTAAAGACCAAAACCGGCATTGCTAAAGAGCAAGTGGAGGAAATTAAGGATGACGTATTTTCTATGTGTGAATGAAATATTAGAGGAGAATTGGTGTAAGCGAAAAGGGGGTACAGAACTTTTTCCACTTTACCTATTCTGTGTGTTCTGACTTGATAATTCATAATATGTACAAGCTAAAGTGAACTCTTAAAATATGGTTAAGGATTCATGGATTCATCATGGTTTGGTTATAATTACTAAATCATTATGAATTTAGAATGAGGAGCGAAATTTCGTTATTGCTATTCTCCTAATTTTTTTAAAGACGGAAAGAGAAAGCGCACTCCAATGGAAGCGAAATGGATAATTGAAAAAGTTCCCAACTCCTTTTCCCCTTGCACCGCTTCTCCTCTCAACTTTCCTTCACACACGGAAAATACGTCCGCGCACTCATTTCCTCCTTAATTTTCTCCACTTTCTCTTTAGCAATGCGGGTTTTGGTCTTTACCATTAGAATCGCACTGAAACAGAGATGAAAATGACAGAAAAAAATTTGCAATTTTCATTCCGTATCTGCGGTCCTCTCTTCTTTAGTTTTTCGCCTGACTCCGAGGGCGGCATCGCGGCAGTGTCCTGTCTGTGGAAAAGCACGATAACAGTTGAACAGAGTGACATAACGTCACCAAATTTGGTACACACCGTATATACTAGTATCAAACTAATAAAAATAAGAACAAAAGGTTCACAATCCCTAGCTAATATGGTCAATCTATCTGATTTCTTAAAAACCGTGCATTACTTCCCATCTTTAATCTTTTCCCTGGCATTCACTATCATGTATGGTGCATTTGAAAAAAAATTGAGGAAAACTAGTCATTAAAAATTATTTTTAATAACACATTAACATTTAATATTTGAAAATCATTCTTTACATTATTAATGGCATTTATCACACATTTTGTTGTATTGACAATATCTTAAGTTTGACATTTAATTTTCTTTAATGGGATTCTTGTGACAATGGCCCATTCCCCAGCTGAATTGACATTTCCTTCTCCATCTGGGTTCGCCTACTTCCTTCATCAGCATTAGTATCCTTTTTCTATCCGAATTGAAATCCTGCCTCTATTTCAATTGAAAGCTTGTCACCGTTCAAGCAGCTCCTTTCCGGTTAGAGATATCTTCAGACTATGACTTTTAAAGAAATAAACACATTCCAACTGGGGATATAACGTTTAAAAAACTTTCATTTTATTCACTGCGACGCGTTTCGAAATATTCTTCTTCAGGCTACAAAAATGAAAGATAAGTAAGTAAATTAATAATTAGTAAATTATTGACAATTATTGACCTTTTTATATATATACACAGCTGCCAAGTAAAAATTCAGTTAAAATTTCAGTTAAAATTTGACAATTTATTACATACCTTGTGAATTATATTAGATTCATTATTATTCTGTTATTTCGTTGTTGACTTTCTTAGTACTGTTACACTTTTGGTGACAATTCTGGTTTTACAAAAAAATTCTAGAGAATTATCCTTAGAATAGGCTATATTTATAATTAGGTTCATAGCAATGGTTTTTAAGTTCGTGTCTTGACAGTTCTGAATTTCTTTTGAAATATAATCTATAAACAATCTGTTAAAACCCCACACGTTTTTGTAGAAAGGTACAACAATGTATATGTTATTATGTGGAGTGTATGGGTTCGGATTATATACAACATTTGCATCACTTAAAATATTTGGATTATGAATACGAAGGTTGCTTATTATTAGTGGTTTACTTGGTCTTAGTAGTAAATCCCTATCCAGTGTTTTTAATTTTATATTACAGTTGTCTAAAATCACTTTTGGGTATCCTCTTTTCTTAAAATTATAAATTACATTTTCCAATTCTTTGTCTCGTTCAGCTTTTTCAGAACAGATTCTTATGACCCGAAGTCCTTGACAATAAGGTAGTGAATTCATAAGATGTTTGGGATGGTTTGATTCATAGTGAAGATAAGAATGCTTAGACATTGGTTTTTTGAATAATGAAGTCTGTATCTTATTATTTTGTATATTAACATTTACATCAAGGAAACTAATTGAACTCATACTAAAATTATATGTGAACGTCAGGTATTCATGTTTGAATACAGATTTGCACCACTCCCCTATGTCTGGAATGTTTGATGCTTTTAAAATTAAGAATCCATCATCAACAAAACGAGAATTGAATACAATTTCGGGTTTTCCAGATAACATGTTATCAAGTTCTCGATATGCTGTTATGTTAGCTGTGCTTACTGATGCCGCATTTCCCATTTGTATGCCCTTTTTCTGATAAAAATAATTATTCTCGTTTATGATATAACTATAATTAAAACTCAAGTCCATTAATTTCCCTAAAAGTTGTGCATTGATATCAAAAGGGAAATTAATCAAATGTTTGTATTTTTCTAATTCTTCACAACAATACTTTTTGCAATTTTTAACATCCAAGTTGGTGTACATACTGTCAACATCGTATGTGACAAGAGAATATTTTTCTAGTGGATCTAATTTAATATTTTTTAATAATATTAGTAAATGCGTAGTATCCAATATTAGATTCGGCACAAAATTCATTACAGGCTTTAAGACAAAATCCAAGAGTGCACTAATGTTTCTATTAATTGTATATATTGTGCTGCTTATGGGTCTACGAGGTGGAAAAACTGAATATATGTTTTGTGAATTTTGGGCAAAATATAAAATGTTGCAGGTTGGCATTTGAATTGAATTAATTTCTCTATTTTATAGTTATTAGGAAGTGATAATTTTAAGCACTTCGTTTCATCTATGAATTTATCAATGCTTCTGTTGAAATGAGATGAGGTGGATGGGATATAAACTTGAATATCTTCCAGTTGTCTATCGATTTCATTTTGATAATCATTTTTATGCATCACACATATTCCAGCATTTTTATCAGCATTTTTTACAACAAGATCATTTTGGACAAAGAAATTAGAGAAATCATCAAGTAAGGCTTTTGGCAAAAAAGTTAAATTAGACGTATTTAGATACAATTTTAGTAAATTCTTCAACTATTTGATTGTTAGGAAAGATTATATTCTGTATCGTCAGGCTAACCGTCTTAACCCCCATGTAACTCGGTAGCTAGGGCACCGATAATAGGTACATAGACCGTCCTAAAAGATTAGAATTGACAATAGGGGCTTGAGAGTTTATACAAATAGCAGTCCAAACCACGACAATATTAATTTGCTGTCTTAGTTTGGGCTGCTACGCATATAACAATCTCTGAGTTACTATATTATGAAATTGAATTTGATAATTGTCAATTCTAATCTTTTTTATGCTATTTAAGTAATGATGTATGTATTCAAACAGCGATACCTAGAAATGGCAAACAAAACGTTCGTTTTTATCGAAACATAACTAAAAGATACAACAAAACGATAATGAAGGGTAATAAATAAAAACCCAAATGTTTAAAAAGATTCTCAGATCTCAACAATAGTTTAGAAGCCAAAGAGTTTTGCAGTGCAAGGAGATGTGACTCGATATGGCACATGGTACATGATGTTTTTGAAATTTCGACGGTTTTGACCGTTTAAAGGTCAAGCGGTTATAGTAATCCTTAATGTGTGACGCATGCATGGAAAGCTATTCACCGGCATATGAGATTTCTGAGTGTGGTCACACCCTGGCAGGGAGGGAGCCGCTAAAGGTCAAATTACAAACATATACGCCATTCTAACTAAAGCAGCGATCAAGTACTTTGAAATGACTTATGTAATTTTGCCATATGGTTAAGGCAACTTGAGATTTTAAATATTTTTTGTTTTAAACATTTCAAACCGCAGTTGTCGTGTTTCACGTATTCAAAAACAGTTTTAATATGTATAAAACGTTTTAAAAACGTCACATCTGTGATACATTCAAAATCGAAGTTCTGACAATGAGACAAACTCCTGAGGAAAAGACGGCCAATAAAACCAAGAGTATAGGAATCTTGCCCAAGGGTCATAATAAATTACCCTAAACTATTGCTAGGATAATTATATTGACATGTATGTGACCACTAACATTTCCCAGAGGAGTTTTAGTCAATGACCACAATTCCAAAAAAATATTATAATTAGGAATTAACCTTTCTTTTCGCAGCTGACAGATCCTCAGCCCCAAAACAAATCTGGCTATCGAAATTAACCCCACAGGAGACGGTAACAGGCTATGTTTCAGGTCCCTGATCATACCCTAAAGGGGTCCCTTTATATAGGTCTTATGTAAAAATCGGAACAACCATGTAATAAATCAATCAAATCACAATGTCCGTCGGTATTCAACCACGTGGTTTTCAACGTCATGCCACACCGCCTTTTGAAGTTATAAAATAAAACGTGAACTGAAATGAGCTCCCGTGTTAATCCTGTACGCCATATCTCCTCCCTAACCAGAAATCTAACTGTAAGGATCAATGGATCGAGACGGGTATCGAAAGTATACCTACAAGAGACGCCGTTAGGCTATGTTTCAGGTCCCCCGACACACCCCTAAGGGGTCCCTTCGTAAGGGTCCTTTATAAAGAACGACACAACTAGGTCATGTGATATATCAATCGAATCACAACGACTGTCAGTATTTAACTGTGTGGTTACCTATGTCCTACCACACCCCCTTTTGAAGTTATAAAACTAAACGTGAATTAAATATATAATGTTAATTGTGTATCGTAGATTGAACAGATAAAGTTACTTACTCCTGTATGCAAAGGAAAAACATTACGTATTTGGGCCACCCTCCCCAATAAAATAACTATTATTATACCTCATTATTAGCTGTTAGCTCGCCTATTAAAAATAGGTTTATAGCTAATGATGTCAACCAGTCTATCATAATGATAGTTTTAATTAATCATAAAATAGCAGTGCTTGCATGCACTGAGTCAAAGCTAAATCCCCATAAAGATGCAAATGCAGTATATGACATTGAGGGTTATAACTTAATTAGAATGGACAGAGATTATAACGGGGGAGGAGGTACAATAGTATATATTAGAAATGCAATCAGTTATGAAATAATTGATGTACCACTTAAATTACCTACAAACTCTGAATATACAGTTGGGTATATTAATAAACTGGGTATTCAAGGACTAAAGCCAATAATTTAAGCGGTGATATATAATCATCCAAAAGCCTCTAAAGATAAAATTAAAGATATTTATTTAACTACCTTAGATTTGGAAACCGTTATTTGCGGAGATTTCAATTTTGATTTGTTAAAACGATCCAATGATAATTTCAAACTTTTTCAATCATGTAAAGAATTTTTTGGCAATTCTTGGATGGACCTACACACGATGAAAAATCCTTAATTGACCACCTCTACGTTAACAGAAAAGACCACTATCCTTCATTTGGCCATTTTCCATTTTTTGATACGAAACATAACTTAACGTATGTGATTCGTAAAGTTAATAAGCTTAAATTCCCACCTAGAGTGATTCAGATTAGAGATTATAGAAAATGTAATTAGGATGCAATAGAAGAGGATGTAGTAAAATACACAGTAGATCAGAATGGTAACAAAATAGACCATTTATTTTGGGAATACAACAATTTTTTAATGTCGAAACTTGATGAATATGCAGATGAATATGAAAAGTAAAAATTGATTGTAAAAGGCAAAATAAATCCTTAGTACACAGGAATAGTTGCAGAACACAGGAAAAAGAGAGACAAGGCAAAAAAAACATGCAATACATTCTCAATTAGAAATAGACTGGAAGAAGTATAGGCAAGCAAGAAATTCGTACAATGTACAAATAAGCAAGTCAAAAAGGAATTATTTTGCAAATAAATTTAAAGAGTCGATTGACTCTAAATCGTTATGGGAAACTGCTAATGAATTGACACAGTGCAAAGTGAAAAAACCCACCCCTATAAGTAAGATAGAAAATCCAGAGACAAATAAATATACAGAAGATCAGTAAGAAATCTATGGAATTTTAGCGAATGAGTTCATAGTAAAGGAGAGTTATGAGAGAGAAGATATATTCCAATACTTAGTATCAGTGAATACGAACTAAATTATAATTATGATGCAAGTAGTCAGATTAAAATAGATGGTGGAATTATTATAACCGAAGACGAAGTTAAATATGCAATTAGTAAATCGGCTAATAAAAATTATACAGGAGAATTGTTTATTCCTTTGCGAGTCGTGAAAACCTTAAAGTCGGTCATAGCCACCCAGCTTTCTATAATATTTACTTTAATGTGTTCGAATTTTTATTTACCACAGTGCTGCAGATCAGCAGAAAGTACGGCTCTTTTTAAGGGAAAGGGGTCAAGATTTTCGGCCAAAAATTTTCGTCCTATCAGTAGACTAAATATATACTGTAAATTGTTAGAGCCAATATTATTTAGTCGATTACAACAAAGAGTGGATTCCATGTTAAATACTAGCCAACATGCATATCGGGTACCAATGTCATGTCATACTGCACTGACAGAATTTATTAATTTTATTTATGAATCTCTAGATGTACCAAAAGGAAATGTGGGTGCGGTATTTATAGATCTATGTAAAGCGTTTGATAGCGTAAACAGACGTTTATTAGTTAAAAAAGCTATGGACAATAATAATTTGGAAGCAGAATATGTAAAAGTGTGACAGAGCTACTTACAAGACAGGGTTATACGAATCAAGGGAGACTGCAAATATTAAGTAAACCCAACTGGTATACCTCAAGGTTCAGCATTAGGACCTTTACTATTTAGCATGTTCATTAATGACATTTGTGATGTAATCGATGTTAAGTACACCATGTATGCTGATGATTTAGTCGTATATAAAAACGGGACAAACATCAATGACATTATGGAAGCACTAGAGAAAACCTTGAATCGAATTGATCAATGGTGTAAATCCAATTTTGTAAAAATAAACTATGCAAAAACTGAGTTTATGGTATTCCACAAAGTGAATGATAGACCGTTAGATGACTGGGATGTAAAAGAAATGAAAATAGGTGACAATACTATAAAAAGAGTCTATGAATTTAAATATCTCGGGGTAAGATTAGATCCTGATTTAACTTTTAAATCTCAATATAAATATGTAATTGATAAAGCATCCAATAAGTTAAGTTATATGTACGGAATTAAAAGATATTTAACTGTTAATATAATGAAAGTAATGTTAAATTCATATGTACACTCTGTAGCAGATTATTGCTTAGATGTATGGGGAATACAAAGCAATAATCTGTTACAGGTTATTCAATCGAAGGTGGACAGATTTTTAGTTAATTTCTTTGTTCCTGTTATTGCAAAACGCATGAAAAAACAGGGTAAGGCAGTACGGCTTATTATACGTATAAGGAATACTATAGATGTAGGTAAGATCAGGGATGAGTGCAACTTTTACACAACTCAGGAAAGAAGGGACATTTTTTTATTAAAGTTCGTGTTTAAACAATATGTTAGCAAAAAGTTAGACAAATATATATTAAATTCTGAAAAGCCCATGCCCTTGCTAAGTCAAATACAACACAAAACCAAAGCCTATGAAAATAGCCTATTGTTCAGAGGAATTAAGCTTTGGAATCAACTACCTCGAACAATTGAACTAAAAGATTTAGGAATTAAGGGGTTTGGTGAAAAAGTTAGAGAGGAAATCAGAAAAAAACGGGAATGTGACTATTATTACTATTAGTTTTTAGTAAATTCATTCTAGGTTAAGCAAAATTATATGAAACCCATGCAACCATTACATCAGGTTGCAGGGAAATGTCACCGGTTGTAGACCCGACATATTATGTAAAAATGATATACTGAAATCGGAAAAGACAATAAAGGCACAAATCAAATCAAATCAAATCTGTCCATCCTTTTCGCCAATGTAAATAAAGACAACGATAAGCATGCCAGAAGCAAATGGAAGCAGGTCGGTTTCTATGTAATTCAACTAAGCAAGGGTGGAAGCGGTAGAAGCAGTGAGATATGAATTGTGCCACATTAAAACGTTTTTCGAGGACATCGTAATCGTATTGGTTTTAATACCAAATTTATATATATGAATTTTATCCCTTTTTCTAAATCTTCTTCAATTGTTTGAGAGGATGGGTGTGTGAGAGAGAGGAGAGAAGAGGCTTCCCAAATATAAGGTGTCAGTCAAGGCAAAATCATCGGGTTGGCGCCAATCAGTCTATCCGATTTTCTCGAGTTTCTACACGGTATAACTATCAAACCGTTTGACCATTCATTTTATTTCCAATTTAAACCAAGTTTGATATTTTTTAAACTATTTTTAAGTAGTAATTTTTTTCGAAATTTTGAAAATTTTGGTTTTGGCTAATGTTATATTGACTCGCAAAAAAACCCATGTTCCTGTGACCGGTATTTTTCGAAACTAGTTCTTTCGTACAGATAATAAAAACTACAAAATGGCAGTAATTTTGAAAAATACCAGCCACAGGAACATGGAGATATTCGGGTTTCAAAAAACGGGTGAAATTTCAAAATGGGCCGTTCATGCATGATGGTGTTGAATGATAATTGAGCCAACCTATAGTTTTAAGAAAAAATTCAAATATGGCCGAAAACAAAAAATCAATCTTAGTTAGTACAAATATAACAACAATTTGAAGGTTTTAAAATCCGCAATTTTTAGTTTTAAACTGAGAAAGGAGCACCCGTAAATAATCTCGAGCGAGATTCACTACAGTAATAGATATTCATATAATAATATATTATCATATTATTCTTTGCATACTTACAACATACTTCTTCTTCTTACTTCAACGTATCTCTATTAGATCCCAGTCAAATGTAATACTAATATCAAAGTGATGTCATGAATCCTGAATCCCAACTTCAAAATTCACAAGATTTGTTTGCGAATTTAGACTCGGAACTAAGTGATTTTCAGTTCGGTCAAAAAAGAAACTCTGAAATTAGAACAATTAAACGAAAACTACGTGTTTCTTATACCGATACTCCTTCAAAAAAACGGAAATCAGATATGAATCCACAAACATTAAATGATAAGGATGAACTTATCGCCCTTCTGGATCCATGTAAAGACCTGTCCATCCACAGTTTCATCGATCGTTATTCCAAGGATGCTGTTGTTAGAGATTACGTAGACACAATATGTCACATTAAACTGCTACCATTGATTCCTTCCCAATCGAAATTAGAAATATGGCTGACACACAATGTTATAATTACAACACCCGCAGACCTAATGAAGCAATTATTGAACAATTTTCTCTCTTACTTTCAATGCAAATATCACACAAATAATATGGAAAGTGCAACTACGGCTCACAAGTGCCTTTTCAATCCCAAAATTGATTTTAAAATGCCAAGTTTTCATCTAGTTCCTGAAAAGACTCTTGAACATTTTACGGACTTAAAACGACAGTTTGTCAAAGATTATCAAAGTGAATCGATCAAAGGCCTCCCAATTTAAGACTGAACTTTTACTTATGCGGAATATGAGATACATATTTCGTCATATATTGAGTGAGGTCCCAAATGAAACTTCAGATAATGAAAAATTGAAAATGTTTCAATTTCTGTTCGCAACCTCATATACCACAGCCAAACTTGAATTCCCTCAAGTATTCCGAGTCAAATTAACAGATTGGACTGCTTATCCTGACAAAATAAGACACAGTGAAGCAGCATGGAGGAAACAGAGTCCTGAGGATATACCAATTGATTCTATAAATAGATTTTCCAAATCAATTTTTGAAAAAATTGATTAAAATCAAATCGATTTTAACCGAGATGCCGTTAAGAAGGAATTGAAAGACTTCCTGGACGGTAAAAAGCGAATTGTTATCCAATCTAACTTTAATCCAGCCTTATCTCAACAACAATATCCTAACACTCGACAACATGCACGACGACATTTTAATAACAGTCGAACAAATCAGCAAGGTCATACCAAATTCAATCGCCGCTATTTCAATCGATCTGTTCCCGACTACTCTGAAAATCGGAATATGGCACAACAAATACGTCCAAAACAACCATTTCGAAATGGAAATGAAAGAAGAGGAGGACAACACAGTTCCAGGGATCAAGGAGTTCAGAATAATGTTCAAATTAATTCGCAAGCCTCACGACATCAAAACTTCAAGATGATCCCAAATACCAATTTTAGACAAATTCGAGATCAAATATAGTCACACGAAAATCCCAACAACATTTTAAATGCAATTTCATGACGAGATCAAGCTATTACGAGCCCAGCATCACATCTTCAACAAATCTGGAAAAAGGGGAAGAATAGACGGTTTGTTAATATAAATTCTATTTTGAAATGCACGAAACCCATACCTAGACACCAGGCTAATAGATTGTATAACATATTTAAAAATTTTTAAACAATCACAATCGCCTGTCCACAATTTAACAAAAGACATTAACATTGCACTACACATTTAATTCCTACTATCTTTGGGTTTAAAATTTTGTATTACATCCAAACCCGATTACAGAAGTTTTGCTCACGCATACAAAGAAATTTTAAGAAAAATTAGCTGGATTACTTATTTTTAAACAACGAGGGGAAGAGAGAAGTCTAAATGAATTCGATAGATTTATAATTCAGGCTAAAAAGAGAAACCGACAGAGAGGACCAGATTGTGAATTACAGGATAAATTATTCCCTAATGCAAACAATATTGACAATTTTGTTCACGATATTATTAGGAGCACTAAATCTTTCACTAAACTGTAACGTTTAGCTCTGGCTAAACTATGGTTCTTTACTATATGCAGAATAAATAGACCTTCAGTTGATCGAGGTTTAATTATTTAATACATAAATTAAATGGAATAGTCTTTATTTGGTGGGAGAGCTTTAAGACTGAAGGAATTGAAAACTAAATTACAACTGATGTCTTCTTGGAGTTGAGTCCAGGAAGGCATGCACCTGGAGACGCATCTCCACAATCTTATCTTATCTCTTAACCTATAGAATACGAAACTATGAGCTATAGAGAACTTTATATAGAGGAGTTAAATATGTATGTATCTTTAATGGTACACATTCATAACATGAGTGTCCCATGCTGTACATACTATTGTAAATAGGGTTTGGGCATACGTTATACCCCCACACTAAAAGGTTTGTACGGGATATAAGAAATAGAGGTAAAGGACCCGAAGAAACTAAATCAGATGGATATAGCACCACAAATGAGTGACCAAACTATTAAAAATTAATTGTAATCAGAGACAGAGTCTCAAAATAATTATAGAGTATGAGGTCTCGAACACCTCCGCCAAATGTCTAACTGCTTAACTGGCCCCAATTCCAGAACCGGTCCAGTAGACCGGGCAGATAGCATTTGTATTTGATTACACATTTGACCAATTTTAGCTTTTCGCTATGAGCGGATGGGTGTGAAAAGAGGTTTATACCCATCGTACAAATGGTATCAGGTGCGGTAGGATTCGGCCTCTTTTTGTACAAATGGAAACAGAATAATCAATAGATTACTGTTTCTCGACCCTTCCCTTTCCCTGCTGAAGGGCCCGATAATCCCATCTGGGTTTCGAACGTGTGTGTCTTGTGGGTAAAGGAGAGAGGATAGGAATGGAAATAGGAAGAGAGACAACCGTATCCAAACCAGAATTTACAATTGTTGTACATGGAACAACATGGCCCAAATTTTGAACGTTATCCGAATGTACATGGACGCTTTTTGCGTCGTTATGAATATTTACAGATACATCATTAGCAAAACTATTTATATCTGCTACACAATTATTATCGACATTGTAACTCAAAGGAAATACTCTGGGTGAAGATGGCAAGCCAATATTTGGTACAACTATTGGTACATTGACCTTACAGCTATCAACAATTTTTGTATTATACTCCTTAAGAATTTGGCTATTCGACTGTGGCAGAGAAACAGATTGCCTATGACTTGAACTAGAATCTAGTAAGGTATCTGGAATTGGTGATGTTGCTTGAAACGACGGCCGTGGAGAGGAATCTTCACAGACGGCTCGTTCGTTGTATTTTCGTAAGAAACTTATGTGCAGTGGCCCTTTTGTGGATCCGTTGGGTAACTTGACCGTAAAGACGGAGTCCCCCTGCTTTTGAATTATTGTGCAGATCTTGTCGCCGTATAGAGGATTGAGACTTGCAGTGATGCCCTTGTCCTTGGAGGAGAGTGTGACATCCTTTAATAAGACCAAATCACCAATCTCCAGCGTCGTGGCCGGATCATGACGTTGGTCGTAGTATTTTTTCTGCTTTACCGCTGACTCATCGAGATTCTGTTGGATAAAAGCAAGAATATTAGCATAGGACTCTTGTGAATAGGTTTTATTACAATTTCCTAGTGCATTGTCGATTGGAAGCGTTAACTGTCGATTCAAAAAGGCTTGTGCCGGAGTGCAACGGGAACTTTCTTGATAAGACGAGTTAATTGCTAGTTGTACAAAAGGTAGGCTGTGCGACCATTTTGAATGGGAATTCTGTATTAAATAAGCCCGTAGGACTTTCTTAATTGTGCGATTTGCTCTCTCAGTTAAATTTACTTGAGGAGTATAAATCGGAGTGAGATGATGAACAATATTCCAATTTTGAAGACAACTTTTAAAAGCGTTCGACGAAAAGTTGGTTGCGTTGTCAGTAACAACTGTTTTTGGCAGCCCGAATCGACAGAAAACCTGCTTCTCTAATATTTTTGTTATTTCATTAGTCGTGGCCTTGCGTAATGGAAAAATTTCTACCCATTTGGTGAAATAATCAATTAGAACCATAATATAATGAAAACCCCCTGAGGTAACGTAGGGTCCCATGAGATCCATGTGGATGGTGTCCCATGGTCCGGTGACTCGGGGTGACGACATTTGACCGATTGGTTTCCGGTTGTCGACGTTGACTTGTTGACAGATCTTGCAGGAACGGACGTACTCGAGGACAGTTTTCTTCATGCTTGGGAAGTACACCCGCCCTTTCATTTTGATATAGGTTTTAGTGACTCCTAAATGGCCTCCATCTGGTCCATCATGAAACTGTCTAAGAATCTCCGAAATCATACTCGCTGGAATGACTGGAACCTGGTTATCTGCAATTAACTTATAAACCATGTTATCTTGAATGACATAATTTGTAGGGAGCTTTGCCCTTAGATTTTGCACAAATGGATCATTTGACTGCTCGATCTTCAGAGACTGAAGTTTGATTTTGCAATTCAATGAAACTTTGCTTTTATGGATTGGAGGATACATATAGTTCTCCTCTCTTTCATCACCTCCTGCAACTTTGTCAGGATTGCGTGATAGATAATCGGCAACGACATTGGTCTCGCCTTTTATGTAATAGATTTTAGGAGAAAACTCCTGAATTTTCCACGCCCAGCGCATAAGCCTTTGGGACGTATTCCTCATATTCGACAGGTAGGTAAGTGCCTGACTGTCAGTTTCAATAGAGAAATCTTGGGCATCAAGGTACTAGTAAAATTTATTGAGTGAAAAAACAATGGCGTACAATTCCTTTTCCACAGTTGAATAATTCTTTTGTGCCGAGTTCAATTTTTTGCTCGCAAAAGAAATTATTCTCTCTTTACCAAACCTGTCGATCTGTGACAGTGCTCCGGAAACACCGAAGTCACTGGCGTCGGTTCTTAGGAGGAACGGTTTCGAAAAGTCAGGGTAATTTAATTCTAATTCCCTGCAGATCGCCGCTTTCAGTTCATCAAAAGCCACTTGGTGCTTTTGTGCCCACTGGAACCTTACTTTTGTCGAACAGAGCTCGTATAAAGCAGATGCTTTTTCACCAATTTTTTCTATGAAATGATGATAAAAGTTTATTACTCCGAGGAACTTTCTCAGTTCTCTACGGGTAGTTGGTTTCGGGAAATTTTTAACAATTTCAATTTTAGCAGGATTCATTTTTATGCCATTGGTAGAGATGATATGGCCCAGGAATTTTACCTGTTGTGCCCCGAAGGTGCACTTCTGTTTAGCCAAAGTTATCCCAGCCTTTTCTAAGCGTTTGAAAACTGTTTCTAAATGACGCAAATGGTCTTTAAATGTCTGATTAAAAATAATAATGTCGTCTTGGTAGACTAGACAATAAGAGTTGAGACCCTCGAGAAGATCAATCATAATTCTTTGGTACGTAGCGGGGCTATTTTTCAACCCGAAAGGCATAACATTGTATTCGTAGAGACCTTGTATCGTACGAAACGCTGTATATTTTTTTGATGCCTCTTCCACGAGTACTTGCCAGTACCCTTTTTCAGCGTCTAGCGTTGAAATATAGGCCGCTTCTCCTAGGTTCTTAAGAATGTCTTGTATTTTTACCATTGGATAACTGTCTGTGACTGTAAATCCGTTTACATATGAAAAGTCAGTTATAAATCTCCAATCTCCATTGGGTTTTTCCCGCAGGATGACTGGAGCTGCATATGGACTATTAGATTTCCTAATCAATCCTTGGGTTAGCATTAACTTGACTTGACGGTCAATTTCTGCCGCCTTTACAGGTGATGCTGGATATGGATTAAACCTCTTCGGTTTTTCCTCAGTAAGTTTAATTATGTGTTTATATCCCTTGACTCTTCCTAACGGGGCATCAAGTACGCTAGAATATTGAGAGAGGAGTTCATTGATCTTTAGTGATTCAAAATCTGTTAATACTTGTACCTTTTTGGCAGTTTGTATATGAACGTTTTTCATGCATATCTGGTAGACAACCTTTGGGTGACCCCGGAAACACATGAGATCTAATCCTAAATCCAAGATTGCTCCTGTGGATTTCATAAAATCTAATCCTAATACAATAGGTGAATCTGAATTGAGAACGACAAAATTCCTTTTGAAAAGCCGTTTCTCTATTTTAAATTTTAATCTCACATATCCTTTTGGATAAGCAAGCGAACCATCCATCATCGTGATAGGACCCATATCCCATTCTAAGAGGTGCATATTGGGTTCTATTAATTTCTCTGATATGATTGATGTGGTTGATCCTGTGTCTAGCAATGCGGAATGAAATTTTCCTAATATTTTAATCCTAATTTCAGGAATGCTGACGGTCTGATTACAGTGAGAAGAGTTGCCGTCGTCTACATCCCACTGTCCTCGTTTTTTGAATCTATGGATTCTGCTTCAGACATATTTTCATTCAAAGAGGAGGAAAATGCTAATTTAGCTTTATGAGATTGGGATTGCTTGGACGTCTGCTTTTCAGATCGCCAGTAGTTCGAAGTCGTATGATTCGATAATCCGCATTTCTCACAAGGCAATGAATGAGGAGTAGATAAGGACTTGTTGGAATCTTTATCTCTTCCTGTCTGAGTTGAGGAATTTGGTTGGCTTCCCTGCTCTTTGTAATGTGAGCTTTGCTCCTGAGCTGGGGAGGAATTATCTTTCCGATAATTATTCTTACCAAAACCAGAATTTCTAGATGACCCTGAGTTTTGGGCTTGAGATTTTCCCGACTGATCCTTTTTGGAATCTAGATTCTCTTTGGATTCAGACGGAACTATTTTATTTGCCAATTTAATAAGATCATAAATGTTAGATGCTTTTGACCCTAATAAATGGGGGCGAAGGGAACCTATTGCCCTTTTAGCAATGAAATCGATGATTTCAGGGCTATCTCTTTTTGCAGACGGATGAACTCGGAGATATTGAAGCTCGGTTGTTAGTGCAAAATTCTCAAATGTTTCATTTGGTTTTTGCTTTGTAAGGACTAACTGTTCCAAAGCGTCATCTTTGTCCGACGAGCTACCATACATTTTCAAAAACTCTTCTTTGAAAGTTTCCCAAGTATTGGCGACCATTTTGGTCCTTTTCCACCACAATTCTTGTGGACTTTTTGCAAACACCGTGGTGAGTTGGCTAAGCCAGTCCCTTGGTGCTAAACGCTTCAACCTCATATATGTTTCAACCTCATCCAACATCTGAGATGCTAAATCTATTTTTGGATCGAACTTGGGGACGGGCACGGTGGCACCGATTGTTATATGAGAGGGATGATAGCCGAGAGACGGATTCGAATTTTCGAAAGGAACGGAGGATATTTCATGAATATTATGCGGGCTTGAACTTTGTCGAAGCTCTGCAACCTCCGGTATTCGAAACGGGTCTCGAGCTTTTAACGTGTCAGTGAGCCGGTTAATTGCTCTTTGCTGATCGTTTAACATTTGTTTAAGTTCTGCGATTGACAAGTCATGAATTTCGGTTTGTCTATGGAAATCATCTGAAAGTAATTTCAGTGCCCCTTCTACCTCATTCTGAATTTGGAGTTTTTCCCTTCCTAGAGCATCATGCCATTCGGATGACAATCCCCTAAGAACTGTGTCAACCTCAGATTTTGGAGCGTAATTCTCCAGAATTGCGTTTATTTTATCCGATAGTTTGTGTAGTGCTTGACTCGTATCGGTTTTATATTCATATATTTTGCGACCCTGCTTTTGCCTAAGCTTATTTATGGACAGATCAACGTGTTGTTGAATCTGAATCGGGTCTTTAAGAGACTGTGAATTTACTTCACGTCGTGGTTTAGAAACCTTGAATATCTTTTCATCTGGATATTCAAGATGACTACGACTTTTGGTTAGCCAATTCCACAACCGAGAAAAACCTTGACGTATCAGGCGATGTATGCATTCGGGAAGGAGGAGGTAAAATGCCAGAAATCCAAAAAAATAAAAATTTGAAATACCCGACGAAGGCTCAACCTTGGTACCCGATTTCGGTGTGTTTGACTCCATGGTCGCTTGTTTATAGACTGCCCCGAGCTGTGTCATGTTAAACATTCCAGTCGGTGGTCTTTTTGCCCAGTTTCTTGTCGCGTAGACTGTCCACTGGAAAGGATGAAAATCAGCAAGGTTGGTTATGATGACTTCCGGTGTAAGGTGAAGACGAACTCGTGGTCAGGAATTCACTCGAACAGTTTATCTTTGGCTAGCTTTGCTATGCACAAAATTCGTCGTTTTACAAGATTTTAAACAATGGTTTGCACTCGAAACGCGAACAGTTGATTTTGTCAATCCTCAAAATTTTAAACAATGGTTTGCATTTGGGAGAGCAAAAAAAAATTCAGTGTTTTAACTGAGAGTTTGTTACCATGTCGGACAGTTGTGTTGAGGTTGCCGTCATGGATTTTTATATTAGATTTTTGTAACTTTTGTCCTTTACAAGATGTTAAATAATGATTTGCACTTGACGAGGCAAAATTTCTGTATCTAAAAACAGACTGGTTTCGGCACCATGTAACGTTTAGCTCTGGCTAAACTATGGTTCTTTACTATATGCAGAATAAATAGACCTTCAGTAGATCGAGGTTTAATTATTTAATACATAAATTAAATGGAATAGTCTTTATTTGGTGGGAGAGCTTTAAGACTGAAGGAATTGAAAACTAAATTACAACTGATGTCTTCTTGGAGTTGAGTCCAGGAAGGCATGCACCTGGAGACGCATCTCCACAATCTTATCTTATCTCTTAACCTATAGAATACGAAACTATGAGCTATAGAGAACTTTATATAGAGGAGTTAAATATGTATGTATCTTTAATGGTACACATTCATAACATGAGTGTCCCATGCTGTACATACTATTGTAAATAGGGTTTGGGCATACGTTATAAAACTATCAATCCAATCATCCTCTACATTTACTTAGATCCTTACCTTTCTGTCAAGGTTTACGAATAAAGAGAATTTGTTCAAATAAGCAGGATTCGGACATTTTGGAAATGGTTAGTAGTTTTCGACATAGAGACTATCCTGAAGAGGTTCTTCAAACTTGTATCGAAAAATTGAGATTTAAAACAAGGTTGGAGTTACTGACTCCTAATAAACCTTTATTAATAAGCAATCTCAGAGTTCACCACCCTCATATTTTAAGTCACTATAATATTAATTATCAACCGAACTCAAATACTCCCCATAATAAAGTCTATATTATTGTACCATTTTACAAAAAAATAATAAGTATAAATAAGGTCGTTTGTAATTCAATAACAAAATAGTCTGACGATTGTCAAGACTCAGAATTGAAAAATATTGTTCAAAGTCTGAATTTGAAAGTCGTTTATAGAAAAATAAACTGTCTGGAAAGGTATTGTAATTGAATTGAAAAAGGTCTAAAATAATCTTAACTTCAACTCCAAAAAACTATTTGTGAATCAGTAATACTAAAACCTACGGAGTAAAACCATTATCATAACTTTGTTCTCCGCACATTTTATTTCGCCTAAAAGGTAAGTGTCTCGTAATAGCAATCTACGTATTTCATAAATATTTAATTGTAAATTGTATTATTTTATGTCTAATTTGTAATTTAAATCATAATATTAATTACTAAATTTTTCACCGTTTCAGGCTGATGAAGAAATAAACGAAACGCGTCGCATAATTGGTGAAATCCAAAGTTCATTTGTCATTTGTTATTCAATTGCATTGATCTGATAGTGAAGTACTTCGTTTTTTAATTAAGATTGTTGATTCGTGTGTGCTATGCAAAACATTCAATTCAAATTCAAAAATTAACAAACAAAATTCGATTAGCATAAAATTCAAATTATAACCGTTAACCGTAAGGCATAGTTATATGAATATGAAATGCATTTGGACTTATAATAATTCAAGCACAAATGTAAGGGAACCATAGGAGAGTGAGATGAAAATGAAGAGACTAGGCTTCAATTGTCAATTGACTTTGCATTTAAGCAATGCATATTGGACGGTATTTATGAAGATTCTTTTCACCCTAAACCACAGGTAAAAAGGATTAGTCTATCTGTCGCCAAGTCCGATGATTTTGTCTTGACTGACACCTTATATTTGGGAAGCCTCAGAACGGAATTCCCCGTCTACTATAACATGGGAGGTGAAGGGTGTGTGAGAGAGAGGAGAGAACGTAATCTCCCGTCTACTATAACATGGGAGAGGATGGGTGTGTGAGAGAAAGGAGAGAACGGAATAACCCGTCTACTATAACATGGGAGGTGAAGGGTGTGTGAGAGAGAGGAGAGAACGTAATCTCCCGTCTACTATAACATGGGAGAGGATGGGTGTGTGAGAGATAGGAGAGGACGGAATTCTCCGTCTACTATAACATGAGAGAGGAAAACTAGGAGAGGACGGAATTCCCCGTCTACTATAATTGATGTTCAGATTGATCCAAAAATCAAATATATCATTTAATTACAGTGTTTTGGATTTAAACAAATTGATAAAGTAGATTTTGACTGCATTTGTCAAACAACAAAATATATTTTAACGAAATTGTACAGGTTTAATTAGACAAATGGATTGGCAGGTTTGGAAACAGTAATATTGAATATGTTTTTATAGTTTGTAGTTTATATAGTTTCAGCAAACCTGATGTTCGAGAAAGGTCACACGGCCAAATTATTCAATCCCTCTTTTATGGGCCACAAAATTTAAACCTTACGAGCTAGCAGAGTCGGAAAATTTAAATTCGCTTTAATAATTCGAGGTAAGGTCATTCGATAAAAACTTTCAGTGATCCTGGCGTTCGTGAAGGTAAACACCTGTGCATGACCACCACCACCACGGGTCAACCGATCGACAAATTTGTCTCAACTTCGAACTTAGCCTTCAGATTTGCAAAATATACATGTAACCCAATTTGAAGTCCATCGGTCTAGCAGTTTTGTCCATATCGTGTCCCCGACGGACGAACAAATTGATATAAGACCTGACTCGGGCTAAAAAATCAAGTCGCTATAAATTTATCTTCGCCATTTCACCGCTGCTAATTATTAGCTGGCGCCTCTCATCTATTTTCCTTTTCCGATAATATTGGAGTTCAAGAGATCATTGAGTGTATATTGAATTGTTTTAATCGTAGTTTTAATGTTTCGATCGAAAAAGGTTTGGTTAATAGTTAAAATATACTGAGGTTCAAATTTTTTCATCAACGATTTGAATACGCTGTAATATATTACGGAAAGGGTTGATGTAGTTGATACTAACTTCATTAGACAGTAATGCTTTTAAGTGTGAAATAGGCGATTATTTTAGCCGTAAGCGTTCCCTATGATGTTTTAAAACCTGACATTGATATGCCAAGAGGCACCTTCCTAGACTATGAGCGGACGCGAAGCGTCCGTGATGGTCTAGTAAAATGATAATATGGAGTCAAAACATGAGAATACCGCCATTTTGGCAAACGGTTCTGTGGCCCTTTGAATTCCTAGCCCTAATTCATACTTTAACCGATTTAACCGATTAAACCGATAGGCGCGAGAGAAGAGAAATGAGTTGAGTGCAGAAATGAAGGGTAACAATATTCCATACTTTCTACCTTCCCATTTTTCAAGGAAACTTATTTACTTTGCCGCTTTTTACTCATTTACTATCATTCTGAACTTCACTTAATTTCGCGAGGTCAATGTAATACTATTATTATTTTTTTTTATTATGTCGACAATGTTATTTTCAAATACGTAATTTGGTTTTTTAAATCTTATACAAATGTACAGGGTGTCCGGCGTAAAACTTCCCCATCTTGAAATGTCATAGATCATTTTAAAGCCAAAGGTCTAATTCGATCAACAAACTAACGAGTTGTTTGGAATTCTTCCGTGTTTCTGCATTCAGGGCTGTTTGAATAATTGAAATAGAAATTTTCATAAAAATCAGACAAAGTGAAAATTTAAGCCCACAAGCATTTAAATTCTGCTAATTATCTACTAGCTACCTCTATTCTCGTCATAGATATGGTATATGGTAAGATATTTAGAGTTTAGAATTCAAAATCCTATGGGGTTGTAATTTTTTCAAAACCCTATTGGGCAACTAATTCATTACCTAAAAATCTTGAGACTTCCAAATCATCTTTCCCATAGTCGTGGTTTATGCCAAAATTGAAATTTTTGAAATTGTTTAATGTCTAAAGGAGTTATTCAATTGCAAGTATGAGAGAGAAATCTCGTGGACACACTGTATAACAGTAATTGATACTTTCTGTGATCATTTTCATATGAAATATAAACCAAGTCTCGAGGATTATTAAGCATTTTCGGATTTGTGTAAGTATAAGTACGTCAAGGTTTTCCTTTTCCTTATTTTATCAATTTTGTGTGAAGCGCAGTGTGAGGTGAATAATTATCTTTTAAGCAGTTAAGTTACATAAATTCAGTTCTTGTTTACAAATAACTGTTTCTGTCCTATTCTCATGTGAATTAAAATGCTGATGGGTAGAAAATTAACGATATTGACAATGCTGACTAGCCATGGGATTTAAGTTATTTAAATTGAAATTTAGCGATCCTTTGATAGTATTACAATCATATAGAAATCAGTTAATCAGAAAGTAATTCAGAATGATAGTAAATGAGTAAAAAGCGTTCAAGGAAATAAGTTTCCTTGAAAAATGGGATGGCAGAAAGTATGGAATATTGTTACCCTTCATTTCTGCACTCAACTCATTTCTCTTCTCTCGCGCCTCCCTTTCTTTCACTCTCCTCTTTCATCACACTGCCGGAAAATATGCGTATTTGTGAACTTAATTATTTTTTAACTGTTATAAAAACATAATTATAGCAGCTAATTTTTATGTTTCAGTAGTTCACATTAGACGATTCGGGGTGTTCACTTTGGGTGATGTCCCTTGTAAGACCTATGATACATAGGCATTTTATTTTCCTTCATGTCACTGTATTTGACTACCACGGGTGTTATATTCTTTCGTATGTTAATAAATATTATAGTCGTTTAAAGACCGACTAAATAATGTCAAAGAAGAAAGAATGTAATATTCTTAAAACAATTTGCAAAACAATTATGTGGCGTGTGTTTTAATGCTTACAATACTGCGAATGATTATAAAATTCGGGTAAGGTGTTGGAACTGTCGAGTCACGAAATAAAAAATAATGATTGCCAAACCCCAGAAGAAACCATCTAAACAAATGTACTTAGGAGTGATTGAAAATTTTTTTAATTCACAATATCAAAGTGTTTTAAAATGTTGAGAAATTAAAACTTAAAACCCCGTTCGGTCAGTTCGATGGCGTCGATATTTACTTAAGCCAGTAACAAGAATAGAGAATTGATAAGAGAATCCTCTCATTTTATTATTTAACAATTGTAATCATAATCCTCTCATAATTATTTACCTAAAGCAATTAAACTCCTTTAGAATCTACAAAGAACCTCCATATTCCTTCGTTCCACATCATCGACAACTGCATTATATATTATAGCTTAGTGATGGGGCCGTTGTTTTTAATACTATTTTGTAATAATATAAGTAATACATAACAATTAACTTAACAGTTGAAAGTAATTATAATATGGGTTGTTGTAGTTGCAGTTTCCCAATCGTTGAGATTTCCATTTTAAAATATTTACGTCCTGTCAAGTCAAGAGTAGTTTTTAAACGGCAAAGAAGATCAAGTTAAATTAACAGTTGTCTATTTAAAATTATATTTATGTGAATATTATATTTAATTTGATTTGTTTTTCAAACCAATAGTGTATAAATATTGTGTAGCTCTTTCAACGCGTTTGAAATCCTAGAATCCATTATGATTATTAATATGAGAATGATTAAGACTATGTAGAATCGACGGTGGTGGATGGCCATAAGAATAGTTACTGCTGCCCCTACTGTCGCTTCCATTCAGTCTTGGTGGTTGCATGACGCTGCTCGTGACGCTTTGCCCATTTCCAAAGTCAACGATCATATGTTTCCGACCTGGAAGGGGGGTTTGGAATGTTGTTAGCACGTTTAATGAACCCCCTTTACCAAGTTCCTGAGAGTCGTTTAAGCAGAAGCTCTCGTCTTCGTTCCCCCCCCCCCCCCATCATCCCCGTGGTAATCCATTTCCGATCCCTTGCACCGCGACGAGGGTCGCCGGTTCATTTTCGACCGAGATTTATTCGAATTCGAATCACAACTCGACTTTAGCTTCAATTTCGGCTTCAGGTTTAACTTCATCAGGGCCTCGGATGAAGCTGCGGAGTGGGAGGAGGAAGATTGCGACGAGCAGGGGTTGCTGTTGTTTGACTGGAGGAACCATGGGGGCTAAAAATCAAAGAAATTTTGTTAGATTATGTAATTCGATACTCTCAAAGCTCATGGAATTTATTGCTGTTGACAGTATAATTAAAGTAGGAGTTGAGAAATAACAAAACAACATCAAAAACAAAAACAAATTAAGCTTTAAAAGCCGCTTTCGAAGAGCAAAAGCAAAATAACAAGCCAGATCTATGCCCTCTCCTCGCCCTGGATTTCATTTACAAAACTGCTCAAAAATAAAGATTTTCGGACATCGATCCTGACTCAACTCGTGCCCCTGTTAAAACCACACCGAAAATAAACCCAACATCCTATTTACTGGCATTCGCAAATCTATGCACTATTTTTTATACCAAAGCAAAACATAACAACCACCGGACAAAACTATGAACACCAAGCATACGAACTCCATAAGCACTTTAGCTTTGGTTTTAAGAGCCGAGGCGAGAGACCCCAGAGAAGAGTAAAAGTAAAAAGAAGTCATTGGGCCAAAATGGGCAAGCACTTCCGGCAGAATGAATCTTTGCATGTTTCATTACTCGACAAGAGAGAAGGGAAAGTCAGCCCAGGGGAAATCCAAATTATGTTGAAACTAGGCTAACAAAACCACATGAAAAATATAACAATTCCCTCTACAGCATTGTACAATCCTTGCTCCTAAGCCGAGCTGGATTGGACCATGATTGCTATGGCCGTTCTTGTTCTACAACAACGGGATTCCATGGTCCTGAAGGAATATGAACAAGAGGTATCTAAAATCTAAACCCAGAACCGGTGGACGAGGATTAGGAGGGGATTTGACCAACTTCCGAGAACTGGATGGACCATCGGGATAAATAGTAGCTTTTGTACTTGTTCTGTCTTGTAATAAACGATAGAATTCGAAACACGCTCTCCTCTATATATTCGCATCTACGGAGGTAAAATAAAATTTAAAATCCTCACATTGGGCCTATTGCTTGATGTAACTAGATTCTAGGAATCGAGAAGGGCCAGTGCAATGTTTGATTGAACCAGAATCAGTATTAAACAAAAGGGTTTGGTTACCATATACATTATTCGTGGGTGGATTGTCCTTCCAGACGATGAAGCAAATGGGACAACTCAGCAGATACATTGCATTTCGGAGTACGCAGGAGGGGTCAGGGAACAAAGGCCCTGTTCAACTTAGCATTGAAGTCCAGGCGAGAGGTTTGGATGATGAAATGGTGAAAGTATCAAAAGCAAACGGGGGTTGATGACAGAATGGTCACACTTTACTATTATTATACTCTGTTCTATTCTCCTCGTTTGGTCCCTCCTGACGGGTTCAGAACTAAACAGAGGATATGTACGGATTTAGACATTTGCACTGAAATAAAACAACTCGTGTGGAACAGATGACACATGACCAGGACATTCTTTAGAATACTGGAATCCGAATAGTATATAGCCGGATATTTGTGGTTTCGCAAGCAGAAAGGGTATAAAAAATATTGAAATCCGGGCATGAACATGGATGAGGACACGGTGCGTACATTTCAAGGGCCGTAATAGGAGCTAGAAATGTATTATCGACGGAAGAGAACGGATTTTAAATTCAGATTACACGTTCAGTAAATGAGCAAATAAGCTACTTCTTCTGCTTTTGAGAAATTGCTCAAATTGATTAAAAATGGGGATAAACAGATCGGACTTTCACATTCTCAGAATTCTATTTCGGAAATTGAGCTGCTAGAGGTGTTGAAATAGAGAATCAAGCGGTACGTATAACTACGCCAATCCACGAAGCACGACGAGAATCGAGCATCTACTCCAGATTTAATATTGCAAAGACACAGAGACTCTCGAGAAAGGAACATAAATTTTACATCCCTTCTGGAGGCTGAAGACAAAGCTCGGAAAAATTCTTGTCATTTTGATATTAGACCAACCTTCTTCATATCTTGAGAGCAAATATTGAGGGATCCTGTTTAATTGTTGAGTGGAACTCCTTCAGGAGTGGCATTGGCCCAACCGACCATCTTTGGAGACGGGGCCAACATGGAAAAGTCCCTCGGTCCATGTCCATTCATCCCCTTCGACTCGAAACTTCGCTGAAACTCGATATCTACAGAAAGGAGAACAAAAAATATAAAAAACTAACAAGGCAACTAGATGACTAGACTTGACTAGATGGTCCAAACCCAAGGTAGCTGAAATAATTCTTATTGCTATAGAGAGAGGTAGCGACACACGGAGGGGTTTCAAAAAATAAATCATTTTTTTTCGCTCGGAGACGCGTCTCCCAGAACGTAAAAATCGTAGTAAAATTTTCGATTCATTCATAAAAATTTCGATTTTCATGAATGAAACCAAAGCTTGCTTCTGTTGCTATGTACTTATAACCTAATAGTAACTTAGATGGGGTTTTATTTCAATAGGAATTACCATCATTGTCAAAGTGAAAGGGGCATTTCTGTTGAAAATCCCCATGGAGAGTTAAATTTCTTCAAAAATTAACATTTTTATGAAAAGCCTCCATGTGTCGTTACCTCTCTATATCAATTCAATTCAAAACTTTGGATGGGGTTGTTGGGATAATGGTTGGGATGGAAATATAAAATATTTCGATATTTTTCAAACGAATCTCATTGGAAAAAGGAATTCAAATAATGAAACTTTAATATAGGAACTATGGGTGCATAAAATATATTTGACCTAGTAAAGTAGGTAGGAAGGTTCGAGAGCGGGCGCTATTTCAGGGATTCCTATAGTAAATCCCTGTTTAGATTTTGCGAAAAGGCAGGTTCAGCACAATACTAATTTGGGGGTTCCTCTAATGTTAGCTCCGTATCTCCATCGTGACTTTTCAGGGAAAAGTGGTGAAAAAGGGAAAACTCGACTTTCTCCTCTTTCTCACCTTCTCGCCCATTCTAATTTTTAACGTTAAGCGCCCGGTACCTGAGCTTCCGACCTACTTTACTAGGTCAAATATATTTTATGCACCCATAGTTCCTTTATTAAAGTTTCATTATTTGAATTCCTTTTTCCAATGAGACTCGTTTGAAAAATATCGGGGTGGTACAGTTGGGAATGTTCCCTTGTAAGTCATAAAATTCCCCATTTTATATTTCCATCCCCACCATTATCCCAATAACCCCATCCAAAGTTTTGAATGGTTTGGACCATCTAGTCAAGGCTCGCTTTTAACGATGAGATCTCAATTGTGAATGATATTCTTAATGGGTCTCTCTACTCTTCAAACCAGCATCACTTAACTGCAGTTTTTTTTTTTTTTTTTTTAACGTTCACCTAGACGATCAATTCTTGATCCCAAAGCTTTAGTAATATTTGTTACTAATATCTTATTGTCACATCGTATTTAAAGTTACAATGCTCATAATAACAAAAACAATATTTTTGAAAATTCAAAATTTAAGTTAAGTAAAACATTTCGTCGAGACTATCAGATGAAGGAACGGTCCCCATGATGGAAGCAGCATTCCCTCTTAGAATAGCTAGACTTATTCGCTGAATCAAATATGAAGTGGATTTTTTTTCGTTGGTTAAACCGCAAATGACTCTCCCGATTGATTTGATGAGATTCTTAGCGTCTTCTCCCCAAGGGCCCATAGTTTCGATAGCAAATGGAATAAAGATAAAATCAGTAAGATTCGAGTAAAGATTCTGCTTCTGATTTTCGGCCAAACGCGCGGCACTTCCAGCAACTTTGCATGACATGTTTAAGTAGGAGGCACACAGAGTATCTCGACAGGCTGCATCCCAAATCAGAGGTTTTCCTCCTTTCCAAGGAATTAAAGTCATTCCATCTGGACGTTTGCCGTCATTTCTGGAACAGCCAGTCGGCTCACGAATGGCTGGAAACCCAGCGGAGACTAGGGAACGCTTCAATATGTCATTCACCATTTCGTGTCTAGACCACCTTCCAGCGCTTTTGCGGCATGCGAAGCCATGGTGCCCCAGTTTATCAACAGTTTCGCCACAGGTACAGGAATGAGGGACACAAAGAGGTTGTCTAAGTCGAAGAGCCATTGATATCCGAAAAGACGAATCGTCCAGTAAATTACCAATAGTTGAGCACGGAATTGCATGAAGCCAAGCACCAGATTCTTTAGTTTGCGAGGCCAGGAGACGGGCCAAATTGACTGGAGACGCTCCAGTGGTTATGCTTAAAAGTAAATTGTCACAGATAGGGTTATCCCAACTTTTCTGGAAGCAAGAAAACGGCGAAAGTGGGGGTTCAGCATTCGATAAGGCAGACCAGGTAACTCGAGCTTCGCTCGACATTGCATCCGTATTGATGTCGAAAGCGATGAAGGCCCAAACATTTTAGATAGAAGATCCTTCACGGAATGAATGGATCCTAAAAAAGCTGAATAGCATAAGGAGTTGACATTCCGAATTCCAAGTCCTCCTTTCGAGATCGGAAGAGTAGCTTGACTCCAGGCAATGTCATCAAAAGTGGTGTTAGAAATTAATTCCAACGATTGTCGTAAATGAGCGTCATATTCCATTAACAGGTTCTGGGATTTCCAACAAGGTGAGCATCTTAATAAATAAGTTAATCTTGGAATATCCAATGAGTTCTTCAGGAGGAAAAAAGCCGAATGAGATGGTAGATCGGTCAGTCTGGAGGTCATCATTTAAAGGACCTTTAATTTTTCATTAATGGCAACGTGAATTCCGCTGTCTGACAAAGGGCATCCCAGAAGGGTAATTTCAGCTGGATTTGATAATAAAATTCCAGGGGCTAAGCTGCACAAATCATTATAAGTCTGTGTACGAAAATCCGTATCTTCGGAAAGGATGCATAATTCGCACTTCTTAAAGTTGAGTTCCAGACCAAGAGCCCTGGCAGATGTAATGACAATATTAAGGTCTTGCAGAACGATTGATGGTTCCCCTCCTAAAGCTCCGTCATCAAGATACCAAATGTTAAGTTCGGATGAGAGAGACTCCGTCATGGTCTTGATTAAAAGGCAGAATAATGCAGGTCCTAGAGGATCTCCTTGTCGGACACCACGAACAGAATTAATGGTGTATTCTCGAAAACTAATGTCAGATGACGAGGCATAGCACTGATACAGGAAGTTGTAGTAAGCTGGAAGGTGTCTGTGAACAAGCGAAAGTAACTATATAACTGCAGATTCTTTAAACGAGTTTTTTTGTAAATTGGCCCCGCAAATATTAAATTAGTTAATTCTTAATTGAATAGATAAAACTGACGAGGGATAGCAAATTTTGTAACTATGTATGCAGAGGTGGAAACGATATTGGAGCTATTGAGAAGACATTTATGCTTCGAAAGAGTATTAAACCCACAACTCCGTTCCTGGAATTGGAAACGGTTGGACCTCAAAATGCACGAATTCGGGTTTTAGGTACAAAGGCTCTTCCTGGTGAAGAGACGATGACATTTAATAACAAGTCCACGGAACTACCTAATCTTGATTACATTGTTCAGAGCAAATTAGCTCAGAATTCTGCTTTGTATTCAGCGAAGTTCCATCCGTATGAACAAGGTACATTTCTAGAAATTACCAATTTTTCCTAATTTTGAGTCAATTAAGGGGCCAGAGTAGTTTAGAGGCCGACGAGTTTCGATAGAAATTATGCCTTCTTAGCAACGAAACGCATTCCGAAAAGGGACTAAAAATGTATGGGAATATCATTGCAACATTCCCTGTTGTCATAGCAACCATCAATTTAGCTTCATTTTGAAAGTCCTTAGAAACTGCCTTGTTTTTTATTTTTTGCAGGCAATGGAGCCCGATGGGGTAGTCCTAAAATTTTGAAACCGGTCTTGTTAGACAGATAATTTCATTCCCGATGTCCACTACTAGGTCAAAATTCACGTAGCTATCATGGATTTAGAGCTATAAATCAATAACCAAAGGAAGCCAGGTGTACTTAATTGTTTAAAATAAAGTTTTGAAGGTCATATCGTCAGAAAAGTTACCTTTTACAAACGGAATTTCGACACACCAAAATCGAGCGGTAGCCAAAACATTTTTCTAAATTTTGATACCATTGTCACATTTTTTGGAGAAGGCGATTCAAAGAAATTAATTTTACAAAAATTCACCATCATTGAAGGAGAAAAATTACTACACAAGTTACGCAACCTTGTAAATGAATCTTTTCGCAAAGGATTTAGGGCCTTGTAAGTACCTAGTTCTAAAATTAAAATCTAGAACTAAGTAACTAGTTCTAAAATTAAAATCGAGAACTAAGTACCTAGTTCTAAAATTAAAATCGAGAACTAAGTACCTAGTTCTAAAATTAAAATCGAGAACTAAGTACCTAGTTCTAAAATTAAAATCGAGAACTAAATACCTAGTTCTAAAATTACATTGAGAACTAAGTACCTAATTCTAAAATTAAGTCGAGAACCAAGTACCTAGTTCTAAACTTAAATCGAGAACTAAGTACCTAATTCTAAAATTAAAATCTAGAACTATACGTGTCTAATTCTAAAATTAAAATCGAGAACTAAATACCTAGTTCTAAAATAAAATCAAGAACTAAGTAATTAAATGTAAGTTTATTCAAAAAGTAAAGGAATGTATCGCAGAGTTTTGATATAAAATTGTATGTTATGGTAAGTAATTAGTTCTAAAAATAAAATCGAAAACTAAATACCTAGTTCTAAAATTAAAATCGAGAACTAAGTACCTAGTTCTAAAATTAAAATCGAGAACTAAGTACCTAGTTCTAAAATTAAAATCGAGAACTAAATACCTAGTTCTAAAATTACATTGAGAACTAAGTACCTAATTCTAAAATTAAGTCGAGAACCAAGTACCTAGTTCTAAACTTAAATCGAGAACTAAGTACCTAATTCTAAAATTAAAATCTAGAACTATACGTGTCTAATTCTAAAATTAAAATCGAGAACTAAACACCTAGTTCTAAAATAAAATCGAGAACTAAGTAATTAAATGTAAGTTTATTCAAAAAGTAAAGGAATGTATCGCAGAGTTTTGATATAAAATTGTATGTTATGGTAAGTAATTAGTTCTAAAAATAAAATCGAAAACTAAATACCTAGTTCTAAAATTAAAATCGAGAACTAAGTACCTAGTTCTAAAATTAAAATCGAGAACTAAGTACCTAGTTCTAAAATTAAAATCGAGAACTAAATACCTAGTTCTAAAATTACATTGAGAACTAAGTACCTAATTCTAAAATTAAGTCGAGAACCAAGTACCTAGTTCTAAACTTAAATCGAGAACTAAGTACCTAATTCTAAAATTAAAATCTAGAACTATACGTGTCTAATTCTAAAATTAAAATCGAGAACTAAACACCTAGTTCTAAAATAAAATCGAGAACTAAGTAATTAAATGTAAGTTTATTCAAAAAGTAAAGGAATGTATCGCAGAGTTTTGATATAAAATTGTATGTTATGGTAAGTAATTAGTTCTAAAAATAAAATCGAGAACTAAATACCTAGTTCTAAAATTAAATCGAGAACTTAGTATCTAGTTCTAAAATAAAATCGAGAACTAAGTATCTAGTTCTAAAATTAAAATCGAGAACTAAGTACCTAGTTCCAAAAATAAACGCGAGAACTAAGTACCTAGTTCTAAAATTAAATCTAGAACTAAGTACCAAATTCTAAATTAAAAATCGACAACTAAGTACTTAGCTCTTAAATTACATCGAGAAATAACTACAAAGTTCTAAATTTAAAATCGAGAACTAAGTACCTAGTTCTAAAATTAAAATCGAGAACTAAGGACCTAGTTCTAAAATTAAAATCGGTAACTAAGTATCGAGTTATAAGATAAATGCGAGGACTCAGTACCGAGTTGTAAAATAAACATTGGAACACAGTACAGAGTTCTAAAATCTACTCAATGACCCAGTACAAGATCGTATACTTTAGTATAAAAACCAATTCTAAGTTTAAAAATAAACCCAAAAACCCAGTATCAGGTTTCAAATGAATCTCTAAAACACTCTGAAAGAAGTAGACAAAAAACTGGAAAGTCCAGAACTGAGTCTTGAACTAAATGCAAGTTTTGTGTGATAAAATTAGAACTGGAAGTAATTAAATATTTGGTTCAATGATGCGAATAATAATGTGATTTATTATACTCGTCATAATAATCACCAGTATACAAAATTAATGTTGAAGGTAAATCTGTAGAAGGGAACTACTTTATTTAATTTTAGTTACACGACAACACTTTTAACATAATGTTAGACAAATGATTATTTTTGAGAGTTTACAAATTATTTAAGCCACTACTTATAACAGTTAACCTTAACTAATATAATAAACACAAGATTACATACTAGTGCTAGGCTAAACCTGTGCTTTCACATTACAATTAAATTAGTATTTGCCTTCGATTTCGATATCTGGTTTTATTAATATTTACACACTATAATTTAGTATACTTTTTTAATTTATAAGTAAATAAACAAAAACGTAGTGAATGTTTTTGAAAAAATTTGAGTATATTTTTGTATGCTAAGCAAGTTACTAAGTAATGTTCCGGATGATTAGCATATCTATATCTGCCACGTTCCCCTTTTAAATTAAAACAAAAAAACAGGCTTTAGAAATATGACACAACAAAAATTTAGTTGGGTTCTTTAAGTAATATATTTTGAAGGCATTACCATTTTTAAACAGCGAATAATGATGTTCTCGCAAATCTTAATCAATTCATGGTTTTTCTGGATTTTGTTTTCCACCATATTGAAAATTTCGGAATCACAAATTAGATGTTGATCTTTTCCACTTATAATAAGGGCAAAATTGTTACTTCCCAGGTCCAGTTGGCATCGTTGGTTTGTACTAGTGTGGGCCAGATCAATTTTAGTGCCAGTACTCCTTAAATTGATTGAATTGAAATAATACATTTTAAATTCCTATTACCCTACATGAAATTTTATGTATTATGTTTACCGGGAAATGATGAGCTCTAAGTTCATCGGCGATCTGTCATCAATGAGATCGAGAAACATGTTGGTCGTTTTTAGAATTCCATTGTCTTTAACCAAGATTCTGGAAGAGAGACAATGAGAAATTCGAATCTCGCTTTTGCACAAATTGGACGTCCATCCCTGCATTGAAGAGTATCCAATTTCGAAGATCTTGTTCCACCTACAAGCTGATTTCGTCCTTTCGATGTCGAGCGCTCCTATATTCTTGTTCCTTAATTAGGGTAAAACAAATAATTAAATCAATAACAAAAACTTTAAACATTTGAAACTGAAAAACTACAGAAATTATAAAAACTGTAAAAATTATAAAGACTATATAAATTATAAAACTATGAGAATTAGATAATATTTTTACTTTTCAAATTCGTGTGCTTTAAATTTCTTTCCATTTTTATGCTCTTGCTTTTCTTTGCACTCAAGCAGGTATCTTATGTTTTCCGGTGAAACCAGTACATGATCAAAGGGTGCGGGTAGACTCTTAATCGCACTGCCATCGTGTTTGCCCAATATCCAGTGAAGAATTTCATTGAGGTGTTTTAATGCAGTTTGTCTGCAAAATCGCGATAGCTCTGATGTCCAGATTAATGCTAAGTGCTCTATCATTAAGTCCCTTGTCATAAACTCCCAACATTTGTTTCGAAGAAGAATGTTCCACCATGCTTTAAAGTCCTCCACTCGGAAGATCCTTGTAAAAGAATACAAAAAATATAAGAGTATATGTTGAGTGTTTGAATACGACAAATTAAACAAAAAGCTTAACATATGTAAATTTAAATTTGCACCAGCTTACTTTCTATATTCCTTAGGAGGTGGAATTATGGGGGATGAGGATTTGTCTTCGAATAATTTCTGATGGTGATTTGGGGTTGATGCTTGAGGGCAATGGGAAGCCACTACTTTTTTTAACTGGTCCAGCTCTGTTTCTAAGTTTTGGCACATTTCCGCTAAGTTCCGAAGTTGGGTCTGAACCTTGTAGTCTTGTTTAACCTCGAAATTTTTTCTATTATTTTCAGACTTTTGAAGACGCTTAGTGAATTTTGTATTCGATATCTGTAGCTCATTTTTCAGTGATTGGTTTTCAACTTGCTGCGCTTGGTTTAGTTGATGTTGCCAAATCATAATTCCGAATGTCATGATCTTAATTTTTAAATAATCAATAAACCATAGTTTTTATATCATTAGATTCGCCGAAAATTGTAAACAATATGTTTGCAGAGAATTATATAAGCGGTTGAGTTTCCAACTTACAAAAAGCACAAACATGATGACACCTATGGATCCATACAAGCTCCATGACATGAACAGGATAAGTGGAATCACGGTGTGGTAATTTTGCTTCACCCAGTTAATTGCCATCCTCAAGATTAACGACGTCTTTAAATAAATAATTCAAATATTAATATGTAAATGAGTTCAATAAATGTAAATATTAAAACAAATTGTGTTTTGATGTTTAAAGCTACATAAACCAAGTTAGTATTCAGTAATTCAAGTTTTCGGAATCTTTCCAATTCATGGAAGCGATACAATTATTGAAAATTGATTGAAAGCGATGATTCCTCGATTTTATAATGAAGATGTATTTATAAAGTAAATTGTTGCCCAGCAACACTTTAGACCTAATCATTTCAATCACTTTCAATAATTTGCCATGCATTTCTCCAATAATCCACTCTCGTTGACTCGCCGGGTAAAACTCGTTTCGTCCTCTATAGTGAGCCCCATGCTGCACTATATGACTATATGCTAGACTATATCCATACACATGAACGAAATGAGTTTTTCCCGGCGAGTCAATCACTTCAAGCAATTTATATCGAAGATTTGCATTTATAAAGTAAATTGTTGCCCAGCAACGCTCTTAAACTCATAATTTTAAATCATTCGTCATTCCTTCCAAAATGTCTTCCTCCAAGGTACGTGAATTGAGATCGTAGAGAGGTAGCGTCACTGAGCAACATTTCGAAAATTAATTAAAAAATTATCGTTGGCGGCACTGCCGCCAAGGAAAAAATTTCCAATCTTATCCATGACAATAATAAATTATCATACAAAATAAGCTTTCATTGCTGCAGACTTATGAGCCAGATCACTGATAAAATGCTGAAGAATCTGGAGGGAAGGTTGCCATGACGTTTAATTTTTAACTTTTGAAAAAGTGACGATATTTTCAAAATGTTGCTCAGTGACGCTACCTCTCTACGATCTCAATTCACGTACCTTGGTCTTCCTCCTGTTGGTTAGGTTAGATTAGACTTACGAGTCAACTATTGCATTGCCACAATCTCTATATCAAGGCCCTAAATCTATAGCGACAAGATTCCAATGAGGTTGGATCACTTGCCTTTAGAATTTTCTCCTCACTTTTTCTGGGACTTGTTATTTTTGACTATAAGTAACATGGGCAGATAGGGTCCCCCCTTAGTAACTATCAAAACATGCTTCTTTAAAAAATGCCCACGGGCCACCCTTACCGGGTTTTGGCAAATCCAAAACGTTAGATTATTCCTAAGAGATTTTTCTAAATTTTGACACCACCCTCAAATTTTTTGGAGAAGGCATTACAGAGAAATTAATTTTTCAACTGGTCCCAAAGAAAGTGAGGAGAAAAAGTTAAATACAAGTGATCTAACCTCGTAAAATCAATTGTCGCTAAGGATTTAGGGCCTTGCTCTATATTATTATAAGTATGTGCCTTTTCAGGATTGCTTGACAACCGGCGTCTGAAGGGGTTGCGCGGATTTGAAGGTTTTTTGAGAAATCGCAACTTTCAGGATTTTGGATTTCACAATCACTTCTTCAGTCGTGTCTAGGAAACCGATTTGAAATCGAATGAAATGCAAGAACTTGGCATGAAATACTATACAAATTGGACGAAATTCGCATGAAAATGGCGAAGTGAGCATGGAGATTCGCAATGAATTGGCAAGGAATCCCACTATTCCATATGTCGCCAATTTATTGATGCCTTGGTTACTTATAGAATCCCTGCCCCTAACAACTTTCATTCATAAAAACGATTAGAAATTCATTCATAAATTTTTTATTTTACAACTGATAGTAAAATTGGGTGGCAAAATCTGGATTTTGCCACCCAATTGATTTTTTTCGAAAAAACCTTCAAATCCGCGTAACCCCCTGAGACGCCGGTTGTCAAGCAATCCTGGTGCCTTTTGACTAACCGGTAAAACTAGTTTCATCCATTTATTTGTAGGTAGAGATAGTCAGTCTAACATATTGATATGGCAATTTTATGAATAAATTCATTTGATTTTGATTTGATTTTCATTCAAAATTAGACATTCTCTGAAAGGGTGTGCAGTTGTATTCCTAACTTGGGCTAATTTAGAGATAATTGGAGAGATAATTACGAAGACGGATCGGACGGTTCAATTATGAAGCCTCCGACTGCACTAGAAAATGCAGACATCAACGGAAGAGCGAGGCTGAGACGAGGGTACTACTACATTGATCGAGATAGAGTCGGTAGGACGATTTGCGGATGATTGCGCCTAATCCAAGGCAACTAAAAGACTAGTTTCCCTAACAGGTAGCCTGACTTGAGAGATTTCGAAAAAAATATCCATATTTTCAATTTTGAATTCGTCGTCTCCCTGCCGACGAATTCCATGCTGAAACTATTGCGAATTCCATTGAAAGAACATTGCGAATTCTCTGCCATTCAAAAACTATTGCAAAATCCTTGCTGAAACTATCGCCAATTACATTTTTCTGGCAAAAAATGTGGCAAATTTCTTGCAAAAATGCTGGCAAATATTCCTTGACAATTTTTCATTCATAAATCCGATCAGATTTTCATTCATAAAAATTTTTACTACGAATTTTACTACTGGAGGACAAGTGTCCTCCAGTTTTGAAAAAAGATGTTTATTTTTTGAAAATCCTTCAAGTCAGGCTACCTGGTAACAGAACTAACTAAATTAACTTTAGTTGCCTTGCGCCTAATCAATTCCGCTTAATCAAATGCGCCTATGAATATTTTCTGAACTTTCAGAAATCAGCTCAGATCTCTAGCACAAAATCATTGATCACCCTATCACCCATTGCAGACTGAAATATTAATTAAAGATACCTACTCATTATAAAGAGGTTATTTATAAGTAATGGATATATTGGACCACATTTACTTTCCAGTTTTCAACATTTTTAATCCTCTAAGTTTGGAAGTTCCAAATCTCATTCATTCCATATTTAAGTTTTGAACTCATGTAAAAATTTGTGCACCTGCTTCTTTACTATGAATATATTACCTTCAAAAATAGGTCAAGCTACCGAATTTAGTGTTCTGTCATTGTTACTAAACTACTATAATACATAAAAAACAATCTCTATATATTATATTTGATATTATTTATTTATTTTGTATTTTAATATCTGCAATCGATGACCAATTTTGTGCTGGAAACGGAAAGTGGAAAATATTCATAAGGACAATTGATTAGGCACAAAGTGAACGTAGGCGCAAAGTGTACATAGGCGCAAATGATTAGGCGCAATCATCCGTATACCGGTAGGACAAAGATTACATGTAATTTAGTGTGGGGCTAATTGAGAAAATCCATAAATCCGGTCATAAAATTAAACTAATTTCTAAAGGTCCGGAACGAAATAAAGGTAATTGGAGTGGAAGGATGATGAACAAACTGAGACGAAGGACTTCTAGCTATCTAGGTAAGAGTTCACATCAGCCCCAGCCCATCAGTTTCGATACCCACGGGCCGGTTGACAGTGATTATGAAGGTTTGTCAGTAAAATGGCAGTACAAATAGAAGATTATGTTCTAAAAAACTGATATATATATATGAAAAGTTATTATTATTCACAATTGCGATAATTGAAGACACGGGGATGACTGGATCATTTCTGAGTTCGTACGGCGGTGGTGGTGGTGGCGGGAGACATGGGGGTTATGGGTTACGGGTCTGACACACGAAATTTAAAAAAATATTTTAAGACTAATTTTACTCTGAATTGTTGATTAAGAACAATCATCCAAATTTTACAGGAAGTATGTCAACAAATCTACAGTTGGACTCCTCGGTTTCCTATCCCTTCTGTCCCTAATTCAGGTACATTTCCACTCGGATAAATCAGGAAAAAACGGACTATATATTTAAAATAGTAACTCCGGCTTTCCAGAATGCACTAACAACTACGACAACCGCAATGGCAATGGCAATGCCAGTTCGAAACCCATAGACATTTCGGGAAAACTCAGGATGGAATGACAAGAATAATTCTTCCTTTGCTCGTATAGTATAAATCTCAAATTTCCCAATCATACTTACAATGTTAAGCGATATTACATTACATTATTTGGACTTGTTACAAGTCATAATACTTTATCCCATTTATAAATAAATCTAATTGTAAGATTGACTATTTTGGTTTAAATGACTATAAAAATATAGTTAGGAATGGCAGTGTTGGGACGTAATTAGAGTTACAAATGCAACAACAATGCAATAAATAAATAAAAGATAATACTTACCGTGAGTAAAACCAAAAGAATGGTATCCATTTCACTTTGTTGTATCGGCATTAAAAAATGACAGTGTACGTCCATATAGCCTTCTCCAATTAAGGTCAATATTTAACTTTATTTTTTGCACTGAATACGTCACAAACACTGTTTTTTTCACACTTAGAAGACATGTAAATCGTGGAACGATTTGTCTGTAAAAATAACCCTAATTTTCAGTGTTAATAATCCTGATTATGAGTTATGCTCCTCCGTGTCTATATAGATCGACTTGGCCACGATATCGTGTAACACTAAAAACCATAGACAGCCTCTGATGTTAATTAAAGTGTTGTCCAATTTTCTTTCATTTTATTTTTGGATTTTCGTGTCAAACCACTGCAACTGCTTCCACCTCGTCTCTTAGAATCCGACAAACAATTTTTTTTAAATGACAAGCCGTTTGCCCGTAGAATCTACCCAATCGGTCCATAATTCCCTTCATATAACATAACGATACTCATGCCTTAATTTATCCATCATGAAATATAAGCTAAAGAAGATAATCCAATCATTTAATTATGAATTGAAGGCATTGGACGCGTATGAAAAAGGAACGGTTGTTCTTTATCTCACAAAGCCCATTCATTGAGTTTTGTCTGCAAGTTGAAAAGTACAGGGAGGTATGAACAGAGAAATGCCTCCGAAATCTGCTAGGCACGAAGGAAGGAAAGTGAGAGAGAGCCGGAGTCAGTGGGAGTTTATTGTATTGCAGTAGGAGAGACAGACGAGTCATCATCATCCCGCTTGTCCTCGCCCTTTCATCAATCTTTTATTCGGTACGAACTTATCTTAAATCCCTTTTGTTTTACAGAGACTTTGACAAGATAAGATTAGTAAAGATCATCGGTCGAACCATCCACGTACCAGTCGATAAACCTGGAATTCAGTTAATCATTTTTTGTTCTACTTTGTACTTTTTTGTATTACAGTAAAGCCGAACTGAAGCCGAGCCTTTCCCAGCCAGAACTGAAAGAAAAGTCAACGGACAAAATTCTTTTGTCTTCTCCAGATATTCACTTCAAGTTTTGAAATAAAGACTGAAAATGCGTGAAATCGTTCATATTCAAGCCGGACAATGTGGAAACCAGATCGGAGCTAAGGTAAGAAATATGAACGCATTCAGATAAGATTAATAAAAATAAACTTGGATATAAAGACAAAAGATAGGACATAGGAGATAAAGGAGAGACAATAGGAGCCAAATGTATGAAGTTATTATGAAATTTTTGAGGCTGGCTGTGAGTGAAAAAGAGCTATATAATATTTAATATTGAATATGACGACTATGCATGATGCACAAGACCAAAGGCCCAATTTCAAATGTTAATGTGTAATGCAATTAAAATTAAAATCAAAAATAGAATTGTGAATTGACACGTATGCAATGCGAAAACTTAAATGACAATTTGACAATGCAATTGGCAAAACATTGTCCAAATGTTCCATCCATGATCCATTGATTTTTATTGAAAATCGATATAAAAACTTCACGTTCATTTCTACTTGATTTTAGTTCTGGGAGGTTATTTCCGACGAGCATGGCATCGACCCCACTGGAGCATATCACGGGGATTCTGATCTGCAATTGGAGCGTATCAACGTCTACTACAATGAAGCATCTGGAGGAAAGTATGTCCCCAGGGCTATTCTTGTGGACTTGGAGCCTGGAACAATGGACTCTGTACGATCTGGACCATTTGGACAACTCTTCAGACCCGATAACTTCGTCTTTGGACAAAGTGGAGCCGGCAACAACTGGGCCAAGGGGCATTACACGGAGGGAGCAGAATTGGTGGACTCGGTCTTGGACGTTGTCAGGAAGGAGGCAGAAAGTTGCGACTGTCTGCAAGGATTCCAACTGACTCATTCACTTGGTGGTGGTACTGGATCGGGTATGGGAACTCTAATCATCTCAAAAATCCGAGAGGAATACCCGGACAGAATTCTGAATACGTACTCAGTCGTCCCATCCCCAAAGGTCTCCGACACTGTGGTGGAGCCTTATAATGCCACCCTCTCAGTACATCAACTCGTCGAGAACACTGACGAGACGTTCTGTATTGACAATGAAGCCCTCTACGATATCTGTTTCCGAACCCTGAAACTGACAACACCAACATACGGGGATTTGAATCATTTGGTATCCCTTACAATGTCTGGCGTCACCACTTGTCTCCGATTCCCCGGCCAACTGAATGCTGATTTGAGGAAACTAGCAGTTAACATGGTACCCTTCCCCCGTTTGCACTTCTTCATGCCTGGATTCGCTCCATTAACTGCCAGAGGTAGCCAGCAATACCGAGCCTTGAGTGTTCCGGAATTAACTCAACAAATGTTCGATGCTAAGAACATGATGGCAGCTTGTGATCCACGACATGGACGCTACTTAACTGTCGCTGCAATCTTCAGAGGTCGAATGTCAATGAAAGAAGTCGATGAGCAGATGCTGAATATTCAGAACAAGAACTCCAGCTACTTCGTTGAATGGATTCCAAACAACGTTAAGACTGCCGTGTGTGACATTCCCCCCCGTGGACTCAAGATGTCAGCTACCTTCATTGGTAATAGCACAGCTATCCAGGAGTTGTTCAAGCGAATTTCCGAACAATTCACCCTCATGTTCCGACGTAAGGCTTTCTTGCATTGGTACACTGGAGAAGGTATGGACGAGATGGAATTCACAGAGGCCGAGTCCAACATGAACGACTTGATTTCCGAGTATCAGCAATACCAGGAAGCTACTGCCGATGAGGAGGGCGACTTTGACGAGGAAGCCGAGGGCGAAGTCGACGAGAACTAAATTTACATGTAAGTATTTCTAAACTAGCGTTAGTTCAGTTAGTTGTGTTCATGATTTTATGACATGAATGTTATTAGTTGTTGTTTGCATCGTCTCATAAATTTGCATTTTTATTTTTGCAGTAATGCAGCACACAGTGGATAACAGTCCCCAAGGGAGGAATCATTCGACTTCTTCTTTCGACATAGCTTAATTCTAATTTAAGCTTTTAGGTGCCAAAGCATTTTATTAATTACAAAGTTTAGTATGATGAGTATCTACTTAAAATATTTGAGACTTGCATAATTTTGAGTGTTCTATATAATTAGCAGTTCAATATTGACTGCCGGGTTTGACGGAAAGATTAATATTGTATATCGCTGATAGTTTTTTGAATTTTGATCGAAATATTTGCCATTCGTAATTTTTGTAATGCATTTTCGCCTTCATAAATAAAACCATGCTATTATTGTCCATTATTTGTTTATTTGTGTACCAGTTCCATTGATTTTTCATGTTTTTAGAGATTATATCTCATTCAGTTAATACAATGCTATCGATATCCTGTGATACCGTCCAAAGGAACCATATCAAGATCATTTCTCATGTATCTCACTTAAATTATAGGATTGTATTTAATTTTACTATAATACCTGGATAGATTGTATATATCAAATAGGAGGTTACGATTTCCATATGCTCATATAACCTCATAACCGTTCACATTCGAGTGAAGTTGGTTCAACTGAGGTAAAATCATGGATTAGGGCCTCACTTCAAGTCCTGGATATTTTAAAAGATTTCCAGCTTCCAAAATAATATTTTCCAGCTCTTTCTGTATGAGTTGTGTTAGTTGGTCTAGCCCAGTTTTGTTCCCAAAGTGGACCTTATCAGAAACCAAGCTGATGGTTAAAGACCCATTGTATGTTACCATTCCAATGGACAAAGCTGGAAATCAAATCCAATTAGGTTATTTACATATATTTTATACACCAAGTCAGGACTTCATAAACTTCATGTTGATAATTGTCCTACCCGTGGCTTCTCTTGTTGGAGGTAGCCAAAAAAACGCATCTTGAATAGGTATTCCTGAAAACCGCTTTTCATTTTCGAATCCAGGAACGCTGGTAAACAGGATAGTTGCACTCTTAAAATTTGTTGCGGTTTCAATGAAGCTAACCGGCATAATTCCAACAATTGAAAACATCAATCGACTAAAAATGGGAAACATGGATAAAGCTTTTGCTGGAATTCCGATGTTCAAGTATTCCAGCCGTGCTTGAGTGGATTTTAATGCAATTGGGAATTCCAATGCCACCGCCGTTCTGAAACAACAAGAATTTCAGAAACTTTTTTTTTTGAACTCAGCTTTTTATGGTCAAATTTTAACTGTTATGTTAAAAATCAAATCCATTTAGGGTCAAGCTTGTGACTAAAAACCCCTCGACTAAATCTAGGGTCGAAATTAGTTCTGTTAAATATTAAATCCATTTAGAGTCAAGACTGTGACTATAAACATCAAGACTAAACCCAATATTTTTACTATTAAATATTAAATCCACTTGTCAAGAGTCAAGATTCTGACTTCTGAGTTCTGACTTTAAACCTCTCGACTAAACCTATAGGTTCGAAAATTTTTGTATTCAAAAATGTAAAATCCAATTAGAGTCAAGCTTGCGACTATAAACATTGCTACTAAATTATGCTTTAATCCAGATACCCACAAGTGATTGACGAGCTTATCGTTGGGATGGTTTGGCAATGGAACACTCGTTATTGCATGCATTATCTCGGGTACATCTCCATCAGAATAATGTTTCGCGATATATTTCCTTAGTCCACCAGAAATGGCAGCAATAATCAGCGGTGTAACTCCGGTCCCGAATCTATTTTTTGCTTTCTTGACTTTATCAAAGGAAATCTTGTCAGTTATCGAACAAATCCATTCACCGGATTTAATAATTCCCCTGGAATTTTGGATGCAATTGTTATCCCTCATTTCTATTAAATCCTTGAAATAAATGTAAGGGCCTGTAGTACAGCATCTGAGCCAGAAATAGAACGTCGTCCACCAACTTTTATGTTTGACCTCTAAGGCTGTTGAAGACACCTTGGGTTTTCCAAAATTGACAGGGTAGGGATTCGGTCCCTCGAATAATTTCCACAGAAATTTAACAGTCGACATCCCATCCATAAGAGTGTGATGAAATCTTGCTGCAACTACAGATTTGGAATCTTCGAAGTTTGGAATAACATGAACTTCCCATGGGGATTGATTAGGTGTAAAGGGCTTTCTTATGATACTTTCGACAAAACTGTTCACGGCTTTTGACCCCAGTTTATCAGGAATTTGGGCTTCCTTTATATGGTTACTGACTTTAAAAGCCTTGTCCCGATTCCAAAAACAGAATCCTAGCCATTTCACAGGATACAGACTCAATTTTTCGTATTTAGACTCAAATTCTGGAAGATTTCGATCGAATAGTTTTGAAAACGCCTGTTCCGTATCGAATAAAGTAACGGGCTGCTTTAGGACCATAACAAGAGGTATTGCAGAATGAGGCTTCTGCGAAATCTTATCCATCATGAACAGCATGTCTTGACCAGATGCCATTTCCTCAAAGTCTTTAAAGGCCTTTGCAAGGAGGCTTACGATTTGTCGCCACAGGAATAGTACTGAAAATGTAAACAGGAAAAGGGGGGACAGTGTCAAAATTATGAGAAATGTTAGTAGGGGCAACAAAACGTCCAAAACTTTGTCTCCGAAGCCCATTTTTTTGCTGGATTCTAGGAGCAATTTGAAACCAGTTGACTAAAAGACTAAAATATTGTGTTTTAAGGAACTAAGAATCATGTTTTCGGATCATTTTATTCTACAATAAATTAGAGTCATAAAATCGTATTCCATCATTACAATTAAAGTTATTATACATCGTTTTTATTATGATGATACCTTCCTTGATAAATGGTGTGAACAGTCTTTAAGAACAGTTTAAATTTATTGTTATCATTTGAGCTTCAAATGTCAAGTATGGCTCTACTGTTGGGTTAAAATTACAGTAAATCGCGAATGAATCGGCAGATAAATAAACCCAACCGTTCATTTTAGTTACGGCTTAAGGAGCCAATAACGATAAGGAAAAATATAAAAGGTCGAATTTGCATGCGAAGAATGAAACATTTATGCTCTACAGTCAACCGTTAAAATGAAAGAATACATGTTCTAGGGCCTATCTATAGGACAGACCAGTCATGAAAAGAAAACAACCGTTTTTCCTATCGTATTGTTTCTCTCGTCTCAGAAATCTAATTCTCAATGACTTTGATGTAACGTTGTAAAGAATTGAATTGAAATAAGATCAGTAAACCCTAGAAAATCTCACATAATCCCCGAAAGTCCTAATGAGACATCACCCTAATGATCTACAAAGATAGAATTAGTTTCCTCACCCAGAGAAGTCAGATTGATAGATAAGGCTAACATTCTTGGCTAATTAATCTCATTCCTCGTCTCAGCCCTTCCCCAGTACTTACTTTTACGAGACATCCATCTCCTCGTCTCACATTTTCCCAAATAATCTGCAAAGTCTTAACATGAAACAGATTTTCGTTGCCATTTTTTGCATCTTTGGGTCCACCTTAATTCGGATCTCTCCGATTTCCGGGTTGGAAACTGGCATGCAGGGTGACAACATCAAGGGGGATCCAGGACAAATTTTTATTACCCATGGGGATAATCATGGGATTGTGAAACGGGAGGCATATCGTTATTATGGGACTGGAAGTAAAGGTGCTGAAATATATGGCTTTTTAAAGACTGCCAAAGAAAACATTGTTAAAATAAACGGTAGACTGGGATTTAGTTACGGTACATTTTAATAATTGGTTTTAAATTTCTTCCGAAGGTTCGTCATCCCTAATCCCAACCAGTCCGTCTAAATCCAAAGCCCCAAGCCAGAACCACTTTTATGCGGATGAAGCATACGGATATAACACGGACTCTCGTAATTTACAGAAGGCTTCTCAGGATATCTCGAATTATCTCCAATTTTATGAGGCTGCGGAACCATTGCCGGTGGAGTTTGGAGAGCTTGCTGCAGCGTCGGGTCATGGGGGCGGCCATTCTTCGGGATATGGACATGGTGGGGGTGGCCATGGGTAAAAAAGCTACTATTTTTACATGTGTATATGGGATGATGAATCGTTTAATTCACTAGACGCGTAGTTAACGTTCGGTCTGACATGGTTCTTATTGTGAAGCCCTATTTAAAACTTGATTTTGCAATGACTTATCGGTTGTCAAACCCCTTGCCAATATTAGCCCAACGAACCACAGAAAACATGCCGAAAAGCAATCATTTCAATAAATAAATAGCCTATTGGAATGTAGTCAAATTATGGTTGCTGGCAGGCCAGGAGGAAGATACCGTGATAGATAAAAACACGAGTTTCAATGGATAGTGTAGTCTCAATGGATTTTTATTGTTACTCTTCGTCTAAATAATCAGTTATAGTTATTTAGGGTCTCTATACAGCATATGATTTCACGTTAATCCGTCTTGGGTCTAGTCAATTGTGTACTTGGTTGTATGGACTTATAGATGGATATTCGAAGTCAAAAGTGACAATAGTATGAATGCTTTCTTTGGGTTATTCAACCGGAACTGTTCTGTGTACGGAGAGACTTGTGCGAAAAAGCCGGTCTTTGACTATTTGCCAAATTAAGAATCGGTTGTCGGGGCAGAGGAATGCTTTAAAGGGTGCTTATCGCATAATCAAAGCACAATTTAGTGGAATGAAAACAGAAAATACGGGCAGAAAAATCTGTACTGAAACCCTCTCTGTTGTTCCACGTTTTTGCAATGTTCTGAATCAGTCTAAACCGTAGAATGCTAAACTAGAAGAGGCTGGCAAAACTCCGAGGAGAGTTGATCTCAGATTGTTTTGGAGCAGAGCTGATGATTGTCTTTTAGAGAGTTGTGGTGATAGACGGAATGAGTTTGTCTCTTCGGGGTTGATTAATTCTCAAGATTGTCAAGAGTCGAAGCATATACGCCGGATGTAACCATTGCAAACCGAAAAACGGTCTGGTCTTAAATCTGGGAGGATTTAGTCATAAAGTACGGAAATTTGTCAAAATCATTGGATTTCATGCATTCATGCAGCAGTTGTGTAAGTTATAACCTTATAAATATTCCCATAATCATTGTCATTAAAAACCATGCGAAGCACCTGTATATTTCATGGTCGTAACTTCTTTTTTACAGCCACAATGTCCAACCGGAATTCTTACGATTCCAACAGATCCGTAAGCCTCAACCCACAAGTGCCGCCTCCAGTGATGCCCCATTCGGGCTATCACATTAATCCCGCTCACCAGCAAAAACGACCATCAGCCAAAGGTCAATCAGCGTCGTATAACATGTCGACGGATGCGGACGCTTCGAAATTCTATACCGCCGAGAACTCCCCTTCCAGATGCATCGAATACGTGGCGATCCTCCTATCCTGGATATTAACCATCCTCTTCTTTCCATTCGTCGTTTGTACTTGTTACAAAGTCGTTCGAGAATATGAACGAGCCGTCATATTTCGAATGGGGCGACTTCGAGAGGGAGGGGCAAAAGGCCCAGGGACATTGTTCATTCTCCCGTGTGTCGATTCCTGCTCGGTCCTTGACCTCCGGACCGTGACCTTTGACGTCCCACCGCAAGAAATCTTGACACATGATGCAGTGACAGTCGCCGTTGATGCCGTGGTTTATTATCGAGTTTACAACCCAACCGTAGCCGTGGGAAATGTTGAGGACTACAATAGATCAACCAGACTTCTAGCTTCTACAACTTTGAGAAATGTTTTGGGAACAAAGGCCCTTGCGGAGATATTGGCGGATCGAGAGAGCATTGCTCATACTATGCAGAGTTCGCTGGACGAAGCGACAGACCCGTGGGGGGTCAAGGTTGAGCGGGTTGAGATCAAGGATGTACGACTGCCTCAACAATTGCAGAGGACAATGGCTGCGGAAGCGGAGGCGACGAGGGAGGCGAAGGCAAAGGTCATCGCTGCCGAAGGGGAAATGAAAGCGTCGGAGGCGCTGCGGGACGCTTCGGCTGTTTTGTGCCAGAGTCCTGGGGCGCTGCAACTCAGATATTTGCAAACGCTGAATACGATTGCGGCGGAGAAGAACTCGACGATCGTTTTCCCTGTTCCGTTGGAACTTTTACGAGCTTTTATGGACACGAGTTAATTTTTTATTTTTATGAGTGAGAAGTGTTCTACTTCATGTTGAGGCGGGTTGAGGAATTACACAATAAAGTTACCAAGTTTTAATGTACCCTAGTAAATCTTAATTGTTATTACGAATTCTCCTGATATTGGGAAATATTTGAGGTAGAATGGACATAGTAATTACGACTTAAGCAATATTATATCCAATTGGATGGTGCTGCAAATGGTTTTCATAGGGCTCATACAATCTATCCAAAAATTCCGACTGCCTACCATTATTTTGTATTTTGAGTTAGATTTAGGTAATCAATCGTGAAACTTAAAAAAAGATATCATATTCGTTTATATCCTAAGGTTGCGAAGGTGTGTCGGATAAACTACATGATTTTTATGGTACTAAATAAGGTTTGGGGAAGAAAATATTTAAGAACATTGTTTATACTGTTTTAGGAAATCATGTAACTCGGCTTTAGGACTTTTGGGTGTACTTGGACTTGCGGCTTATTTACAGGTAATTATTTCTGTTTTTCTACTATTTCCAATTTCAACGATTCTTTTAGAAAATGGATTTGGACAAAAACCTATCCATGCTATCAGTCATATTTTTAAATTATGATAAGCCATATCACCCGTTCCTTTGAAACCCGTCAAAAGCTAATATCAGTCCATGACAATAACCTAGAATCCTAGACTGCCTTAACCATCAACCATAACTCAAGTTCACAATCACTCAAAAAATATTCAATTTCGCTGGATTTTGGATTTAATCGATGTCGTTTCAATCGAGGCTTTTTAGACTGCCGTTTCGTCCAAGTAAAAATATTGTCAAGAGGCCAACCTTTATCCGCAGCACTTAAATTAAATTATAGATATTCTGTTTGGTTCTGTAGTTTTTATTTATTTTGTTACTCATCCGTTGAAACTAAATTATTCTGTTAATGTATGGTGAAGGGACACTCTAATTTTAGAGTATCGGTCTATAGCTAATAGTTTATCAGTTCAACTGAATCGTATCATCCACCTGCATTCGTATTTCTTAATTGTTATCATTCAAACTTACTCTTTGTAATCCTCAAACCCTGAACCCAGAAAAGATTAGACACCGTCTTTAATATTTTTGTAGGAATTGGTGCTTTAAAACCATGTATTTAACACGATTTTTGTTATCGGGTGGTTAATGTCATTGACTGATTATCATTATATTCACTATGGTGAGAGGCTTTTTCCAGGGAATGGTTTATGAATGATATTCGACCGTTCCTGGTGGAACGATTTTCATGTGCAGGTTTTCTTCTCGTATCGTAAAATTGACTTTTTCTCCTATTTATCTGCAACATTAAATTAATGATCATGATATCAGAGATGGGCAATGTATGTTATGCCACGATCAAGAAATATGAACTATTATTGGGCTCTTGAAAAATCGCAACTCTTCGGATTTAAAATTTTTTTTAAATGAAATGCACATTCTGATTTGCTGTTGTAAATATTTTAGAACGTTTTAAACCAAATGACCACAACTGCTGCCCCTCCTATGGCAATGAGACCAGCTGCCGCTTACCACGGTGGTCGCACAAAACGCGAACTAGGAGGACTTGACGCAAATTCGGATACGATCCTGAAGGGACTTTTACCAGCGCTTGTAAGTTATAGGAAGAAGATAGAAGGGCAGTAAGTAGTTAAAGTACAATAAAGCGTCTAAATCAGTCTTTAACTCGTTATAATTCTAGACGGCTGTAGCTCACGCACGAGATGGGCTAATCCCAGTTAATTGTACGTATCGACACATCTGCCAAGCTAATAAATTTCTGGTCGAAACGATGGGGAATTTGGGACGATCCGTCGGATCGTTGTTAAGGCAAGTCCTCCATAGTTTATAGACTATTGGGGTGTGGCAACTTATTTTTATGATTATTACAAAGTGCCAATTAATAAGGGAGTACATTTATTTGATGTTGCAGTTCTGAGATTGGGAAGTTACTCATTGAAGTGGATAGAAAACGTGGGCCCGTGGTACTTAAAAGCATCAATAAAGTAGCACAACTTGGTCGGAGTGAACAGAATTGCGATGAATTGTTTCGAGACTGTGAGACTCTCTTTTATCTACCGACCTATAGTATGCCTCCTAGTTCACGGTTCATTAAAATAACCAATCCATCAGAGAAGAAGAATGGGGCTGATGGGAAATTCACCAAAAATGACACAACTACAAGGCAGTCACAAGGCCCTCTTGGACGGTCAAACTCAACGCTCCATTTAATTCGCATAAATTGATATGTTTTTGCGAAATTGGTAGTGGTTAAGGTAGTTAGATAAATTAACATTTTAAGATTTTAATGCTGGCTGCATTTTATTTTCATCTTTACAACAGCTACAATAAAGAGAAAGATTCATATTCATATTTTTAACCATATGCAGTACTATGCAGTTTTACAATTTAAGGAAACACTCTTAAGTTCATTCGACAAATGATTGATCATGTTTAATCTTCGTATTCATAAAAAAGTCAGAATTTCAGACGTATTCTACGAAATGCAACGTAAACGTAATGTAAGATTGACCTTGACCTCTAAAGTCAAAATGCCAGAGGAAAAAGTTGTTTCATTTTTCATGGCCCATCCATTAAGAAAAAGAAAATTTTTTGGTAAGATTTTCAAAAAAAACTTAGAAATATTTCTTTGGAGCATCAAGACGTCGGGCAAAAAACGCGGACCAAATTTTGATTAATTCTGACCGTTATTGGCCTGTAAGGTCAAAATCACAAAGGAAAAAGTTGTTTCATTTTTCATGGCCCATCCATTAAGAAAAAGAAAATTTTTTGGTAAGATTTTCAAAAAAAAACTTAGAAATATTTCTTTGGAGCATCAAGACGTCGGGCAAAAAACGCGGACCAAATTTTGATTAATTCTGACCGTTATTGGCCTGTAAGGTCAAAATCACAAAGGAAAAAGTTGTTTCATTTTTCATGGCCCATCCATTAAGAAAAAGAAAATTTTTTGGTAAGATTTTCAAAAAAAACTTAGAAATATTTCATAGCTACAAAATAATCAAGAACAAGAACAACCAGAATTAGGAGACTCCAACCCCAACCGAATCTATCAACTAACAGAGCCCTCTAGACCTGGTAGTTATTCCTTATTTGGCCGGCGTATACGGGCGTATAAATCTATTCTCTACTCATGATTAAACTAATTCGTAAGAAGTATGTTTATATGTACATTTCATAATAACTAATATTTAGGACTAAATCTGCTATTTTCTCAATTTTATGAACATTAATGAGCACATGTCAGTCTTATCGTCAATTTTAAGCACTATTAACATTATTTCAGCACGCTCGAAGCCAGAGAGACTCGTGATGACTTTCCCTAGCAACGCCTTGGTGCAATTGCAACTGCAAGCCGGCCCTTAGCAACCATGTAGAACTATATGAAAAATGAGCGCATCGACGAGTATTCTCAATTATACTTATAATATTATCCATTTTAAAACACATTTTAAATTCAATGAAGAAATGTCAAGAGATAGTGATTAATGAGTACTCGTACGTAATTCACAAAGCAATGCTTAACGAAATTACAGATTACGTCTTCTATCTACTGACATACCAGTATGACATCATGCGATGATGATATTAAACTTTAGATACAGTAATAGTTGATAAGTATACAACGCAATGTCTGCACAACATTTAAAATGAAGAGCTTTTGATATTTTGTATCACAACTTTATTATTAGACTTAAAATTTACTTCATTTAATTGACTTCAGACATACGATTGTTTTGTTACCATATATAGGTACCTAATATAAAGAACATGGAATCTGATCAGATACATAATCTGTAGTATTTTTTTAAATGGAAATGGAACATAACTTTTCATACTTAAACTGCGATTACGTGTCGATAGTAAATGTTAAAAACGTAAAACTGGCGAATATCCCTTTAAAGTTAGGAATCGAATTCGTGGCCGAGAGGGCTTTTTCCTTCTCCAACAAGAATATTAGGATGAGCTCTTGGATCAAAGGCTTCATCTTCATTGTCATCACTTCTTCCGAATAAAATCATGAGCAGAATGATCATTCCGATAATTGATAGAACTACATACAAGGCTGTCCTTCGACGTGTCCGACGTTTGTTAGATGGATTCATTTGTCTATAACATGGAAATTAATTATGAGTTGTGCTTGTTAAATAAAACAAGTAATAAGTTTCTATTTTCAAACACAGAACCTGTGTAGTTTTAAGTAGAGAGGGAACTGAGGGAAGGCAACAATGTAAAGAATACGAGAAGGAGATAAGGAGAAGAGAACTTTTTCCAAGGAGGTGATTTGATAATTTAGGGTTTTTAGGATATAAATATAAAATACAAAATCAAAGGTTCAATGTAAAATACAGTACACTCACTTCAGCCATCTCGATAATGATTCAAAGGGAGACCGGCGCCTGTACTTATTATCATCTTCATCTATCATCAGTGGTGTCTCAAGGTCGAATTTTACGGATTTTCTGGGATTAGGATTTGACAAGGTAGCTAACAACCAAAATTATTCGAAGTTTTATAAATGTACTGCAAATGAAAATAATACAATGACAATGACTTCCAGAATTAAAGCCTAATAAAAAATATTACCTCCACTGGTTGTGGTCCCATCACTATAATACGAATTTGAATGTGTTCCATAGCTTTCATTCAATTTAGAGTACGAATTACTAATATTGGCTGGCTGTGGACTGCTAAATTGATAAGAATTATTATGAATCTCAGCTCCGGGGTTCCGTGGTGCTGTTCTACCGTCAAAGCTGACATCACTTTCAGAAACATCGGACTTCTTATCAAAATCTCGATCCTAAACAATTCATTGAATGTATCATTTGTAAAAGGTTATTAGATATGTTAATTTGGCTCAAACTTTCGTAACTCACTTGGAAGGAGCTGGGTGTTAAATGATTAGAATGATTTTTCAACCCATTCAGCACAATTTCCTTTGATGGTGGGTTCGCATCTATGTCCAACTGAAAACACAATATTGTCAAATATTAAATATCTATCTAACTAAATCCAGTTATGTACATAAACAGTACTAAACAGTTAGAACTTACCAATGGTAGTCCTAATCCTACCCTAGCCCAGTTAACCTCAGTCATTCTTGCTCGTAGGGAATCTGAGATTGGGCTAACTTGATTAGCCGACGGAAAAATGCACATCTTACGACAAACAGGGCAAGCATACCCCGCTGGGGCTGTCGTGGGGGGCAAGGAACGGGCCCAAGCATCCAGGCAGTCCCAGTGTACAATATCTGACATCACAAATTATACTTCATTTTAAAGACAATCAAATGACACGATGCATAATGCATCCTAATGTTGGTTTTAAAACTTCAATCTTACGGAGGCATAGAAGACGAACCGTCTCGTTGGAAGTCAGCTCTTCTTCGCAAAGTCCGCATTTAGGAGAATAAAGAGAGTCTGTAATCCAATTTCGATATGTGTCGACAACGCACTGAAAATGAAAATTAATCCATAATTAATTTTTTAACTCCAAGCCCAAACTAAATGCAGCTCATAACACGGATTCAACATTCGGATTCAATCAATAGCATGCAACATTCATTAAAGAAAATCTGTAGTCTGAGGTGTTCGTGATTTCATAATTTTATGGTTCTACATCTACAAACTAAGCGATGTGCGATGTACAACCGGAAGCGATACAATCATATCATACATACCTTAGGGTGATTCTGCATGAGACAATGTTCACAAACATTAACCCGGTGTTCGTAGCAGAATATATTGGTTACTTTCCGTTGGGGACATTTACATAACCCCATCTTGTTGCCTTCCTATCTCCTATACTTGATACTACTGGTTTACTGTATATTGTATTATATCCCTATTTTCAACCTTATTCATTAAATTATGTAGATTCTAAGGTCTTAACTTACTTCAAGTTTCAAGCCCACAAGCCTCCTTTTAATTTTTCATTGCATATCTAATATTGAATATCCTATTTATTATTGTTAATTAATGTAATGAGATATCTGTAAACAAACTCACAACTAACTGTTAACTACAAATCTACTTTTGAGTTTGAACCTTGAACCTTTGACCTTCCACCTTCAACCTTTGAGGCTGCAAATAAATGTGAATGAAATGCAAAATTGAAAATGTAAATCAAATCACAAGTATTAAGTAAAAGTAAAGTAACTATGAAGTAAAGTATGAGGTTGGCAGACTCGACTTGCTTGCGTATGACTTTGGACTTTGACACTCACTTTGGCTTTGGGTCTTACGAATATGGAATTGAATTTGGAATTCCAAATTACAAACGAAATTAAAGATTTCAAATCAGAATTTGGAATTCTCTATATTTTTGCCGTTTCAATGATTGGAAGCATGTTTAATTAAGGTTGATGTTATTACGATGAAAAATAGGTAATAAAATCTGGGCAATAAGGTCCAATCGTTAATTAACTTCAATAATGTAATTTGCTCTATAATTCGCAATTAATTAAGGTTAAAATGAAATATCCCCGGACCGTGAGAACTTCGGCTTTTCAAAGGTGACACGTCAAACCCCTTCGTAACCGCCGAGTCAAAATCCTGCAAGTCAGCTGGGGCAACTTGTGCCACTGGCCCTGCTTTGTCTTAATGCTCATTTTCTTTGTTTTATTTTGGCATCAGCATGCCAGCATGCAGCATCCGGCCAACTTGTTTATAAATAACTATTAAAATGTAATTGGTGCACTTTAAAAGAGTAAGTTTGAAGCAGTAAAATGTTTTCATTTATTCTAAGATTTTATAAAATAAACAAGCATGCATCATTCGAGTTGCATTTGTAACTCCAAAACTCCAATTATTTACGGATCTTTGTCCCAACACTCCTATATTTTTATAGTCTTTAAAAAAAATAATCAATTCTAGCTTTATAAACGGGATATTTACATTAATAAAGTATTATTCTGACTTGTAACAAGTCCAAATAATGTCTGATATTCCCCCATTGTCATTAGCAGCTTTTATATTTGCTACAGTCTTTGCCATTCCTCCCGGTCGATCCCGCATATCGTATTTTGGAGAGATCCTTTACTCCCGATTGCCGAAGTATATTCATGAGCCCGTTACTGTAAAATAATCCCAAAACAATGTGTTTCTTAAACAAGACTTTCCACATAACTTACAGTTTTTTACTCTGTTAAAATAACTTACTTTAAAATGACCCCAATGGAACGGCCCTGATCGCTAAATTCCTTGACCAAGAGCGCATTCGTTTCGCAAACTTGACGTAGGACGCAGATGAGGGGGCCTCTCTTGTCCCTCACCTCGGAGACTGAAATCTGTCGAATTTATAGCGATTTTAATAATCGAATTAGTTAAATGAGTTTAATAATCTTCCTGATTATGATTGGGAAATTTGAGATTTATACTATACCAGCAAAGGAAGAATGATTCTTGTCATTCCATCCTGAGTTTTGATCTCTGATGGGCTTTCAAGACCTAATCCAGTTGATCTCCCATCTCGACCATGTCTATGTGGGTTTCGAACTGGCATTGCCATGGCCATTGCGGTTGTCGTAGTTGTTAGTGCATTCTGGAAAGCCGGAGTTACTATTTTAAATATATTTTCCGTTTTTATTATGATTTATCCGAGTGGAAATGTACCTGAATTAGGGACAGAAGGGATAGGAAACCGAGGAGTCCTACTGCAGATTTGTTGACATACTTCCTGTAAAATTTGGATGATTTTTCTTAATCAATAATTCAGAATAAAATTAGTCTTAAAATATTTTTTTTAATTCCGTGTGTCTGACCCGTAACCCCCATGTCCCCCGCCACCACCACCACCGCCGTACGAACTCAGAAATGATCCAGCCATCTCCGTGTCTTCAACTGTCACAATTGTGAATTATAATAACTTTTTATATATCAGTTTTTTAGGACATAATCTTCTATTTGTATTGTCATTTTAGTGACAAACCTTCATAATCACTGTCAACCGGCCCGTGGGTATCGAAACTGATAGTCTGGGGCTGATGTGAACTTGTACCTAGGAAGCTTGAGGTCCTTCGTCTCAGTTTGTTCATCATCCTTCCACTCCAATTACCTTTATTTCGCTCCGGACCTTTAGAAATTAGTCTAGAATTTTATGACCGGATTTATTGATTTTCTCATTTAGCCCCAAACGAAACTACATGTAATCTTTGTCCTACCGACTCTATCTCGATCAATGTAGTAGTACCCTCGTCTCAGCCTCGCTCTTCCGTTGACGTCTGCATTTTCTAGTGCAGTCGGAGATGTTAAATTGTTTGATATTTGAACCGCCCGATCCGTCTCTGTAATTATCTCTCCAATTATCTCTAAATTAGCCCAAGTTAGGAGTAAAACTGCACATCCTTGCAGAGAATGTCTCATTTTTGCGAACTTGATGTTTAGGAATTCGGAATTTAAATGAAATGTTTGGGTGATGAAGCCAGGACCAAGATGCTAAAGAGGATTAATTCCTTGGCAAACTACAAACCTATTTCAGTCACATTAACTGTGACGAGAGGATATGGTCGAATGGATTTGAGTGGCAATTGCAATAGAGATGCCATTTGGAGAAAGAAAAGTAGCTGATGCAAGGAGACAATTTGACAAATAAAACTGTAAAAGTTTTTGAGTTCTTTTCCTTCAAAAACCGTATTTACACAATCTGTTAAATTAACCTTAAAACTACTATAAATTAACTTATAATGTCTAAACGATTAAAGTAACGTTGCCAGCGTCATGGATGTACTTGGTAGTCGATTCAACTCGGGGCAACTTGGGAACAGTTTCTCGCATTGTTTCCCCAATCGTCCTGCTTTCCCCGATTGTTTGATGCCCCTGACATTGCTGGGTTTATGCCTCTGCTTGGTGTCGGTTAGCATTCGTCGAATTGCAGTACTTTTTTGAAAAAAAAGACAAACAATCAGGTCAGATTTATAGGATAATCGCGCGTATGTCATTTTAGCTTGTTATGCAACACGAATTTTCAAGATACCTGAGCTGAAAGGTAACGGGACCAGCCATGTCACCTAAATTATTTGTAAGGATTTTGTTGGCGAAACAGATGGGCCTGTAAGCGCATGTAATTGAGACGTTGGATTCCCTGACGTGGCCTATGGCCATCTGAAATTTAAAACGATTTGTTGAGAATTCAAATCAATTCTTCTCCTGCTGTCATCGAATCCGCAATTGTAAACCTAATTTTCTGGTCATTTGAACATAAAAATTACCAAATGAGGCAGTATTTGTGCCGTAACATCCACAGAGCCTAATTCATTCCTCAATTGTCGCTTTTGACGACGTCCACCCCCACCGGCTGCTGCTGCGGCCGTCGTTGTTGTCATTTGTCTCAAGACGTTCTAAATTCATAAAAATTGGACTTAAGTACTTGAAAACGATAATTTGAGTCTGAATTCTTGAAAGATGCTCATTGTCAAACATTTCTTGTAAAGTATTGAGTAGAATATCTACAGAGTTGATAAATCAACTGGGTATCAACATTTAAATCAATATAAAAGAACAGAGCTTCCGTTATAGATAGGAAAGGTTGGCTGTACCTGAAGATATGAAGCTAGGCCAAGGACACCAAGAAGCCCCAAAGCCGAATTACAGTCTTTCCTAGAATTAGGAAATAAATGCATCAGATAATTTACAAAATCTTCAAGTTTAAAATAGTCTCATTTTTTCAACCTACTCGAACTGTTGGACAATGAGCGACCTTTCTAAATCCAGTCTATCCCTATCGCTATTTAAATTTAAATATCAATCCCCTACGAGAATTCTATACCTGAATGAGAGACAACAATGCCAAGAAACCTAAAAGTCCGACGGCTGAACTGTTGACTTGTTCCCTAGATTTCGGTGAATATTTAACAAGAAGCAACTAGGACTGATTATATGAATTTTAATAGTTATAACTGTGGGATTTTATTTTTACCCATGACCGTGGCTGCTATGACCATGTCCACCACCTCCGCCACCACCATGTCCATAACTACTGTGACCGTGACCTCCGGCTGCTACAAAATTATCCGATGGATCGACTCCTCCAACCCCTGAAATTTTAATTCATTCGACAATATCATCAAAAAATTCAATTCGTGTTCTAGTAGCATGATTTAAGGGGTTTCATATGATAATTAATCCAGATCTTATCAACCTCCATAAGCGTAGTCTGCAGCTGGAGACGATGCGGAAGGTGATAGAAGACCATTGACGCCAAAGGAACTTAATTGTCTTCCATCGTCCCATCCATTAGGCTCTAAATTCAATCCCAATTCAGTATTAATAAATCGTATTTATTGAATCTAATGCTTTAAGTCATATCTGTCACAAGTTCTTTGAACTTTAGCATTCCTCTAAGGCAATCTGTTCGGTTGAGGAATGAGATATTATTCTATTGAAACCACATTCTGTTTATGTGTTCGGATTTCCAAAAAAACAGAATCCTATTATAAGAAGGCCAGACAAGGTCTAAGACAGACTATTATTTAGCTAATTAAGTATGAAAGAACCTCCTCTAGTAGAATAATGGTAATTCCTCATATAACTAGACTCAGCCCGAGGACTCCGTAATGGCAATGACGTTTCCTCGGCATCTTGATCCTGCTGAAATCTTGCCTTCGGATTCGTTGAACTCTTGCCGTTGTATGCTCGAACTGGGTTTGCTAAAATGATGCAAATGAGCCCGAGAACAAATAGGGCTTCAACAATGACTTTTGTCTCTCTTGATCTCCATTGATTAATCTTCATTGTTTTAGGTGAAGTATTTGTTTTAAGAAGACACTCAATGTGCGTATACAATTATCCTGCAGATAACTGAATAGATTCGTCGGGTTGGACAATGAAAACGGACTAAATAGGTCCAGGTGTATGGGATGGGGATTTATAAAGAATAGCTCTACACTTGAGGAAACACATTATCCGGAAGCTCGTTTTATTTGTAGAACAATTTTATGAAACCTAAATCCCAGGTTTTATGAGGACAGTTACTGATTTGCGGATTTACCTTCGGTTCATGCATCGTCACCTGTTTTATTATCATTATTTGCTTTGAATGTCTCTTTCTGGGATTCAGGTGGTTAACTTTAGATTACACAAATACGGTTCCGTCGGTTTTGGTAAGCAAAAAGAATGGCTTTAAATTTTTTGTAAAAAAAAATTACAAATAGATACAGAGTCGTAAAGCGGGTGGGCGTGCTTGACAATGAAATGCCTTGCTGTCATAAAGTGGTTAGAGTTTCAAACGGCGTGTATTCTGTGTCATCTCAGCTAATTTTGGGACATGAACATCTTTGGAGCATTATTGTTGTAAGCGAAGAGGGGGATTTGTCAACCATATCACCAGGTTACAAGACATAACAATGGAGTAATGCACCGTTAATTGATGATGAGTTTATCGATGGCCGTTTTGTTAGTTATAATGTAAATGAATAGCCTTGAATTAGGACAAGTCGACAAAACACAGAATAAAACCTTTAAATGGGTTTATGTGTGTTTAAATTGTCTGATTTTTTTGACATGCGTAGGAAGAGCAAACAGTTATATGATCTCATAAGCTTTGTAACCCAATTACTATAGGATAATAGTATAAAACAGGTTACATAATGTGGCTAATTAAAGGCCACATTGAAAATTTAGTTTGTGTTTCAATTTAATTAAAATCTACTGACAAACTTTTGAGACTACTTTTTTAACTGGATGCATTTCATTTGACGCTTGTAATTTAGGAGAAAATATAAAAAATCAGATAATGAAACGAGTAAATGAAAAGGAATACTTTTATTGGTTTGGGTAACCTATTACTTACTCAATAATTGAGAAAATACACTTATAATAATAACGGATTTTACAAACGAAGCATGTTTTTGATGGATGTATTTCATTTTTCAAATTGCTTAGTAAACTACGCTATATTTGGAGTTCAGAATCTTTGTGTTTAAGAACACTCCGGATAAGGATACTCCAAACGGTCCATATTCCATACAATTTATATGGGAATCAGAAGCAGATCTCTTCCAAACATACGGGATTCCCAGCCTTTTACCCGGGTAAAAAGAGCGTGTAGTATCCAAACGAGTTCAATCCGATTCGGGCATTCTACGAGACAGCATCCCAGCTACTCTTTCCAGAACTCCAGAGAATTTACATTCACTAAAAGTACTATAGCACCTGCAAAAACACATTATAAACCGTTTAAATCGAAATTTTGGATCGTTGCACTCAATGAATGCAAAACAAACCCAAGAAAGCCAACCTCAAAGTAGTGTTATTTTGTAATACGGGAAAATAAGCTTGTGACAGTGCTTAAAAACAAGTCCCAGCATAACTCACAGCCCTCTAAATTTCCTGACTGATCAACGTAAATTGCTAAACTTTTGCAATTAATCAGACAAGATTCGATTTCCCTGTCTCGAATCTAGAAAAAAAAACTTTCCTCCGCTTTCACCACTCGAACTGAAGTGAGTCTCGAAACCCGAGACCGTTTTTTATTGTTCACAACAAAATAGAGGACTAAACGAGAGTGGGACTATCGTTTCTTTGGATCAATTACCAAAGGTAAGGGCCATTGTGTTTGGCTGAGTTTCTTTTTAATTACTTTCCAGTCACCCAGACCTAATTATGCCTAACAAATGGGTTGGGAAAGTTTCCCGTTTCTCTCTAGACTCCTGAAGCGGAAATCGGCTGTTTGGTTTGTAACGGGAAACTAATAATATCCAATCTATGGAATTAGGTGTAGACAATGCGGGCAAGTCCTGTCATTTCCAGGAGGCACTTTTCACCGAGTAATTTAATAGCATAGCATGGGAGATATTTAGCAAAGCCGTTCCGAGTTCCGCACCTCAGGTGGTATTCCCTTACTAATTGCTCTTAATTGAGTTTTGATAAATTAAGCCGGCTGATGGATTGGCAAATTGATAATGGATTTATGAAAGATCCTTCCACAAAACAAACATGCTGAGTTGCAGATTGAATGAGCACTTGTCTCGTTTGATTGAAGTATGGAATAACTTTGAGTTTCTAACCACTTTGATAGATCAAAAATATGTTTTTAAGCTGATTTTTAGCCAAAAAGTTGTTCGGCAGGTGGTGAAAGTTAGGAATAAAAATTAATTTCGGTTAGGAGAAAGTTTGAGATTGCTTCTTTGACAGAGAGTCGTAAACCATGGTTTCGTTTTGTACATTGTATCAAAATGAGGTTGTCAATTACAGCCAACACTAGCAGAATGGTGGATTATCCGAATTCTGCATGTAGTATATCCGTAGATCCGATTCTAGAGCTGGAAAATACTCTACCACACTGGGAAATTGCTTGTGGTCTTGTTGCCTCTGGGTCCATAATTTAATAAAATATCAAATCCCACAGGGACTCGTAATCCGGAAGAGAATGCTAAAGTAGGAGTTCGGAACATTCTTTATTTGCTTTCTATTCGAAGAGTCCTTTTACATCTCGAAAGCATTTTTCCTCTTTCTCCAGACAAAGCGTTCATAAATTCGTAAATATTGGAGAGCTGTGTGCTTTTGACTGAAATTTATATGTATCTTTTATGATGCATGTGAAGTTCGGCAGAGGAACGGAGATGGATTACTAAAAACATCTCCAAATCCTATGAAATTTCTACACCGCAGAGCAATCCATGCATTTTTGATGGATGCGAACAAAGCGAAAAAAATAAATAAATCCGAGAATCTTTGGTAGAAGTATAAGGTTGTGCTTTAGTTATTGTGAGAGTTGAAAGGGATTTAATCAAAATCAAGTGGACCGTGTTTGCTTGTTTCTTTATATTGGAATTTCAATTTTGCTGAATCCAGATTCATTCGGAATATTGATCCTTGTACCGTATTAAGTTCCAAACCGCTGGAATTCCATAACCTACGGCTTTTGAATTCGAATTAATATGAAATCAGGGTACATTCAACATTATACATACAGAATTCCGGAGGCATCAAAAAAACGAATAATCAGAATGTCTAAACTTAATTGGAATTTCAAAATTCATACTTCTATGAAGCTGGCGATTGTCCTAGGGCTGACGAACCTCATAGAATACTCGAAACTAACGATAATGTTTACAAACTCCATTATTCCAACTTTATCGACAACTTTATAAGTCGTAATTTAGATGTCGAATAGTAAATCGCATTTCCCTCCTTAACAATAACAAATCCCTTGCCAAAAACTGTCATTCAAAACATTTCTAAAACGAAATTTCCTCCTTGCAGATTCCTCGGGTTACTTTTAGCAACCGCTAAAACCCACTTCTGCCGTCGCCCGTCAAGTCCCTAATCCTCCATTGTCTAGTCATCAACCACAAGAGTTTCTACTCAAAATGTCACAAACGGGTAGCACGAGTCGGACGGTAGGATCCCTAGGCTCCTCGACAGACTCCACCGTCGGCTCCGTCAACAACCAGAAAGGGGATTTCGGGAACAAACATCGGAAGATCATCCGAATCCTGACAGTTGTGGCCTACATCATGAGCGTTTCAACGGCAGCCCTCCTCCTAAGTGCTTACTACGTCTTCCTCTGGGACCCCAAAGAACCGGACCTGAGGAGCTTGACGAAACGACCCACAGACTCACCCTCCACAATGGCTCAGTACGGATTCACAAACTACCCGAATAATATTATGGGAGGACCCAGTCACAACGTCTATACCAAGTCATCTTACAACAACCGCCACATATCTCAGGCCCTCAATTCCCCCTACCCCTCCGATGCTACCCCAAGGACCACGAGGTCATCCAAGAAGGGCTACAATAGCAACTACTTCACCAAACCCATACCGCCTCAGATTCCAACTCCTCAGAGCCTCATCATGGAGAAGATACTACTAAGGAGCACGACCCCGAGTCATCGGACAGAGCCTGTGGGCCTTGACGTTGGAAGAAGACCCGATAATCCGACAGGAACGAAGAGCATTTGGCTAACGACACCAAAGACGGGGGGATTTTGAAGGGAGATTACTGCTGCAAGGAATTGTAGCAAAGGTTAGAGATTTACATTTTGACAAGGCTGAAAAAAACTCGTGGAACATTTTACGAAGTCGTAAAGAGTAGGAGTTTGATCCCGAATATTTTGTCGAATCTTGGACTGGGCATTTACGACAGAATAAATATGAATAAGATAAGGTGGCTAGATTGGTCTTATTCCATTCCAATTATATCGACAGTATTTTGTCTATTTATTAGGATAAGGTATAAGATTAGAAGGTGCGTCACGTTTTACACTGGATGTAGTCTTTAAGCGGAATTCTATTATTTCGAAGGCATTTCCGGTCAGGATGAACTAGAATTCTGAAAGGCAATAATAAGATATGAGTAGTTGCGATTGTGATTGTAAGGAGGATGTTGAGGATAAACGGATTTGATTGATTTCAACATCTTGGGGACTGTATATATTTGTTTTAAAGTTGTTATTTGGCAATACCGAAGTTCTTGACGATTTCAATTTTCAATGTCAGAGATGTTTTGAAGAGTTGATGTTTCAAATTACGACGAAGCTACTGAATTAATATAATTGAGTAAAATTGCTTAAACTCCGTTGTACATAAATTCCAAACAACTCTCAATTTGAAGGTGATCTCGGACCTAATGAATTATTTATATTGTAGCATTACAAAATATTTCTCGCTAAAATAAGAAGGAAATACGGGCTGTTTTTTCGGTCCGTTTGCATAAATATTGCCTAATTTCTATTCCCCTTCCTGTCAACAAATCCATAACCAAATTAGCTGCAGAATGTCATGATCCAATAATACTTTGATTCCTTGAACCACGGTTGCATCAAGACTAATTTGCTTGCTCCTAAACGTAGTATTTAATGAAGTTTGAAAATCTACAACCTATTCAAGGCTTCCCATCTCCATCACATTTGCTAAACTAACAAGTTCTAAAGGAGAAACCATTCACCCTTACTAATGGCTTCATATTTATCGCAAATTGAATCGGAGTCTGTAAGGTTTCCCATTTCCTAACTGGCTAAGCCAGTCATTTTCGAACTCGACGTCGTCTTGGGCGATATTTATTTTAGAGCTTGGAGTTCGGTTGCGGGTTCTAGGAATCCAAACTTGTTTGCGTATTCTGGATGGAGAAGGAACTTAAACGGATTGGAAGCCATTACTGTTTTCAAATGACAGGAATCAGGAAACCCGATAGGTTTGCGGTGTAAGAGGTTTAAATCCAATTTCCCATGTGCACCGGTGGGATTGATCACCTCACGTTTACAGCCTTCCTTGAATACAAATGAGATTTGTTCGGGGAATAGCTTTGTTAGCAATATTTTAACTATTCTTGTGTAGGTTTTAGAGTTGCTTGAGCAGAGGGGCTTAATGCTACTTTGCTTAAGTTGGCAGACGAATAAAATTTCGTGAAACCATAAATTCAATTTCAGGAACTTAAAAAATCAGGCTATAAGAAAGTCCCTGTGAAAATAAATCTTAAATTGAGTCAGAAACATTCAACCTTGAGAACTTGGGGATCCGAAATTCCAATTTTCTAATAAGAAAGTCATAAATCAGGCAAAGGTTTCCTTCTTCGCAGCATAAGATAAGGATATATTTAGCCAATTTGGGAATTAATTGCGGAAACGTGCGATAAATTCGAAAATCTCGATAGTGATCCCCTTAGATCCCTTAGATGCGAAATTAATTTGGCCCTGTTTGGAGGTTTTAAAATATATACTCCGATATAAATCCCCATCCTAAATAAAAATTTAAAAAACAATGCATTCGACTCCGGAGAATAAGTGAATAAATCCCTCTCTATTTGCAAAGTTTAAATCGTTCTACCCGAATCCGTATCGAGATTTACGGCATTTTCATGTTCCGTTCTGCAACGGTAGTAAATATTCGAAAACAGGAATGGGGTTCTGATTTCCCGATTTAATGACCCTACCCTCTCCTCATATAATGTCATTCAAAGTAAATATTTCATTTTATTGGGTATGAAAGGGAATGAGATGAAAGGCGAGTTATTCAGATCAATTCAGGCACTGAATGATTCGGATGTTTTTCAGGGATAGGGCTGCATGCAGGAGGTAATCAAATCAACTTTACAACCCGTTTCCCTCTACCGTCGACCTACATTTCACGTTATATTTACATAAAGTATTAAAACCTCTCATGTTCCACATTTCATGGGAAATAGTGGAAATAGAATAGGAACCTTAGGGCCTATGTGTATAGGATCTATGTAATGACACCTTCATATGTCGGCCTTATCTCTTTTAACATATATTTCATAAGTGAATCATCAGATTAAAGTCTGGAAAATTGGGAAGGCCTTTAAGACCTTAATTGTACCTGCAGAAGGCTAGAGCATCTGCAGGATTTTGATATCCGAGTAATTGACGTATAAAATTTGGCAATTTGGGAGCGCAAATTAGAGAGAAGAATCCTTCTTCTTCATCCTATTTTATTACTCGTAATTACTATTACTCCTCTCTGTAATAAAACTTTGGAGATAACCAGGCTGCAGATTTCAGGACCTATTAATTCCGAAATGAGAGTCTTTGGAGATGATGAGCTTTGACCTAAATTGGCTGGTTTTGATGAAAACTGAAAGGTTGGAATTAATTCTGCGGAATACTGGAGTTATCCCTTCATCTGGAGAGTTAATAACAATTATTATTCAGATTTGTTGCGAAATAACTAGGTTATTCTATCATTAGTTCTTACAATTAACAAAGATTTAATTAATTCTGTAATTAAAAGTAACAGTTGTTGATGATCCTTCTACCTCGTGATGATGGCTCATGAGGAGTTTCCTAGGCCTACAAACTGACCATAACTAAAAGTAATAATTAATTGATCTAGATTACAAAACAATTGGTTTCTGGTCTAGTAATTGACGATTTAAGTATACAGGTTTTAGTATAGACCTTTAAAGGTTGAATCATTGTTAGACTGCCTTAGATATTTAAATACCTTGTAGTTATTACTTCATGTATGTTATTTAGTTTGATGTGTTAAGATATCGTATTATGAGCAAGTGTTCCAAATAATTATAGTCTGTTTTTATTTACAAAGTATTGTAATTCAATATTTATTCACTTATTATGTGACAACTATTTAAGTACTGCTAAATATTAGTTAATCTCCAGTTATGCAGTGATATTTCAATGTGCCATACTCCGTAATTGACGATAGCATTTATTAAAACCCTTAAAACGGTCACTGACATTTATTGTGACGCTCTACATTTACAAACCAACTTCTACCTAAAATGACAAAATAGAACCTTCCTACATGAAATATGATTCCAAAATAATTATTAAATAACCTTAGTTTTAGTATTTTGACTGTATGAATTGAACAATATCGCGTATTCATGATAAAAAGCTGTATAAACATGTACATGAATGAACACATTGTCATATGAACCTTTAATAAATTTCACGGATTCTTAAAATTAAATATACTTCTTTGCTATGTTAATACAACAAACATTTTCATTTGACCATTTTACGTGCTCCGTGATGGTCAGAAAAGCTTGGACTGAAAGCGATTCCGTCAACAAACACATGTTTGCGATATATAGACAAATTGGAAGATAAATAGATGCCTTAGAAATATTTATTTTCTGGCATAACTTGATATAATTATTACGAAAAATCAAACATATGTATTTTTCATTGAAAGTGACACTGGTGGTAACCAATATTATATATAAACCTACGACAATTTTAATGGCTAATAACCCGAGGGTTTATCCGTTGTAACAGTATCCATGCTGGTAAAATCCATTCATCCTCGAGTTTCTAGAAACCCTGTCCTGATACTCCTCGACGACATCAGAGGATCGACAATATCGTCGACGGAAGTCATTAAAGTCATCTTCATCGGTCCAATAGGGTTCTTCATAATTCCGGCTTGTATGCGGGCATTCATACTCCATCGGCATCACTGCCGACGCGTGGACCATCGATTTACCAAAAGACGTGACGGTTTTCATTAAGATTTTTTTCATCCCATTGCCCGGTTTCCTCAAAGCCTGTAATAAAAAATTGCGGATGATAAAATTGTTAGGATGCATAATAAAACGGAGGAAGAGGCTTCATCGTTAAACAATTTTCAGAGCATAAAAGTTGCCATTAAATTCGGAACTTATGAAAACACTCACTCCCTTAGCCTCATATCTCTTTGATATGCTATTTCTGAATCCTGTTAAAGCAGATGGATACGTTATGGCAGCTTTTAGTATGCAAGCATTAAAGAGACAAAGTCTATGTTAACGAAGAGCGTAAAAATCGCAGGAGGATTCATAGCCCCGACTCCCTAATACGTAATGTAGTAGACTAATCTAAATAAACAGACTCTTTCATCCAAGTGAGCCTTTGTTTTTTAAGTCTATCATGAAATATCGATTGACTTATTCGCAATTTCAAAATTCTGCTAGAAAAGGCGTCTATGTACTTTTGTTATGCTAATCAGTGTTTAAGAAAACGGAGCTGAAAAAACAGTATCGCAAAGAGCATGCTTTTTAAGTCACAGTCATGATCCTGCAAGGCCAATTTATTCCCTAAGCATACAAAGAAGCTTAAAATATGTGATATTTCCAAAAATTTATTCTAAAAAGCTACGGAATATTATTACTTGTTGGAACGTTCTGTAATTTCATTCCTATTCCCCAGCGGTTGAGAGTCCCTTTAGAAATCTCCCTTGAAAAGGAGGAAAGGGATAGGTCTCATCAGACAGGTCGTTTCGTATTCAGTGCCAACACCGTAACATTTCAAGAGCTTTGTAACTATAGTGTAGAATTGAAACGTTGGAAAGCTAATCTGCCGAATGTTTGTAGAGCCTTGGACGGGCTTCGACCCCAGATGACATTGAAATGAGGACACACGTGTTTGTCTCCGTACTTCCCAAGAATGACTTCAATTCCCTAAGCTGACTTTTACTTTCAGCGTATCTTCTCCGTGCCGTTCTCGGCTTTATTTGTAGGTTGTAAGTGGTGGGTGTGGCCCTTGAATAAACTGCATTAAATTCCCATACACCTCTCCGTCCCCAAAGCTCCTAAATCAAATATACACTCTCCCCGTGTGTAGTACGTCTACCAGAAAGCTGACTTTATTCAGCTTCTATGGAATTCAATGGCGAGGTTTTGAAGTCTCGATTGAGATTCGGAGAAAGCACGTCCCCTCGAGCAACTCATCATGAGAAAAACTTTTCCCGTTTTACTACGCACCATTCGCCTCGGCTCTAAGTCTATTAATGAGTCCGGAATCAAGGCTGTCGATAAGAAAAACTTTGTTACTTTTGTTCTAGAACAAATACGTCGGGTGCTTTTCTGCGGAAAACAGCTGGAAGGTGTGTAAAAGCAAATACCATCGCCCGGAAATGAAATGTCGAGTCAGGCACTTGATACGCAAGTTTTCAAAATATTTGTCATTGTCATTATCAAACCCCCTTTGTTGTATATACTGAAACTGCGCGTTGAAAAGGCAAATCGTGACTTGGATTTCGCCAGCGAGTGCGAACTTCTCTCCAGACTCGATTTTTTAAGGTATGAAAATAAATTGCAAAGAAATATTCAAAAGTAATTCAAAAGAATAGATAAAAATGGATGCATAATATTCCTAAATCGTGCCAAAAGCCTGTTTCCAACACTGAAGTTGGTGGTTGGTAATGATGGCATTATTCACCCACATGCAAGATGCACAAAACAGAACCAGACTAAATTCAGCCCACCTCTTTAGTAAGTTAGCTTGTCCATGCCATGTAGAAAGTACGTGTCTAGAACTGCTTACGTAACTGAAAGCCTTTCTCCCGGAGAAAGTTATGAGCCCTTCTTCGCAAATTCCCCTGGGCCTTCCAATTTGGCTATCTCACCGACTTTTATATCCTTTACAAGAACCTTACGCCTCGTTCCTGAAGCTAGTCTAGGACCTAGGAGATGCCCGATAATCTGATCAAGTCTGGAGTAGGAGTAGATAGAGCTACAAAATATATAAAATATATTCCCAAACGTGCCAAACCTTAGAAGTGGTGACAGAGAAAGTCGACAATACATGAGATTCGAATGCACTACATGTCAAGGCAATAAGGAAAGCCTGAGCAGAACGTGGGAGATCAGGAGCATCCGATGACGCAAATTCTAGAATTCTTGAAATTTCGAGGCCAAAGTCAAAGAGCAGAAAAGGTTTTGGTCAAAGGAGCTACATAGCAATGCATTTTTAAGTGAAACCTAGAGATCTATAAGTTAAATAAAACTGTATGGTCTGTTTTGGTCTGGCTGAATATTTCTGCTTCTGTTTTACGCTGAAACTGAGTCAAAAGTATCCGAGGAATCGAAGGGACAAAAACAAAGAAATTACGACGCCTTGACGAAAATATAGCTTGAATTTTAAAAGATTTTCTAAGATGTAGAATTGAACAATTTGTCGATGCAGAAGAAGGAAATTCTTGAATTATGGATTGTTAAAAAATTTAGACATTTCTATTCAAGTTATTCATGATACAAAATTTTTGCCAAAACCATTCAGCATAAAATCATCATCGTATTGTTAGTTTTGTTAGCCTCTAAAATGTATGGGAAACAATACAGAAAAATTTCCGCATCTGGAACCTGCCAAAAATAGACTTGCTGGAACTCCTACTACATACTACCCGCTTTTCTGATACTCCGACTTTCAAGACTAAAGAACTCCGGGCACGTTCACATCAACTACTTTCTCATACAGGCAAGATAAGACCGAAAGATTATCTCCGCATTATCAAAAACACGTAGAAAACCTGGGACTTCAAGGCTGTTAGCTGCAGGATCCTAGGTGTGCCAGGAAACTTCTATCACGTGTTGAAGAAGCCCTGTAATTCGGCTCTGAAATTTGGAACTTTTCCATTCTTTTGTGCTAGTAATTAATTAGATAGAGGAGGCGTAGAAGGGCTTCTTGTCCTAATAGATAATCTGACAACTGACAACCGTAATGCTCTACTTTCTTTCCCTAATGACTTGACCCAAACTATTAATTGCAGGCCTGTCATCTCACAAGGGAACTTTTTCGGGGTGTAATAAGGGAATCGCTTGAAACTTTTACGGTGAAATCTACAAGTCATATGGACAATAAAAATCGAAAAATTAGGTGCTAAATTTTACGTTGACCATGTTTTAAAAATTGCCTAATACAAAAAATCATTTAAATTGACATTTTAAAACAGCGAATATTGGTCCGATTTTCAAAATTTTGCGAGTTTTTGAATGCTAAAAAGCTGAATTTGAAGAAAATAAAACGATTTGAATTTTTAGAAAAAATCTATATTTTCTTGGAATTTTCAAATTCTTTAAGCTGGGAATACTGAATTAAAAAAAAATATTTTTTCAATTTTTTTTCTAAAATTTAAATCTTTATATTTCCTTGAGAAACAACTCTTTGGCATTCCAAAACTCGAAAAATTTTGAAAATCGGACCAATATTAACTGTTTTATGAGCATTTTAAAAAGTCCATTTGCTTGATTTTTTGTATTAGGCAATTTTTAAAACATGGTCAACGTAAAATTTAGCATCTAATTTTTCGATTTTTATTGTCCATTAGACTTGTAGATTTCACCGTAAAAGTTTCAAGCGATTCCCTTATTACACCCCGAAAAACTTCCCTTGTCAGTTAGACTTATGGAGGAGGTTAATGCCTTATAGAGTCTGGAAGTTCAAAGTAACCTTGAAGCTTTGACTTCCAACATGGAATTTTAAACAGCTATTTGAATTTGACACCGGAAATGGCATAAATTCCCCGGGGTTCCCGACACAAAGTTGCAGAAATTAATGGGAAACGGAAGCCCGCAAAACTCTGCATTTGCAACGGGGTTACTATTATACAAGTTCTGTAAGATTCGAAATATAGTTTAAACTGTGAAGTTAGTTGTAGGTGTATATTAACCCTAACAATACGGAAACTATAGCTTAAAACGTTCTTTAACGCTTGAATATCCTTGAAAAGAACAGCATTTTTTTTACTGCGTCGTAGGCTGCGAAATTAACCTTAAATCCCCGTAAAACATGGACCACTGTTTCTGCATCAAGTAAAAGAGGACAAATCACAATGAGAAACGGAAGAGCTATCATTAGCATAATGCATTCTTAATAGGAATAGAAACTACTCAAGGGTACCTTTTTAACCAAAGCAAAATCTCATCTTTATGATATTTTTATTACAATGCGTCTGCAATCTGCATAACGCTGTTTTGAAAGAAAGAAGAACAGCGTTAAATGTTTGCAGTGTGGACCTAACCTCAGGTACATCCAATTAAACTTCCTTTATAAGCTAATATAATTTAATATCGCTGTTAAGCATCAGAGAACTGCAAGTAACAACGACTCCTCAAAATTCATAGAATTTACAAAAGTTCTAAACATTCTGAAAAGTAGGATCTTTTATTTCAACATCCCGTAAGGACAAGAACCTTAACATTCTAGGATTCTACTTTTGAAACTAAATTCAGACTCCCAAACTCGACAAACTCTCATTTTGTTTTCCGAGTTAGAAGTTATATAAAGTTATTGCCTACTCTTCCCGACAAATAGTCTAGAATTTTTTTTTTACCAAAACAGGAAAGGTATGGACCGGATTCGGGGTAAATATTACACGTTCTGAAATAAACTGGTGCGGTGGTGTGTTTTGCTATGACACATTTCCTCAATAAGTTAATTTCGGGCCAACAGCCTCGTAAAAGTAAACAACTAGGATGATGTGATTCGACTTACTCAGTCCCTCCGTGAATCGGATCTTTTGGGCGAAATCTCATAATATTATTAACTTCCTACATTCCTACTTTTATTCGGAATTTTAGGATATTAGAGAGGACGGTGGGGATTCCGACCAGTTTACGATCGCCTATTTGTCTTCATCTTCGCAGATTTGCGTAGAAAAGAAACATGCGAGGAATAGGACGAGCTACATCTGCAAATCTGCATATGGGCATCTGCTCAAATTATTGAGATAAATGGATACGAGATTAAGAATTCTTTCATTGTATTTTTTATGCTGAACAGAAATAACTCTAAAAACCGCATCAGTTTTACTATCAGTTAATTTCAACCAGACATTGTTATTTCTGATAATACTGACATATTCACAAGTCAATCTTCATTTCGCAAACCCTGATATAATCAAAGCAAAAGTAAACAGCTCCTGAGGGATTCGCTCAGGTAAAATAAATGTCTACGGAATTTCCTCGCGTGATAACTTATAATTTATACTCCATCGTTTTAGTAGTTGCTAACTTTATTAACTTCCTCAAGGCTGAACTACTAGTTCTTTGTTCTATGGCGAGGTAAACGTGAAAGCAAAAATTACTTAATTTTACTACTACTCCTCTACAGTTTACCGTTCAGGTCCACACGGACTGAGATTTTGAGGAGATCTAGTCAGTTTCCCAGGGGCTATTTTATAGTCGGTTTTATGGCCTATTTAAGAGAGTTTAAAAAAAAGGTTTATAGAAGCTGTTAGGATTAGAAAATTGGGATAGAGAAGGAATCTTTAGGATAGCGTTTCTCAAAGCGGAATGATGCTTGAGATTAAATATATATATTTAAATATGGCATTTAAACAGCATTTCTCCACGTCCCAAGGTCAGTCCGATTTAAACTGACAAGAGATTGAATGGGATGATTTTTGCTGTTCAAACAAAGGAGTTAAGCCATTGGAAATGGAGGAAATTCGTATAAAAGCCAGTTTTTTTTGCTTATTATTATTATTGTTTTGTAAATACCCTGAAACTCGGCTTTCTCCGCAAGGCAGTGGAATCATCACGTTCTCCGAAAGCCCGTACTTCCTGAATCCTCTTCTTCTCATCCTCGACTTCCTGTTCCAGAGTATTGTTGTCCAGAGGCTGGAAAGAGGAACGATGAGGAAATGAGATGACTTTCCGAAAAGAGCGAGTTAAGTTTCCAGCTCGGGAACTTTTGGTTCTGACAAGAGGATGATGATCGGGACTACTTTCTCCGCCACCACCACCACCACCACCAATCGATTTTATTTCATTTCCTTTACAAGCATCGTCTTCTTTTATTGTAGAAGGGTTAGTAGGTGGGATAGAAGTACTCATATCCGCTATTGTAGTCGTCCTAGCAGCAACACCACCACCACCACGGACGGGACTATAGGAACCCGGCTCATCCTCCTCGTATCTTTCATTTTCAGGACTCTCCTCCGACTTTTTGTTGAATCTCTTATGAATTTTGTGAACGAGTCTCCTTCCAGAGCTACGGAGACTCCATTGAGCTGCCCCTGGCCTACTTGCCGATTTGGATGATGATGATGCGTTTGCCAAAGTCCCTATTTCCCTAGGATGGTAAGGGGCAGATAGGAGCCAGTTCGGATAGTCATCAGGCTCCCGATCTTCATCTTTGACTACAAAGACAGTTGCCCCCATTTCCTCATTCAGGGGCAGATTTATTACATCCCTTTCCAGAGATTGACTCCAAATCCCCCTCGTTAACCTAGTGCCCTCCTCAACTCTGGAAATTGTGTCTAGGTTATTGCGTTTTTGGGTGCCCTCATTACTGGTCCTAGGATCATCTTCCCAGAAACCGAGAGAGGATACAATGGGACTTTTTCCATCTGCTCCTGTCACTCCTAATCCTGAGCTTGATTGGATTATCGGGCCTGGGCCTGTGGCTTTGGGGGTGAATTCGTTGATGAGGGAAATCGTCTCGTTAATTTCCTGCACAACCGAACTGACAGTCGCAAGTTCCCTGTCCCACTTCTCGTAAAAACAACCGTTCCTGTCATCCGGGATTGATTGTTCGTCTGCGTTTTTATCTGGGAATTTGGCGTTCTTTCGTCGTTTCGAGTTTTTATGAAGGGTTAGCTGGACCTGGACTTCGTGAGAGGAGGGTGATAAAGATCCAGTCTTGTCGGATCTTTTAAATGTTTTTCCGTGTTTTAGGTCGGAGGTTTCAGAACCACGGATCGTGTTAACGTCTTCATCTCGTTCGGGATCTAGGAGCTCCCAACGAGAGGAGGTTTGCTGGTCTCGGCTTTGGAGCTGTTGGAGCACTTTCTCACTCACGGCTTTATTATCCTTCCGACGAAGGGAGCCAAAGAGGCGACTCAAGTGCCTTTTCACATGCATTTTACAGTTTTTTTTAGTAGGTTGAGAGCGGAATGGAAATTGGAACAACGGCGAGATTGTATTTTTTAAATGGTTAGGGGCCAAGAATTGATTGTATTTGTAGCCATTTCAGACAAGGACTGAACAATTCTAGTTGAAATCTTTTGTTCAGTAAGTCCTTAAGCCATAAAGCTGGAATGACCTTATTCTAGATTCTATATGGTCACCTGCTGGACTGCCGATAAAAGGATTCCATTGGAGGATGATAAGAGCGAAGTTGTGTTGAGAGTAACAGGGCTTTGTTGAAGGGTGTGAAATCGGAGATAAAAGGTTCATGTAAATACCATGACATTAAATGTCATTAGATCGTGTGTTACAGTATTTCTCAACATGTTCACCGAATTGGTTTATGCTTTTTTATGGATTGTGAGCTGTTTTATGAGGTTTGATTTGGTATGGGATGGGAGCAGGGTTACACATTGGAATGGGTCGAGTTTTTTGGGTGAACGGGTTTTAAAGCGAAGAATGTAGATATTTTTAAGTTAGAGCTATAGTTTTAGATTGCAACACACAATAGAGTAGAACTATTTCAAATGAAATATATCAATAACCCATTTAAAACTCGGGACAGTTCGAACCCTACATGATTTTAAAATTTATCAAAGACAATAAAGCAAACATCGAAATGTTGACTTTGCATTATGTTGTTTTTAGGCTGATGTGGTATAAATTGCTTCAAATGACAGTAAAAGTAAAAAAATTTCTCGATATCGAATGAATGTGTTGGTTAATTCGTGATTATGTTTGGTTGTGCAAGTGAGAGCTTATCTTTAATTTGGAGTGTGTAAACTATAAACATTGAAGCAAGGGAGTCATGCTCCGTGAGTCATCGCCACCACACAGTTGATAACCCAAAACCGATAATATATTAAATGGCTATAGGTGTAATGATTGCATGATGTTCAGTTGGATTTTTTTAGCGAGTACAACAAATAATTTCCAAGAGATCAAAATACCTTTTTCATATTTTTCTGCTTTTTACAAGTGTAATCTTCATTTTTTCAATAACCAATAACGTCTCTAAAAGATTACTTTAATACTAAACTTCGTATGTTGATATTTGAAGCAATTTCAGGCTTTCAATTAAGTTGTTTCTCTTGTTTTGATGTCAAATCGAAAGAGTCTTATTAGACGACATTTTCAAAATTTACTGATGTTTTAATTATCCAAGTCCTTGTACCAACAACAGTTTTTTTCAACTGACTACACAACTGAAATTCATTTTTAGATACGAGTAGTATTAAATATACAGCCGATGAGAATAACTCGATACCAGAATTTAGTTCAGAGATTATACTGGGTGAGAGTACGGTTACGGAGCGGGGGGGGGGGGGATACGTCGTCGATTTCAGAGTCCCAGCACGCGCGCAATGTAGCTTACCACCGTAGAGATTATGCTTCAATTAAAGTTGTTAAAGCCAATTGATTATGTTTCATTAAAGTTAGGTTAGGTTACTTGCCAAAAAGCGAACCGCACACTTACTTTAACTGTAAACTCTTCCTGGCTTGGAAAACAGGCCCATCCGAAAGAACAAAGTCAAACAAAATGCGAGTTTGAGAAATATTCAAATCAGAAATATCTTATCAGTTTGTGAATTAATTAGCCTTCACCTTAAGCAAGAATTCTAAGAAAACCGGAATTCTGAATTGCGTAATCCTAAAATACTCTCTACCCTATTCCAGCTACTTATTTTGTTTTGCATTTTAAACCTTTTGATACATACATGGAGATGTTCATCAATATTAATGAACATTATTCTACAGATTTAAATACTGCTTTGTCAACGGCGATTTAGAGAAGTTTGTCCATCAATCCGCTTCCCAAAAAACGTGTATTTGTAACCCCACATGTACATGTAAACGGCTTGTATTTTAACGCCCCATAGAACTAATCCAATGACCCATAACGAAATAATCCTTTGACCTATTGTACTTTTACCAAGATCTAATCCCCAAAAAAAGATGCGAAATAATCGTTTTACCCATATTTAAATATTCTCGCCCATTGTTAAAACACCCATAACGGAATATAGAATAGGAATGAGTGTATGGAACAAAATCAATGAAACTACTATACTGGGCTATCGACGAAGTGATTTTTTGGGACCGAGAGAGATATGAGTGAGAGAGAGTAAGGTGAATCCAATGAAGATAGCATAATACCCCACCCGGCACTCGTCTTAAACCTTTATTAACATAATGAATAGTAATTAAGATTGGAGAGGAAATACATGAACAATTCCATCCATTCCTTTAAAATTACGCTGGTCTTTATTTTCATTATTATTATTTCTTAAAAATAACGGCGAAATGGAAACAGCTTCATCGCAAGTTTTGAGCAGATATAGATCTGACGATGAAGAAGAATTGTTTCAATCACTCAAAGTTGCAGACGCAAAATATAACCCTAAAATTCTTATAGCCGATGCCGCCGAAGCAATAACAAACGGATTTAAAACTGTTTTTCGAAATGATTTTATCAGAGTTTTTTGTTATTTTCATGTTATGAAAAATGTCGATCTCCGATTGAAACTCCAAAACTGTGAGGAGGAGATCAAAAGAGATTTAAAAGAGGACATCGAATATTTGCATTTTTCCAAGAGTTTAAAAGAATTTAATTTCCTCCAAGGGTTATGGGTTTCAAAATCGAAAAAAATACCTCAAGTCGACAATTTTGTTGAGTATTTTACTTCCGAATATCTAGAAAATCGGAGTGGATGGTTTACAGGGGTAGCTGATGGGCACCCTTGCACTAATAATAGTCTTGAAGCAACTAATAGAGTTGTTAAAGACGAATGTACAATGAGAGAGAAGCTTTCAATGTCCAGATTTTTTGAAGTTGCATGCGAAACTGTTAAAAATTGGTCAACTGAACGTAATCCAGACCATGCATGTGCCAAAATATTTTATACCAAACCCCTTTACACAACAAAACTACAGACCAAGGTCTATGATTATGTTAAGCTCGTTCCTCAAGTTAGAGAAAAGATTATTTCACCTTCAAAAACTTTGTTCTTTTTCCCAGCTAAAAATACATCTCCATTAAATGAAGATGATATTAATAATTATCTTAAGCGAACAGAAATACAAAACTTTAAATCTTCCGATGCCTACAGGAAGTTTAATGTACGACTTTGGATGGTAGAAATGAACCCATCCAATTGGGAACAATCAAATTGCACATGTCCTGTATTTCAGAAAGAATATATATGTAAACATAACATGGGGGTCGCCGTGATTAAAAAATGGTATGTTATTCCTTCGCAAGCTAAAAATGTTCCTTTGGGTACTCCAAGACCTCGTGGAAGGCCAAAAAAGGCAAGCAGAGCATTGCAACTTGTAGATTAATGTATGAATTTACGTGGTGTTAATATGGGTTATTTGACTATGGGTGACATTATTTAAATATGGGGTATGCGATTAATTTTGATATGTGAAGGATAATTTAATATGGGTGAAAGTACAATAGGGTCAATGGATTAATTTATTATGGGACAAAGGATTATTATTATGGTGTAATAAAATACTACCGCATGTAAACCAACCTTTTGTCCTTATAGTAAATGGATATATGATTCTTTTTCTTTTATGTCAACAGCATATCAATCTTGGTCTTTAAATCACGAATAAAATACACAAAATTGTGACATAGGATGAATAATGAATAAAGTTCAAGGTTAAGTATACGATAACAACAAAAATGCAAAGTCTTCGAATGAAATTGCAAAATCAGTAATCTCGTCTGTGTTCTCTATTTGATATTTTTGAGACAGAGCTACTTTGAATACCTTTCTTAGTCAGTTTCAACAAAAAGCTTAAGGAAAGTAGTGGAGGTTTTGGTAGGATTTCCGCTCTTGGCTAAAATACAAACCATAAATATTTGTAAACACTCTAGAAACTAGACCACTAGACCGTTCCGATTTATTTATTTCAAACAGACACATATATAAATCAACACATAAAAGCTCCTGGAGTACTTTAGCAGTCCCTATACCCGGATTTTTTCCCGTATATTATACGGTTAAAAGCGAGCAGAAAACGACCTAGAACGAAACTGAAAGTAAAAAACATCAAGTCATAGGACACTCTGAAAATGGATACTATTAAAATTCTTGGAGAATTCTTATACGACCAAAAAACTGCAGTCGGGGTCACCTGTTTCAGTATTTTCGGTCAGATTCTGTTCATCAAACTGATGCGTATTCGTAAAGAAAAACAGGAAGTAGGGAAAAGACCATTGAGACTCATCGTCATCTCCGGATGTGATTCCGGACTCGGCCTGTCAATGGCCTATTGGGCTGGAACATTGGGTTACAAAGTTCTAGCCGGTTGCTACAATCCGAATAGCGAAGGTGCGGATTATCTCCGGAAAGAGTTCAGTCAAGACGTCGTCAGAGTAGCTAAATTGGATGTGACGGATGACGAATCTATCGATGCATTTCGGATGGAATGTGAACAATTTTTAGACACCATTGGTGTTGAGACGAGTAAGGTTTTATGCTCTAAGTTGCTTATTTTTTTAAGTCTTATAGTGAGTTCATTAAATATTTTGGAGTTATTAAAGTTTTAAAGCGGTTTAGAGATCAGATATGATCTTTCGGCGTTTTAGAAATCTCATAAACGGGTATTTACTGTAGGACTTCGGAAGAGCCAGTGCTTGTAAGATAGGATTCGAAAGGCTTTTATCATAATTGCGTATCGGGACGATGAGTTTATTACACCGGAAACCTGAGGCTTTTGTTTATTATTTTTGTCATGCAGAACTTTGGGCTGTTGTTCCAAACGCTGGAGTAATGGTTTGTGGGGAATGGTTTTGGCAAACACAGGATCAGCGGCAGAGACAGATGAAGGTCAACTTTTGGGGCACGGTCAACCTCGTTTCTGCATTCCAACCCTTGATCTTCCAAAATCAGTGTAAGCCTTTCCTTAAACCTCAAAATATTTAATATTATTCGGAACTGAGGAGTGGCTTCTGTTACAAGATATAAGTGAGTAACGTTGTGATTTGCTATTTTAAAAGTATATTAACTTCGTTATTTTACCAGAAACCGATATGCATCTTGAGCAGATGCAATTTGTTTATTTTTGCAATCAAATACTTGACATTCTTATCACAAAGTTTGTGAAACCTGAACTTGATCTCTTAGATTGTGACTCACCAACTTTTAAACTTCTTAAACTAACTCTTATGTGAACAGTTTAAAAGCGAATATTTTTATGAATGTTTTAAAACTGATGATCTATTTTTTGTGTTGGGTTTCAGCAAGGCTTATCGTAATTACAAGCGATTGTTCAGAGCATTCACTCCCCAGTCTAGCTGGATATGATGCATCGAAAGCAGCTCAACAGGCTTGGGCCCGTTCTTTACGCCTCGAAGTGGGAAAATATGGAGTCTCCGTAGTTTGCTACCAACCGGGTAAGACCGATTTCGGATTTTATTACCGAGATGGCAACCACCACCGATTTTTGGTGCTTTCAGTTTGAGTAAATCTTTATTTTGGCATTATTTGACAGGATCATTTCCAAACGATTCTAGAATCTTCGCCAACGCTGCAAACGATTACAAGGAAATGGAATGCGGGATGAAGGAATCGGACAAGGAATTCTACGGGGAATATTTTCGAGATTATAAAAAAATTAAATCCGAATTTTCGTCAAAACAGTATAAAATTGAGCCCCTTAAAGACAATGGGTGGCATTCAATAAACTCGTTGCTAAGCATATGCTTAGGAATTGATATGCTCAGCATTATTTTTTGCTAAGCAAAATTTTCAATTCAATAAATCCATAGTTACGAATGCCTAATTTTCATGCTTACGCAAGCAAAATGATGTGCCGAACTTTGAGCAAAAGTAGAGGTCAAGAAGCACTTGCGGATTTTTTATGGATGAGTTATGGCGTAGTATAGCAGTTCGAGTGAACTCGAAATTCATTCGAGATGAGAATATGACACTCCGTGGAATTGACGAAATCAAGAAAAATATCAATGTTTGAAAGCGGACGTTAAGTCAAAGGCAGCTGGAAATAAGAAAGCTATAAAGGAAACGGGCGGAGGAACGGCTGAATTGCACGAAATGACTGATATGGAAAATCAGATCCTTTACACCATACCCCCTGTATCCATTTATGGACTTAGTGGCGGTTTTGATACCAGTTCTAACGATCACGTTTTGAATATAGGAGTAAACGGTAGAATTTTAATTGATTAGATTCATATTTTCAGGATTTTAAACTGACTTGTGCATGGACCGAAACCGGCATTTCCATAAACAAATGGCTCTTTCCACAGAGCTGCGGGTTCTAGCAATGACGCGATTCTCATTTGCTTGCAACGGGTCAATATTGCGACGATTATGAGGAACGATCATATAGTTAGTAGCAAAGTACCCCGAATCGGTTTATAAAGACTAGGCTATTTTCGGTTGGAGCTTTCATATTCACATGTGAACCATCTACAAGTCCGATCACATTAGGTATTTCGGCGACCCTTTAAAAACCATGCATGATTTAGCGAATGCCCTCTTCTGTGTCAGGAAACCGAATCAACTCTCTTGCTTTCTCTACGAATTAGGGAAAAATTTTTGATGGATTTAAGGTACTAATAAAATAAAAATAAAAAAGACCTATATTCACCAACTTGACAAGTATTTTTAAATCTTTGAACCTTTGAAATGATTTCCTGTGTTTGCAGAAGAAATCCATGAATCCCATAAACGTTTATAAATGTCGAAGAAAGAGTTGTTGATGTGAATTATCTATTATCTGTGTTTAACGATTCATAGTTTTTTTAAACTTCCAGAAATGTACGTATTTTTTGACATTAAGTACAGAAGAGTGCAAAAATAGAAGAATGCGTGGTGTACTTTTGTAACATGTAACATGCGACTGAGTTTTTTAAGTAGAATACCTTGTTGATGTACATAATTCCCTTTAGTGTAATTACAAAAATGTTTTAGAATGATATTCCATGTTTGTGAAATTGATTCAGACGTAAAAATGCTGGTTCCTTTAGCCTTTAAAATTATATACCTTACGTTACAAATAAATTCCTCTTTGAAATTTAAATTCAAGTGAACCCTTCAAAGGTTAAGCCTCGGGCTTATATAAGGATATTTACGTGAACCCGATTTTTCATGTGCAAACTTAAACACAATCATTATGCTACCCGAAAACCCTTGCTTTCGATGAATATTAAAAAGTAAGAGTGTATATGGACTCATTTCATAATTTTACGGTATGCAGTTGCATAATGTAGCTTGATTCCAAATCGTATTTAGTTGTAATGATAAATAATAATAAAAAATAATAATTTAAAAAAATTAGGGAAAGTCACTTGATTTAGAAAAATGGATAGGGCTTTAGTATGAGAAAATCCGAATCAGCGAAAGAAGTTTGCTTATAGGTACTTTCGAGAGCCTATAAGTATTTGCTTAAATCCTTGCCTAATTTTTTGCGCAAGGAATTATTTGCGTAAGAATTTGCTTAGCTGTTTTTAAGCAAATGCGTAAAAAGTGGATTATTGAATACCAGATTTTGTTGCTTAGCAATTTTTTTTGCGTAAGCAATTGCGTAAGTGCATATTGAATTCCACCCAATGCCCAGAGGAAATGTTTCACCCATTTGTTGGAGGGGGATATTAGGCACATTTCGGTTTACAGATACAGGCCGTTCTTTCAAGTAGCTATACAATTCATTGACAGCTATTTCCCTCATCGTTTATCCGATCCTTTCCTCAGATTTTTAATGGATGGACGTGCTCGTAAATGGGAACCACCCAAGGGGTTTCTGCGGAACCTTCGGAAATAGAACATGACCGTTTGTTGCCACGGGTAACGACAAGAATATATTGGTCTAAATGAATAAACATGACGTTTTGGTCTGATAAAAACGGATGGGTTTTTTATTTTCTGTATTTGAATGCATTGGTTTCGTATACATCTGCTTCATTATAAAATTCACAAGCTTGTATATCGTCTGGAATGTAGCATCAGAGACAACTAAAAAGGATACTCGGTTTGTCGAAGAATGAGAAATGTCAATCTCTGGAGAATCGAAACATTTCTAACCACACCCCTCTCAATACTCTGCCTCCTAATCCAACTCATTAGCATCTCTGGGATGGCAATTCCACCACAAACTCGGTCTACGGATTCGAATCTACGTTCGAATTACTCAAACTCAAAATTCGAAATCCCTACCCCATCCCTAGATCCCAAAGACTTCAAAATTATCCAGCCGTCTCAACATGGATTCGATTTCTCATCCAGGGCTGTCACTAATACGGACTACAGATTCCTGTCAAAATCAAAAAGACGGAGAAGACAAGCTGGTACGTCTGATGGTGGACCTTTGGAGGAAATCTGCCGATTGCTGCCACCGGATGACAATCCCGACGTCCCTCTTCAGTGCTATCAGTGCGAGTCGAATACTAAGCAAGACCTCGACCCGCAGTGTGACAACCGGCTCTTCCAGTATTTGAGGCACAGTGAGAAATTCAATCTCAAGTAAGGAGCAGTGTAATTTTAAAGGATGTTTTAATGAGAATATCGACAGAAATCATACGATTATTAAGGGGTGAAACCCCTTATTGTGTTCATCATGTCCGTCTGTCCGGTTGCTCTCTAGCGGTCGAACGGTTAAAGTTTTTAAATTTATTCTTTCACATTTCGGATCTACATTGGCCTGGCCATAAGCCTATTGTTTTCTGAAGCAATCGGTCACACCCATCGTTCATAAAAAATTTGAAACTCTAAATTCATATAACTGTGTCATAGAATTGTATAGTATAGTAGTAGTAGAACTGTGTACATATAATATAATGTTGCCTAAATTCATAATACACTATTTAACCGTTCCATTTACAGAATTATTCGTATTCCAGGCGTCTTAAACGTTAAATAAAACGTTGTTCATTGTGAATTATTTTCGTGGTTTCACCCCTTTTGTACGTGCGTTTGTAACGGTTTATTTAAACTGTCTTAATTTTTCAGGAAGCGATGCACCCGAGAGAAGGGACATTATTGCTTGAAGTCGATCAAGAGACGGTTCGGTGAGCGGATTACGACACGAGGATGTTATGGAGCCCCTGTCATAGGACCAGATAATAAAGTCCTGACTGCGAAGGAAGGCTGCTATACTTCTCCGGAGGGCAAGTATCTCACTACAACGTGTTTCTGCAGCTCCAATAACTGCAATTCTGCTCCTGTCCTCAAACTTAGCAAAGCTACGTTAATTATGTTCTTAATAGGATGTCTTACTGTCCACATACTGTTTTAAAACAGCTTTAAAGGTTGTAATTCCTTGTAAGACCAATAAGATGAGAATGGCATAAAGTTCTAAATAAAAATATATCGTTTTTGTGTAAAATTTTTTTTATTCTAAATTGTTTTTAAAACAATTTGTTTTTACTGGCACTGTCGACAGACTTAGGAGCTATAAAATATGCTTAAGCAATTAGTAGTTGATTGATTTAACAATATTAAGTGTACTTGCGGAATGATTTAGAAAATCATCTGGATGGATGTTCCATTTCATGGTTTGCCTATGCTCTTTGGAATGCCCTTCTCAGCACCATTATATCCGAGATTCTGAAGAATGCTTCTAAAGCTGATCCTTGAATCGGGATTCAAGTGCCAACATCTTTTCATAATGTATTCGTACCTAAAAATGTCAGGAATTAATTGTCAGTTGTGATTCAGAATTTCAGCCTTCGTATTATGTGGTAATATTTACAAGTAATCCGATGACAGCAATGGTTTTTGAAGTCGGGCTCCATTTTTTAGTTGATCCACAAAATCAGAACTCCACGCTAGGACGCTCCAAGGAATATCTCCGAATGTATAAAGTTCCCAGAGTGTAACTCCATACGACCAAACGTCGGATTTCGTGGAAAATTTTAAATCCGTTAAAGATTCCGGAGCCATCCACCGCCAAGGTAGAACCTATTCCATCGATAAATGTTTAAAATTCAATCACCACTCAGCATTTATAACCCACAATTCAGAAAATTAGGATCTGCCAATTATTCATACAGAGCTATTGCTCCTAGCATATATTTGGTAATTGTAAAGTCGCATCGACATTCCAAAGTCAGTTATTTTTGCGGTTCGATTTTTATCCAACAGAACATTTCTTGTCGCCAGATCTCCATGTATGATCTGAAATGAAATCTAATTTGATCTTTTAAATCAACATTGAATTTTATTTAGCGGAACGTTTGTACATGTCTTGATTCAATAAATTCCATTGCGGAGGCGATTTGAAAACTCCAAATCTCCAGCTCCTTCAACTGAATGTTAGTGATATTATAAGGAAAGTCGATAGACTTCCGAAATGCTCTTAATTGCTTGTCCAAGCTTCCAAGGGAGCAGTATTCCATAACAATCCCTTTTGCCTTTTCTGAAATTAAACATCAGGTTTTACCCGTTTACTCTAAACCTTTCATGGTTAACTATAATTTTGTGTTTTAAGTTACGCTTCCAAATGATTCCAAAGGCTTGAACCAAGTTCTGGTGACTTTGGGTAACGAGAAGAGACTTCATTTCGGAAATTAAGGGCTGTAGGAAACCTTCAGCTTTATCCAATTTCAAAACCTTAACTGCGACAGGAATGGTTTTCAATCCACAGAACCCACGCCTCAGGGAACCCTTGTAAACGTTCCCGAATGTCCCTTCCGCCACTTTGTTAAACTCCATTGTTACATCTGTTGAATAGAATCAAATCATTTACTTTTGCTCGGCAAGTTTTAATTTGGAAAATCTGATCGGTACCAAGTTGTAATCTCCAATTTGGGATCCGTACAGTCTTGATTATAGTTTTAACGTCCTTGCTAAAGATTTGAGAGAAGTTTTCGGTAGTATGAACGATTTCAATTGGAAATTGCTTCCGAAGTCTGAGTAAATTAATGTAGTATTTAATTTCACACAATTCCAAGCAAAATATCATCCGCAAACAAGCTCGGTAGACAAAGGAGGAATGAGTAGTTAACTTTTGAACTTGAATACGAAGGACCCTTTCCGTCGTAACCGTTCCAGCCGACAGGATAATGAACAGAAATATTTTGGCGATGTAGTAGGATTTTAGAACGAATATATTTTTCTGGATACAAAATAAAATCATTAATTTGCACGTGTCCTGGCAGATTAATAAATTACAAAACAGTAAATTCGAATTTTGATTATTCGGACCTTTTTCACCCCAATAAAGAGAATGATAGAAGTAAGTGCCACGGATATTGTTACAGTTCTTATCGTCAATGTCACATAATAACCGATCGCTCCTAATAATTACATGTTAATGTTAAATGAAGCATACAGACACACTATCCAAAACTTGATTTAAAAGCAACATTAAAATTAAAACCCCCCAATTAATAAGAATTAACTTGTCCTCAACTGAACTGATCTAAAATATGGACCATCTCTGTTTAAAAACTTATAAGGATAGATTTGAAGCGAATTTATTTTCGGATTCTCACCTGGTTGATTCAATCGAAGCATCTCTTGGGGGGCATCTTTATTCAACGCATACTGCAAGTACAACATATTCGGCAGAAAAATCTATAACAATTAAACCAGTTCCTTTAACAATTTTAATAACAGTAACTATTTGAGCACTCAAATTTTTACAAGTAATATATGACAGGCTAAAATTACCCACTGAAAAGCTCCCTGAACAACGAGTAGCTTTTTTATTTGGATCCCAAACATTTTTCCTGTCACGGGGAAGTCATTTTCCATTTTCAACGTTTCTCGAAATTTGAAGATAAGTGGTGCTTGGAACGTAAAAGTCCAGAACCATATAAAGTACATGATGTCAATACTGATATGAGGTGGATCAGTTCCCTGAGGGTTTTTTGACAGTTTTACGGCATAGAGACAATTTAGAACGAAGAATAAGATTCCATGTGCTAACCAATATGTCTTTAATTTGTTGATGCTTCTCTAATTGAAACATATAAAGAGGTTGTCATAAATTCGAAAACTAGCAATTTTAAATGCATTTAATTTGAAATCTGCTACTCAACCTGTTGAATGCTAATGTGTAGTAAGTAGACCAGGGCCAAGTCGGTCACCACACATATGGCCAGTAAAATCGAAATTGTAATTGAAAGTCGATCTGTAGCAATAAATATGTCAAACATTAAGTATATTTTTAATAAACCGGTATAAAAACTCCCGGATTGAATTAGTTCAGGGTACTAGTATCACGAGAATGTTTCCACCTTTAAAAAATTCTTCAACGCCGATGAAATTCAAAACATCTTGTCCAAGAAATGAGTAGCCGACAAAAATCTAGAGATTTTGTTAAAAATTAAATTAAAATCAGGATTCCAAATTTCAAAAAGGATTTAAATAGTTAGCTTGTACGAGTTACATTCACTAACCGGACATAAAACTCCATAGATATATAATAAAACCTCCGTATTGACCCTTGGGAACATTGCTGATATTAAAAGCTGATATTAACACTCTGAAGACAGTATTTGTTTATTTAATTTTAACTAATCATTAGTTGAATAGCAATTTATAAAATCAGAACCGCCTCACTACCTTCTACCTTGTCTTATTACCAACTGAACGCCGTTGCAAAATAAACTGATAATAAAATCATCTTCCGGTCTTCCGGCTTTTGTTTTCCGGTGTAGAGCTTACCGCATTGGAAATTCCAACAGCTTTACTTAATGAGGACCTTTTGGGTTTTCGATACAAATACTATTGATTTATCTTTACCTTTATTTTCTATTTTTGTTACATTTTTATCAAATGGACCTTTATCAATTTGGACAGAAACTATTTTTAATTTCTAATTAAATTAAATAAACTCAAAAACAAAACAAAAATGTGACCAGTAACCACAGTTTACAAATAGCATTGCGATACTCGATTAACACAATTAAAAGAAGGGGATTGTATGTTATATTATTGTGCAAAAAAGAACAATCTTTTTACTTGGGTTTATTAATAAACTTTCTGACTATATTCGTAAAAAATAAAAAACTACTGGATTAAGGCAAAGAATGAAAGAGCAACTTACGAAAGGTTACCAATGAACGAGCAAAACAGAGCTTATAAGGATATACGACTTACAAATCTTACAATTCTAGAACGCTAACAAAACGCATGAAAAATGTAATGTCATAAAATCTGACAGAGAATGGTACCGATTCGTATAAAAAAGGTTTGAAAATTTGTATGCAATGATTTCTTCGTTTCATAGAGGTTCCATTGTTATAATATATCACAATTACAACACTGGACCTATCGCTATACTATTATATCGCTCCTCTAACGTTAACTTCATGTCTACTTTTGGGTCCAAAAAAATGGAAGAAATGCTTCAGTTTCTCTTTCTTTTCTCCATTACATCGTAAGTTAGCACTTTGCGTTCGCCAGGTTTCCAGTTTCCAGGTATATAATTAACGAGTTCGAAAACAGTGGGCATTTTCATATAATAAACAAATGAATTCCAATGAAACGTTGAAATATTGATGGGTATAAAAAGATGTTTAGAACTGTATTCAACGAGTGGGGCCCGCCCCTCTTGAATCTAACAAGATTTCTGGATTTTTGTCGTTCATATTAGTTGTACTTTTGACTGTAAAAAATCAGACGATTCTAGAATTTCCCTTTGCGTGTCCCTTGTAAGTTTGTAAGATCAAAATCAAAGATGGTATCAAAAATAAAAATGAAATCGGGGTGGGGCATTTTTAAGAGGATACATTGTTTTGATTCGTAATTTATTATGCAAAATGCAAACCCTATTTGATACAATAATACTAGTCAACCATGGAATAGAGATTTTAGGAATATCGGCTTATAATTAAATCACGACTTCAATCCACAATCCAAAATTACGTCTTGTAAACTGCAAACACTTTTAATCCATACATTTTGTTATATTATTTTATTAATAACATAAGGATCGTACAAGTGAGATTATCTTAATCTACACTGATGACATACATCATAAAAATAACTAAATAACAAGGTACAAATATATATATCAATGTCCATCTCAATTTAATATATAACTGCGAGTACATATTTCCGACCTTCTTTCAAAAGATCATTTTATCATAGAAATAGTTTTAAGGAAAGCCACTGATCACAACATATTATTATATACATTTCTTGTTGTCTTTACTGTTACTCAGCAAAGTTCTACTGAAGATTCAAACTAATGTGTTAAATTAGTTTACAGCACTAGGACGGATTTCCAAAAACAAATAATTGTATAAATTTAAAAAAAAAAAATATTCCGGGGGAGGGGGCTTATTTCAGTGATAATTGTACCGTCACCTGTAGCACATCGGCCGGAATTGAATAGCTTCGTCGAGAATGTACTCTGGTTCCTCGTCCCAACTGACGAATTTCATTGAGAAGCCCCTAAGAATTCCGCTCCGCAACTGCATCCAAACCTTCTTAAAGTCTTTAGTAAACCTCTGCAGATCGGACGCATTGAAGCCCTCTAAACGAACTACGGGTTTCAAGTACTCTATCATCCTTAAGCATACAATTTTTTCGATAACCTCGAAATTGATTCCAAAATCATCAGAATTTCCACAATTCATAAGTTCCAAGGTCTCGGATCTTTGCACAGTCTTGGAATCCAGAAGAGAGAGCAAATCCGCGGTCAGGATGTTGAATCTCCTGAAGGACAAGTTGATAATGTTGGGAGGTAAGTCGTTGAAATTCATCAAGTCCGAAAGTTCGGGGCTCAGAGGGACAATCGGAAATTTTTCATATCTACCTAAGGCTAGGGAAGTCAGTTTGAGACAGTTTTTGAAGACGGAGAGGTCAATGGGTTTGCCCCCATCCGGATTTATGGCATCAAGAATAACGGTTACAAGCGTCTCGAAATTATTCAAATTTATCCACTGAAGCAAATTTTCATTTACAGGGAATGCCGTGGGAAGTAATCCGTCGTTACTGATGTCCACGATCCGGAGGCTACCCTGGTTTTGTATCCCATCTGACAAGACGGCTACAATATCATCAATCTTATGGTGTCCCAATACTATCCGGAGTTTTATTTCGATGGCTTCTAAATTCGTAACTGATGCCAGATTTTTCAGGTCCTCCTTGTCGACATGTAATGGATGAGGATGGCAGCCGCCAGTGTCCAAGAATAGCCCTAATCGCTTCAACCCTTTCGGGTTTTTGTTCATTATCTTAATAATTGTTTGGAAAGTAATGGAGAAGTCTCTGGATATTCCCCCGACATTTAAAGTCTTCAGTTTCGGGAATTTAGACCTTCCGAATTGAGCTAATATTGAATCTGTACGTTCCGGATCTCCCCATCTGATGCTGAAGTCAATGTCAACGTTAATCCGAAGCGTTTCCAGGTTTTGAAAGTCGTAAAAAGAATCCAGCAGGAATTTGTGTGACATTATGCCGAAGGAAAGTCCCAGCCATAGCGATTTAAGGGATTTCGAAAAAAACGTAAGCAATTCTCCTACATTTTCTGGTAGAACCTTCTCGTTGGGTCTGTTAGAGTATCGATTGCGTTTGAATTGCTTGAATGACAGGCTCCGCACTAGATTGGGACGTTGGAAAATCAGCTCCGGTCGCTGTCGGGTTGGGTCGGGTGTCGAATTTCCAATCCGGTATTCGTAGTCCATAAGATGATCGATTTCCAAGTTGACAATCCGGAGTCCAAGAATTTGGTGACAGTATGGGGACCTCTCATCGAATTTGATGCTAAAGTTGAACAGGTTTTTGATTTCCGACTCCCATTTTTTGCAGACGAGCCGAAGCTTGAGAACTTCGTTTTGAGGGAGCTTGTTAAAAATTTTTCCACGGATCTAGAAATCATAATCAAGGTTCATTTAATAATTCAAGTGCTGTGTGACTACTGTGATTTTCTATTAATTGTGTTGTCTAAATTCTGGTCTATAAATGGAAGAATTTTTATTATTGTAATATTGACTATTCAACATTCGCTGCAGTGCAGTGGTTTGTTTGTATTTCTATATGGGAATCTAGGAATTGAACTTGAAATGTCATTTGAATGGGGGTAGCCATGCAAAATACAATTTAATCACAACAAATTAAATTCATTATATAATTTTGAATATGAATTATTTGTTTAATTTGTTTGTAGTTCTTTTCACATTTTTTGTCGTTTGTAGTTGTAACAGTGTGAACTGTAAATCTTATTACTTGTTCACTTGCAAGTTTAATTATTAATTAAAGATATTGCAATATCAAATATTTGTACATGATACATGACACATGAATGATGTTCAATTTCAAATTTTACATTGATAATATTAGATTTACATTCCCACATAAAATTATAAATTGTGAATTGTATTAAATAAAGTCAAAAGTGCAAAGAGTAACCTAACCTCTTCCGGTAGAGTAAGTATAGGATGATTTCCATTGTTCTCTTGAGCAAACTCCATGTTAAATGGCCACCCACCGGTCCGGAATTCGAAATGTTTAACTAATTATCGTGTATTTAAATTTAATTAAACAGATGATATTAGAGAATTTTGAGATGGATTGTTTTGGTGATTCATGATTGCAAATTGGGAGAAGAATGTTGCGATTTATGATGTTTATATTTGTGTGTATATATCCACGTGCTACTGGTTGACTGCGTGCAGCTTTTCGTCTTTTGTCTTTTGATTACTTTGGAATTTGGATTTTTGGATCCTCTCTCTTATTCCATAATCCATATTCTCTCATAGCCTACCAAGAACTACCAAGAACCAAGTCGTCGCTTTCATTCAAACGATTCATAGAGATATCCTTCCAACGACTGACTATTTTGCTACTAAAAGTAATCCACAAAACAAGGGAACACTTTCAGATGTAAAATCCCGTTTTGATTTAAACTTGTCTCATTGGAACGAGAAAGTAAAATAACAAAACTTTAGCATTGAGTTGAGATTAAATCGTTTTGGCGTTGTAAAGCCGGAAGGTCCAGACGTCCAGATGCGGGCGCTATGCTTTGTGCTTTAGTAATGCTCCTTTTGTATTTTGTGGAAATAAATGCTCCTACTGCATTCTGGCACAATACTATTTTATCGCTTCTCCAATGTTGACTTCCTACGTTCTCTTTTGGGAAAACTCCAAAAAGATGGGAAAGAGGAAAATTCTACCTCTTTTCTTGTTACCCCTCTACTTGTCATGTAGAAATTGTAGAATACGTTCATATTTTAATTTAATGAACGATCGTTCATATATGGAATACCCATCGTTCAAATCAAAGAAGAATTTCTTGTTACAAATCTTCTAACCTACTACGCACGGTCAGGTTTCAATTTAGAGAGTAAAAAAATCGCTGGTCTGACATTTAATAAACAATTATCCATTGATGCAAATAATTTTTATTGGTTCTCCCTTGCAGTCTAGTGCCTATAAAATAATTTCTATACTTAATTAAATATACTTTTATGATAAACGGAATAAAGTGACGGATCCTAGGAAGCACCGTTTTAAACAAAACAGACATTTAAAGACGTAACAAGCTTTGTATTTGTATTACTTTCTTGATCCTCATTTTGTTAGCAATCTATATTGTCAGTTCAGTTTGATCAACTCAACCTCAATCGATGTATTTGGATATAAACTATTTTAGGTTTCTGAATAAATTCTAAAAATATATATGCACAACCACAAAAATATAGATACCGAGTTACCACCTTACCACATACTATGTTGGTAGTACAATGGGAAAATCTAATAAATTCCAATACGTTCACGTTTTTAGATTTATGGTAAATACCAGTCACCAGTGACTCATAGAATCCGTAGCTGTATTTTCCATAGTTCAGACGGATGGGAATGAACCCTGAAGTCTGAACCGTTTAGTCAAAAACCGAATCCGATACAATAAATTAAAGTTTTAAATTTCGATCAGACAATGAGTTTTCGAAACCAAATTGTAAGATTATATCTTTTTATACAGTACTGTTGAAAGCAATTAAATGACCATTTTTGTCATTCTCTTCTCATTCATTCGCGAATTTAATAATCATACTTTTATGCAAAATGGTTAGTTTGTTACAAGGTTTCAAATTCCGCTGTAACTGACATTCAGTTTACAATGAAATATCATGGATGATTTTTATGTATTGCAGATATATCAAGCGATGACACATATCGTCCGTCTCTGCGTCTGCAAAGACCATTTGAAGCAAGGGAATTCTGGTTTTTGATATTATGTGTTTATGAGTGTGGAACAGACTTTTCATTTTGAGAACGTACAAAAAAGTATATTAAGAAGATCAGTATATTAGTAGTAAGAGGGTTTGTTTTAATTAAATTGAATGTTTGGTACTTCTATTAGCTCGCTTCATAAATTTATTGGGCAACGATGACTAAAAGACATTCAAATAGTTACCCCTTGGCTTATTTTCGTACATTAAAATGACGATTGACTGTTATCATCAGCGGAGCCAATTCGGAGATCCAAGAAACGAAATTACATTTGTCCTTTGCACATACAAGGACACCTATGCATTCTAATCCTTCTGTTCAGTACTGTCACAGTCAAGATCCTGAAGAATGCTGCTAAAGCTAATTCTCAATTCAGAATTCAGGTGCCAACATCTTTTCATGATGTGTCCGTGCCTAAAATTGTCATAAATTGAGTCAAAGGTGAAATTTTGAATTTTTATTTTAATGTTTGCTTACAAGTAATCCGACGCGAACGAAGGTTTATGTAGTCGAGCTCCATTTTTCAGTTGTTCCACAAAATCAGAGCTCCACGAAAGAACACTCCAAGGAAAATCTCCGAATGTATAAAGTTCCCAAAGCGTGACACCATACGACCAAACGTCAGATTTTGAGGAAAATTTCAAATCCGTTAAAGATTCCGGAGCCATCCATCGCCAAGGAAGGATCTAACCATCAATACATTCTAAGGATTGATGAACCATTCAATTAATAACCCGAAATCACTTAAAATAGTATCTTCAAAATGTCATACAGAACTATTGCTTTTAGCACAAGTAGCGTAATTGTAAAGTCGCATCGACATTCCAAAATCCGTGATTTTTGCGCTACGATTTTTATCCAAGAGAACATTTCTTGTTGCAAGATCTCCATGTATGATCTGAAATAAAACGATTAATTTCATTACAAACAAACGTACATCTTTACATATAACCATTTACTATTTTACATGTCTTGATTCAACAAATTCCATGGCAGAGGCTATTTGAACACTCCATATCTTCAATTCCTTCAACTGAATGTTCGTAATATTATATGGAAAGCAGTCAGACCTCCTAAGAGCTCTTAAATATTTTTCTAAGCTTCCTAGGGAGCAGTATTCCATGACAATGCCTTTGTATTTTTCTGAAAACCAACATCAGTTTTAACAAGCCTACAATGCTAACAGGAGCTAAAAATTTTGTGTTTAAAGTTACGCTTCCAGATGATTCCAAATGCTTTAACCAAGTTCTGGTGGTCTTGTGCAGCGAGGAGAGACTTCATTTCCGAAAGTAGCGGCTTTAGCAAAGCTTCGGTCTTCTCAAATTTTAAAACCTTAACGGCGATAGGAATGGATTCCAATCCACAGAACCCACGCCGCAGGGTTCCCTTGTAAACGTCACCGAATGTCCCTTCGTCCATTTTATTGTATTCCATTGTGATGTCTGTAAAACATATTGATCATTTTTCTTTTGTAATTTCTCCAGCGGTTTTATAATTTAAACGACCCAATGATTACCTAGTTGTAACCTCCAATTGGGAATCCTGACACTCTCGAGAATACCTTTCGCGTCCTTGTTAAAAAGTTGAGAGCAGTATTCGGTGGTATGAACGATTTCGATCGGAAATTGTTTCCTCAATCTAATTAAGCTAATGTAGTATTTAATTTCACACAATTCTAGGCAAAATATCATCCGTAAACATGCTCTGTACACGAAGGCGGAATGAGTGAGATGTGTTAATATTTGTACATGAGTACGGATAAGCCTTTCACACGAAATCAGCCCAGCCGACATGATGATGTACAAAAATATGTTGATGTTGTAGTACGCTCTTAGGACGAAAGGGTTTTGCTGAAAATATCGGGGCGATGATTTAAAGTACCAATTAAAAAATACAGATAAGAAAATTCGACTTTAAATTATCCTGACCTTTTTCACCCCAACAAAGAGAATAATGAAATTCAGACCAAACAGTACGGATGCAGCTTTTGTTGTCCACCAAATATAATAACCGATTGCCCCTAATAATAGCACGCTAAATGAGAGGTTAAGCACATTTTTGTTAAAGGTGAATATTGGAGAGAGTGAAGTATTGTTTCAATTTCTCTTAAGATTAGTGCAGTGGGTAAGTAGTTGGCGAAGGATTTTTTTCAAGACTTATGGTAGGTAAGTTAGTCTTCCATAATACTCATATATCTTACACATGCTTAAAAACGCAAAGTAGATTAGTTTTAAATATACAACTCACCGGGTTGAAGCATAGCTAGAATCCCTTCAGGGGCATCTTTAAGCAAAGAATAACATAAAAACAGCAAATTTGGCAAAATATACTAAAACCAAACAAAAATTCAAAGATTGTATATTTGCACCTTTTTTACAAACAGTTAATTTAATGCACAAATTACCCAGTGCATAGCTCCATGAATTAAGAGTAGCTTTTTAATTCTGACTCCTAACATTCTCCCTGTCACTGGAAAGTCATTCTCCATTTTCAATATTTCTAGGAATTCAAAGATAACCGGTGTTTGGAAGGAAATTGTCCATAACCATATGAAATACATTATTTCAAAACTGATATGCGGTAGCTTTGTCCCTTGAGTGATTTTCGACAGTTTTACAGCATAAAGACAATGAAGAATGAGGTACAAGATTCCATGTGATATCCAATATGTCTTTAATTTGTTGATGTTTCTCTAATTAAACGATGTAGTAAAGGAACGAGATTGTCATCAATTGGGTAATCATGTTCAGATGCATAAATAACTTGTAAATCAGTTAATCAACCTGTTGAATGCTGATGTGTAGTAGGTAAACCAGTCCCAAGTCTGTCAACACGCATACCGCCAGTAAAATAAAAATTATAGTTGAATGTCGGTCTGTAGAAACAAATATAATACGCCAAGCGTTAGCAAATTTACTTTAAATTGTACAAAAATACCGAGTGTGAAGTATTTCGCACGGATGCAGGCTGTGAAACAATTTAAATCACGAATAAAATTAACGCCAGCTTCATCATAAAAAGAGTTATTCACAAATTATCTATATTTTCAAATACAATAAAACATGGTGTGTAGAGGCCACGAAAAGTTCGGCAGGGGCCAACGAGTTCTATGCTGGGGTAACCTATAGATTGGACGACAACTTTAACCTTAGTTCCCCAGTCACCTCACCTACCTCTCATTCCTAACATCATAATCTAAATAAACTGTTTTTTTTTCACATTTTGCATATAAGCCATTACATATAATATTTCATGCAAAATATTTCCATTACCGGCAAGGAGGAAAAATGATTTAAAACAATAGAATATGAGATGGTTGAAATACCATTAAACAATGCTTTCCCTTGAATTAGATCCAACACATCTTGTCCAGGAAATGCGTAGCCGACCAATATCTAATTAATTTTTTTAAATTAGAAATTAAAATTTGGAAACCAAATGAATGGACTTGAATTAAAATAGTTGATTATATATTATGACACAACGATTTCTAACCGGACACAAAATTCCATAAATGCGTAATTGAGTTTCTATACTAGTACGTGGAGGCATTTCCGAGCCCGTGCAGAGTCAACAGTATAATTGTTTTGACTGGAAAAGTCAATATTTCAATCCATTTGTAATTAACTATACTAGTACTTATCCAATTTCAACAAAATTCCGTTCCTAAAAACAAATATTAAAGTCATTTTCCGGCTTTGGTTTCCTATTATTCTTTCTTTTCCTTACCGCATTGAACATTGAAACCATTTTAGCGAAGACAGTTTGACACAGTTTGGATTCGTAATAAACTTTGAATTGATTTGTTTGTCATTAATTATGAACACAGATTATTACTACCGCTACATAAAATCAACCTTGATTTGTTTTGAGTAGAAAGTATTTTTATTCATCTTCTATAAATAAACATGGCTATCACATAAAATAAACCGTCAAGAACGCACATCAAAAAAGGGTGAAAACCCACGATTCCCAAGACGTCGAATCACATTTAACGTCGCTATCCGACAAGTACGATAGTATTGTACAAGAATCTCAACTTTCCCCAGCCATAGAGTGAATTTCTATACATCGTTGAAGAGCACTTGACAGTACCAACCATTTATTACGTATGTCAAGTTGTAATTTAAAAAAAATGTACCTTTGATCGCATACCCATGACCTTTGACCTACATGACCTACGGACGAACTCGGCCTCCGCAGGAAGGTCATAACTGGGTTTCCGAAAAATAATTTCGAAATATTCAACCGTTTGAGAGTTAGAGCACGAACGGACGGATGGACGATCAGAGTAAAGCCATAAAAGGGTTTCACAATTTTAAACTACCAAAAACTGACCTAAATCTATCTATGATGTGACAACCGTAAATGATTAAATGTAGAGATTAATAACAGTTAAAATAACCGAATATGAATTACCTAAAATTCGATATATATATTACAGGGTGTCCCACAGAACTTCTCTTTAATTCAGCCGAAAGAAGTAAGTAGGTAAATGTAATCAGAGCTGACTTTAATTTAAACTAATTTTCTTATCATTTCAGCTTATTAGTTTAGAATGTCGATTCCCTTCTCTATCAACGAACTTCCGCTTGCTGTGTTTATAAATCATTTTTATATTTAAATTTTTAAATGCATCTGTTAGCATCCTGAACATCCCGATCGTACGGTATATTTAAATGCATCCTTTTCTTTGGCTGCTTTCAAGTTCCCTTTCATAGCTCAGTTGTTGGTAGAGCGGTGGACTTTAGTCGAAAATCAACAGATAGGTCACTGGTTCAAATCGGCTTGAAAGGATTTTTTTTTGTGGTTCAGCGTTTGCAATTTCTAAAACACATCCTTTTAGTTGAGAACATTTATTGGAAGTACCTGAGTGTTTTTAATGGATTACTTTATTCCAGCTCACCACATCTTTTTTTAATTACGATTTTTAATCAGCGCTTACCGTTTTATCCACAATTTAAGAAAAATTTGGAATCTTCCCACAAATAAACGAATGATAATTGTAATTAAATGCAATTTTACACAAACTATTAACTTTTAAAAGAACTGTTTTTATGAAAGACGAGCAATAATTTTACTCCTTGATTTATTTACAAACATGAACGTCAACTTTTATAATGAGCGGAACCAATTTGGAAATTCTAGAAATACGATTTTGAATCTCCTGTTCAGTACCTTCACAGCGAAGATTCTGAAGAATGCTACTAAAGCTAATCCTCAATTCGGAGTTCAGATGCCAACATCTTTTCATGATGTGTCCGTACCTGAAATTGTCACGAATTAATTGACAGATGTTAAATTTGAAACTTCAAGGTTTATAATCGCAGAATTTTTACATATTTAAAACATTGTTTACAAGTAATCCGATGACAACGAAGGTTTATGTAATCGGGCTCCATTTCTGAGTTGTGCCACAAAATCGGAACTCCACTGAAGGACACTCCAAGGAAAATCTCCGAATGTATAAAGTTCCCAAAGCGTGACTCCATATGACCAAACATCGGATTTTGAGGAAAACTTCAAATCCGTTAAAGATTCCGGAGCCATCCATCGCCAAGGTAGAATCTAGGCCATCAGGACATGTTGGTATTGAATATCAATTAACAATAATAATAATTAATAACCATAACTATTTGAAATTTAGAATGGCATACAGAACTATTGGTTTTAGCATAAAGTTCGTAATTGTAAAGTCTCATCGACAGTCCAAAGTCAGTGATTTTTGCAGTACGAGTTTTATCTAAAAGAGCATTTCTTGTAGCAAGATCTCCGTGTATGACCTAAAATGACACTTCCTTAAATATTGTGAATTAATTTAGGCAGAATTGGCTGTACGTAAAAAATTGTACATGTCTTGATTCAATAAATTCCATGGCGGAGGCGATTTGAATACTCCAAACTTCCAGTTCGTTCAAATGAACCTTCGTATTATTATATGGAAAGTCGTCAGATCTTCTTAGAGCTCTTAAATGTTTTTCTAAGCTCCCCAGGGAGCAGTACTATATTATGTCAGCACAGTAATTTAATCAATAAAAAGGTTAATAAAAGGTAAAGTTTAAATATCTTGGGTTTATATCCATAATTTAGATACTTTGGAACTATAATTAACCTTCCTTAAGGTTGAAAGGAATTTTTATTTATTCTACACTATTTAAGTTAAAAATCAGTTCAGAGCTGCAATCTTGCATATAGACTAATTCCACCCGCTAGACGTCAATTCGCAGAAATTAGGATTTTCGTAATCAACAGAGTCGAATCAGTCTACATGAAAGATTACAGCTCTTAACTCGTGTGTCACTTAAATAGTGTCTATCGCCATTTAAGCTTTTCAGTGTCCCATTGTTGGTGCATCCTTTTAGTTGAGAACATTTATCGAGGACCCGAGCCCACATTCAAGCTCACCACAACAATCGGTCTCATTTAGTATTTTTATTCAAACTAGTAAATGATTGAAACGCAGAGATTTAGTATTTTTAATCCAGACCTATCGCTTTGTCCGCAATTTAAGAAGAATGATAAATGTTACCACAAATAAATGAATGATTATTATAATTAAATGCAATTTTGTTTTACAAATTGATTTTGAAGCGAACTTTTTTAATGATAAATGAAAGCTCCAATTAAGCCTTGATTTATTTAAAACAAAACGTACTTTTATTAAAAACGGAACATATTAATAGAACACGGAAAAACGAAATTCCACTTGTCTATTTCACGGCAAGGAAACCGGATATACATTTTGATATACATGTTCAGTACCTTCGCATCTAATTGTAAGATCTTGAAGAATACTGCTAAAACTAATCCTCAATTCCGAATTCAGATGCCAGCATTTTTTCATAATGTGTCTGTACCTAAAATTAAAAAATATAAGTATTTTCAGCTGTTAAATTCAGAGTTTGATCTTCTAAATTGCCTAATTGTAAAATTTCGTATTTAATTCACTGCGTACAAGTAATCCGATGACAACAATGGTTTATGTAGTCGAGCTCCATTTTTCAGTTGTTCCACAAAATCAGAGCTCCACGAAAGAACACTCCAAGGAAAATCTCCGAATGTATAAAGTTCCCAAAGCGTGACACCATACGACCAAACGTCAGATTTCGACGAAAATTTCAAATCCGTTAAAGATTCCGGAGCCATCCATCGCCAAGGCAGAATCTGACCAATCAAGGAAAACCTTCAGAATTATTAACTGATAAACCTATCTCGCATAATTTATTAATATAGAATCCATAAGATTTCGTACAGAACTATTGCTTTTAGCAAAAATTTCGTAATTGTAAAGTCGCATTGACATTCCAAAGTCAGTAATTTTTGCTGTTCGATTTTTATCCAACAGAACATTTCTTGTTGCAAGATCTCCGTGTATGATCTGAAATTTCACAGCATTAAATGTTGCGCATCCTTTTGATTGGAATTATCTGAACATAGAACACTGTACTTGTCTTGATTCTATAAATTCCATTGCAGAGGCGATTTGAATACTCCAAGACTCCAGCTCCTTCAACTGAGAATTTGTAATATTATACGGAAAGTCGTCAGATCTCCTAAGAGCTCTTAAATGTTTTTCTAAGCTCCCAATGGAGCAGTATTCCATGACAATCCCTTTGTATTGGGCTAAAATTCAAAATCAGTTGCTCATGATCTAAGTCAATCAATAATAAACCGTTGCGAACGCACGTACTAAAGGGGTGAAACAACACGAACAACTCAAGACGAATAACATTTTTTAGCGCTACAGGACAAAGAAAATCCCATATCGTCCTATTTATTGCGGGCACACCCTCTAGTGTTGGTATGGGGTGGTCCAATACGTTGCACTGCTATTTCCTGGCCCGTAGAAGGCATTTGACACAAAAATCTAAACTTGCGCTATATGGCGCGGGCACACCCCCTAGTGTCACTGAAGGTGGTCCCATAAGCATTAATGTTGTATTAGAAGCATAGCTAGAATAGCTAGATTGCGATATTAAATTCACTTTTGTAAATTCAACGGTTATAGTTCATTATATATACTGTACAAGTAGACAACAAACAGTTTGTAATATATAGGCAACTGTTATATGAATGTAAAGTTTCGAATTTTTTGTGAACCATGGGTGTGACCGATTTTATCAGAAAACGATAGGCTTATGGTCAGGCAAACGTAGATCCAAAATGTAAAAGAAAAAATTAAAAAACTTCAACCGTTCGACCGCTAGAGTGCAACCGGACGGACGGACATGATGAAAGCATTAAGGGGTTTCACCCCTTAACAAGGATTTTGTGATTAAAGTCACCCTTCCAAATGATTCCAAATGCTTCGACCAAGTTCGGATGATTTTGAACAACGAGGAGGGACTTGGTTTCCGAAAGTAGCGGCTTTAGGAAACCTTCAGTTTTGTTCAATTTTAAAACCTTAACGGCAACAGGAATAGATTTAAACCCACAGAAACCACGCCGCAGGGTACCCTTGTAAACGTTACCGAATGTTCCTTCCGCCATTTTATTATGTTCCATTGTTACGTCTATAAAATAAGGTCAAAATTCTTTACAACGTCTCAGCAGATTGTTCAATTTAAACGCCAAAATGGTTACCTAGTTGTAACCGCCAATCTGGAATCCTAACAGTCTCGATAATACATTTCACGCGGTTGTTGTCAAAGAGTCGCGAGGAATATTCGCTAGTATCAACGGTTTCAATTGGAAATTGTCTCCTCAGTCTGACTAATTTGATGTAGTATTTTATTTCACACAATTCCAAGCAAAATATCAACCGCAAACAAGTTCTATACATCAATTCGGAATGAGTAGTTAACTTTGGCAAGTGGAAACGAATTGCCCTGACTGTGCCAACGGTCACAGCCGACAGGACGAGGTAGAAAAATATTTTGGCGACATAGTATCCTCTTAAAAGAGATGGGTTTTGCTGAAATTTAAATAACAGCATTACAAGTGCCCAAGTAAATTAATAAATTTTACAAATCAACAATGGGAACCTTTTTCACTCCAATAAACAGAACGATGGAATTAAACGCCAAGCATAATGTTGTAGCTCTAATAGTCCAGGTCAGCCAATAACCGATCGCTCCTGTTAAAGGCATGTAAGCGTGAAATATTAAATATTAGAAGAATAAATTGTACTGTGTTCCGGAAAAAAATGGTGGGGAGAGTTTATTTCAAGCTTTCCTATAGTTAGGAAGATGGGAACGATTTTTGTTATTATCATTATCATATCAACCAAACTCACCAGGTTCAATCAACTTAATCATCTCTGCTGGAGCATCTTTAAGCAACGCGTAATGCAAATACACGAAATGTGGCACAAAATACTGAAATCACAAAACCCTTGTGGTGTTAGGATTTTATACAGAAATGGTCAGAATACTTGTATTTTTATAAATGCAGAAATTACCCATTGTAAAGCTCCTTGAATACAGAGAAGCTTTTTTATTCCGATTCCCAATAACTTACCAGTCATGGGAAAGTCACACTCCAGTTTCAGCGTTTCTAGGAATTTGAACAAAACTGGTGCTTGCAAGGCAAATATCGCGAACCATAAGAAATACATTATTTCAAAACTGATATGAGGTAGATGTATCCCGTTGGAGCTTTTTGACAGTTTTGCAGCATAGAAACAGTTTATAATGAAGAATAGGATCCCATGTGTTAGCCAATATGTCTTTAATTTGTTGATGTTTCTCTAATTAAACAATTCATTGACACTACTGTTGAATGTTATAAATTAGAACATTGGAATTTCTTAATCAACAGTAAATTTTAATCTGTTACTCACTTGTTGAATGCTAATATGTAGAAGGTAGACCAGTCCTAAGTCTGTCACCACGCATAACGCCAATAAATTGAAAATTATTATTGAAAGCCGATCTGTAGAAATAAATATGCGAACCGTTTGATATTTTTCTTTAAAAACATCCGTTTTGACGAATATAAGCCGAATGTAGGCTGTAAAACAGCTTAAATCACGAATTTAAATGACAAGTTGTTGCGTAACTAAAGTATCTAGACTGACGAACGGAAATGAACATACCTTTTGAAATTTTTTGGTTAAGTTTATAACCTCGAAAAAGTTAAGAAATCGCTCAAAGATTTGTTCATAAAATCATGTACATAGTTTGTTGTAAATATCAGATAAGCTATATTAATTCGTGTAAAATGTTTCAATTTCCTGCAAAGACACAGGATTCAAGGCCATAAATCATCGTAACGCGTACAGCTAAGTGATTAAAATATAAATTTGTAACTGTGTAATGCAGTATATAATAGTTATAAATGTTGTATCTGGTTTTGACGACTTCTCATTGGATCAAAGGTAAAATTGCATTATTGTTGGCGATCACGCTATAATAATTAGGATCAATATAATTTCCAAACACGAAGATTTTCTAACTTTGACTTCTGAACAAGATATCTGAAAATATTTTATCTGTTGGTTTTATAAAAATTCTCGTTAAAATTTCAACACTAAAAAATTAGTTGTCAATTTTAAGTCAAACCGTTCCAGATAGAAAACAGTTTAAAGGGTGCTATCTGACACCTATTTGCCCATAGCTGTAATTAGTCTGGAACCCTAATTTACACCAAAACCCCGGGTTACACGCTCTTGTATTACTCGCAACGATATAGGTTTATTGATAGCCATATAAATGTGGTCATTGTAATATAGATTAGGACAAATGGCAAAGTTATTGTGGGGAATGGAGATGGGCATAGCGTTTATGCATGGCAAGTGGTTCGAAAGTTATCGCACAGACGGACGGACAGATGGGTCATTCGCATGATGTGTTTTCAACACTTAACAAAAAAGAGAACTCGGCTTAATTACCATGAAATATTGATTTTCCTCCAATTAAATCCAAAACATCTTGTCCTAGATATGAGCAGCCCGCAAAAATCTAATCAATTGTTTAAAATATCAAATTAAAATTAGAAAACCAAAACTATGGACTTAAATTATTTATAACAATTAATAACCGGGCACAAGATTCCGTAAATGTGTAGTTGAACTTCTGTACTAATATTTGGAGGCATGTCCTAAGTCCGAACCCGTGCACAGTCAATAGTTTTATTATTTAGGCTGCAAAAATGAACCGCAATTGTCAAATTTTTAACTAGATTCTGTTCCGAAATAAACCTGCATTAAAGTAATTTTCCGCCTTTTGGTTTCCTATAATTCTTTTATTTTCCTTCCCGCATTGGACATTTCTACCATTTTCGCAATGAAAGATATTTTGGATACGGGATAAACCTTGAATTGATTTGTTTATCGTTTTTGATAAACACAGGATATTACTGCCGTTCCACCACATCAGTCTCGATCTATTTTGAATGCCAAGTATTTTTATTCACCCTCCATTAATGAATGTGGCTAATTTTAACCTAAAAAATATAATACAAAGGGGCACGCCCGGACCGATTCAGTAAAGTTTTGCACAAGTTCCGGTGCGACTTCATTAGTATTTGTGAAAATTCCCAAACTTGTTTAGAAATCGTCAAGAAAATGGCAACACATGGGGACCGAGCAACCTAAAAAACTGTTGATTTTTTCCTTTAAATTTTGGATCTGACCAAAAAGCAAATATAATGCTATCATTATGGGAGCGATAAAATGGGACAGGGATAAATCTAGCGTTTGGTTCTTCTGGCTAACAATAAGGTCCTTCTATTTTCTTGAAGATTTCAAAACTAGTGATGATTTCCATATAATATACCAATGAAATCAGAATGAAACGTTGAAAATAATAATTGTAAACAGCATATTATGTCAATTCAGTAATCACATCGATGGAATGGCTAATGAAATGAAAGTTAATAGGCAGTTCGGTAACATTACGGTTTCTGGGGCTGACAAAATATGACAAGTTTTTTCCCTCCACTGAAAAAAAAAACGAAAAGTGCTCGGATCGACCTCAAACTTTGGATCTACATCGATCAAAAGGGTGTGGTCATTTTTTAGGCGCCGCCGCCGAAATAGCCTATCGCGCTTAAACCGCCGAATTCGACAGGGGTACCCGCTGACACAAGAAGTACGCGAATCTCGAACTACCTGACATTTTTTTGTCTCCGCGAAAATATCGTTCAAAAAATCTCCGCATATGTGCAAATGACTAAACCACGTATGGAATGTTCCATTTAAGTTAGGTTAGGTTACTTTCCAAATTAAAAAAACTATTTACACACTAAAACTCAATGTTTAAGCCTAATGCTAATTAAGTTTTAGTGGTTTTAGCTGCTTGCGCATGTGCGGGGACTTTGGCAAAATTCGACTGCACCGTCATCCGGGGAAAGCTAACCTGATATTGCGAGATGATAGGGGCAACTGAAAAAATCTAATTTTTGAACTTTGATCACAGATTAGAAATTAATTAGACATATTAAAATTTTAGAGGGCACCTTTCCCTGAAAAAGAGGGGTATGGTTCAGATCGGGAAGGGGCATGGTTCATACCGAGAGTGGGCAAATGTGAAAGGGGGCACCATTCCCTTTTAATAATGATGATCTTCTCATTTATTGGAGTCACGTTAATATACTGCCATTAGTGCCATTCTTCACTTGTATTTATTTTTATGCAAAATGTCGCTCTTGTTGCAACTCTAAACTATAGCTTAAAAGCTCTAGTTTTTTTAATAAATTTATTCTTAACAAAACTAAGGGAGTAACAACATTCCGCTGTGACTGGCATCAGTCAACAATAAAATGACACCAATGATTATTTAAGTCAACTTTTAAAATCAGCCGGAGAAATTTAGAAATTCTAGAAATTCGAAAATCCATTTGTCCATTAGTTGGTCAGGGCATATGCATTTTGAACCCCTTCTTCAGTACCGTCAAATTGAATATTCTGAAGAATGCTCCCAAAACTAATTCTTAATTCAGAATTCAGGTGCCAACATCTTTTCATGATGTGTCCGTACCTTAAATTGACACAAAAAATACACATGAGAAATTGATTTTAGAATTGCATATTTTAATCACTGTTTACAAGTAATCCGATGCAAAAGAAGGTTTCTGTAGTCGAGCTCCATTTTTCAGTTGTTCCACAAAATCAGAGCTCCACTGAAGAACACTCCAAGGAAAATCTCCGAATGTGTAAAGTTCCCAAAGCGTGACTCCATACGACCAAACGTCAGATTTCGACGAAAATTTCAAATCCGTTAAAGATTCTGGTGCCATCCATCGCCAAGGTAGAACCTATTAATCGACCAAAACAATTTAAAATGCACTTAATTTAAAAACCATAATTCCTTAAAGTAGCATCTAGAAATCTTCATACAGAGCTATTGCTTTTAGCATAAAGCTCGTAATTGTAAAGTCGCATCGACATTCCGAAATCAGTGATCTTTGCGGTACGATTTTTATCCAATAGAACATTCCTTGTTGCCAGATCTCCGTGCACGATCTTTAATGAAAATTAGTTAAAGGTTACGAATCAATTTCATTGGGATTAGTTATGCGTATAAAATTATACATGTCTTGATTCAATAAATTCCATCGCGGAGGCTATTTGAATACTCCAAATCTCGAGCTCTTTCAATTCAACGCTTGTTATATTATCTGGAAAATCGACAGATTTTCGAATAGCTAGTAAATGTTTCTCCAAACTTCCAAGACAGCAGTATTCCATAACAATTCCTTTGTATGTTTCTGAAATTCAGAACTTGTTTTTATCAGGATATAGCGTTCAGGATATTAGGAATTACGATTTTGTGTTTTAACCTACCCGTCCAAATGATTCCAAAAGCTTTGACTAAGTTCTGATGATTTTGGGCTACAAGAAGCGACTTCATCTCAGAGATTAAAGGCTGTAGGAACCCCTCGGCTTTATTCAATTTCAAAACCTTAACGGCTACAGGAATGGTTTCCAATGCCAAGAACCCACGCCTCAGGGAACCGTTATAAACGGTACCGAATGTTCCTTCTGCCATTTTGTTATAATCCATTGTCACATCTGTAAAATTCATATCTTTTTATTCTCAACTTAAAATTCAACAAATAAATTAAGATGCTGATAGTACTGCTTCATTTAAGTAATTTAAACCACCACCAGATCAATACCAAGTTGTAACCTCCAATTCGGAATCCTAACAGCCTTGATAATAGATTTAACGTCGTTGCTGAAGAGTCGAGAACAATACTCAGTGGTATGAACCATTTCAATTGGAAATTGTTTTCTAAGTTTAAGTAAGTTAATGTAGTATTTAATTTCGCACAATTCCAAACAAAATATCAGCCGCAAACAAGCTCTGTAAACGAAGGTGGAATGAGTAGTTAACTTTGGTACGTGAATGCGGAGGACCCGTTCCATCGTCACCGTTGCAGCCGATAGGATAATGAACAAAAATATTTTGGTGATAAAGTACGTTCTTAGAGCCAATATGTTTTTCTGGAACAAAAGTAATAACGCTGCTTTAACCCTTTCCAGTGACAAAAATATTAATATAATTTTACCGATCAGATTCAAAATTCAATTAATCTGACCTGTTTCACGCCGACAATCAGAATCAGGGAACTAAGAGCTATGGATAATGCAACTAGTCTAAAACACCACGTCAGATAACTGATTGCTCCTGTAAGTGACAAGTAATATGAGGGTTTAAGCACATATTTACGATATGATTATATTTAACGAATAGATTGTCTTAATCCTTCAAAAAAGGAGTTTATGACGGTGAGAATTGATTTTAAGATTTACAGTAGTTCTGTTATAGATTCACATTAATTAACTCACCGTCACCGGGTTCAATCAATTTTAACATTTGTTCGGGGGCATCTTTACCCAATGTATGATGGAAGTACACCAAATTTGGCAGAAAAATCTGAAAATACAAACCCCAATAATTTAATACATCTATTATTTGAACACTTCAATTTTTGAAAAAATCAATGAAGTGCAAAAATTACCAACTGGCAAGCTCCTTGAACAAACAGCAGCTTTTTGATTCGAATTCCTAATATTTTACCAGTGACCGGAAAGTCATTCTCCATTTTCAATGTTTCTAGAAATTCGAACATAACTAGCGCTTGGAACACAAATGTCCAGAACCATATCAAATAAAACATTTCAAAACTGACATGAGGTAGTTTTGTCTCCTCAGAGTCTTTGGACAATTTTAGAGTGTAGAGACAGTTTAGAATGAGGAATAGGATCCCATGTGCTAGCCAATAAGTCTTTAATTTGTTGATGTTTCTCTAATTAAACAATTCGATGACATTCATGTATTAGAACACTAGCATTTCTTAATAAACAGTAAAATTTAAATCCGTTACTCAACTTGTTGAATGCTAATGTGTAGTAAGTAGCCAAGTCCCAAGTCGGACAGCACACATAAGGCCAGTGAACTGAAAATTACAACTGAAAATCGATCTGTTGAAATAAGGTCAAACGTTATTTTTTTTACTTTAAAATGTTCTAATTCAAGAAATAAAATAAACAAAACGTTTGTCATTTGGATTGATTTGAAATTAATTTCCAAGCTTCGGGACAATTGAAATATGAAAAATTGTGTTGTGCATAAAACCTGTACACCTCGTTACAAAAATTGGATTAATCTATGAGGGAGATATGGGTTTCATGGGATTAAGACCTTGTCGTGGGTTTGACCTTTGACCTATTTCAAATAATGATGCACGAACAGTTTAGGATTGGGTTAAAGATTATTTTAAGCTATAGATGGTGACCGTAGGTCACGAGGTCATGGCAGGATTAGTATGTAGAAGTGGAAGTCTGTTGGGTTAAGTAGGTGGGAAATAGGGACTATGAGATTAGTTAGTCTCGCGAAACAAGAAGTCAAGGAAACAGCGGGAAGTCGAGCAAGAAGTCCGAACGGGAGGAAGGAAGAGCCAACCAGCCGAGCTGCCGGATCGAGTTCCGGGTCGCTGTACTGGATCAACGCAACGGACGTTTGGTTTCCAACGTCCGCCTCACTCTGACTTGAGGTTTGGTTTCCAACCTTGGTTTGGGGCACCTTGAGACTGTTGGTTTCCGCAGTCTGGTTCGTACTTGATAATGGGGTTTAGTGAGACTGGACTGTAGGGTGTTAGGTAGGATAGGTTATCAGTAGTTGGAATGCAACGTTAGGGTTAGTGTGATTAGTGTATCAGAAGTTAATGGCAGATTAGTAGACATCAGTAGTGTTGGTCAAAAGGTCAAGGGTCAAAGGGGTCTTTATTTATGTGGTGTATCTCTCACCTCCAGATATGTATATTAGTTAGATGTATTTATTATTGTGTACTTGTCCTTATTGCATATTGTGTACTGTGTCTTTATTGCATATTGTATATTATCGCATTAGTTAATTATCTGGCATAATTAGTTAATAGTGAACTCGTGTGAGGGATTTATTCCCAATAGTTTGGACCTCTAGAAATTTATTCCTTACAAATGGAGGGGGCAACGATCTTCATAAATTAAACGCAACGAGATTTCATAAAAAATACGCAACGAGATTTCGGTAAATTAAGTTCATAATTTAATTTGTAAATAATTTATCATAATGTTAATTTGGTATCATGGAAAATGATTCACATTTACAAGATGTTATTTCATCATTTAAGGAAGCATTTAATATTGAAGTTAGTGAGTGTCTAGCAGCACAAAGGATTGATTTTGATAGACAATTAGATGAAATTAGGCAGCAGAAAATAGTTGAAGATAGTGTTGTACGGAATTTTTTTATAATCAATAAGTGGCGTAGCAAGTAACGAGAAATTTAAGGGCCGTAGTGAGATTGATAATAAAATTCATATAAATTATAGGGAGTTAAGGATTCCAAAGTATGCAGGTGCATACGAGCCGATTAGTGCATACGATTTTTTGGTGGAAATTGAAAAGTATAGATTGGCTATAGGATATAGTCATGAACAGATTTTAGAATTAGTGATTCCGTTAGCTTTAGTTGAGGAAGCTTATCAGTGGTATGCGTTTACTAAAGAGTATTTAGTAAATTGGGATGAGTTTAAAATTCAATTTCGTAGGGAGTTCCAACCTCCAGGGTATGAAGATGAGTTAAAGAAGGAATTAGATGCAAGGACTCAAGGTAGCCAAGAACCTTTGACTCATTATATTCGAATAATTAGTGAGTTCTATGAGCGATTAGATCCTTCAATAGCAGAAAACATTAAAGTTAATAAAATAATTAAACAGATGCATCCTGAGTATAGAAATAGGTTGTTGAAAACGGGCAAAGATTTTTACTCTGTTAAGCAGTTGTACGATGAAGCTCATTATGCTCAGAAAAGTATTTGGTTAGATAGAAATTATAAGGAACCGAATCAATTTAGTCAGATTGAACCTGCATTAGCATACAAAATTCCACATTCATACTATCAGTCAGATTTGCCAGAAGAATATTACAACTATGGTAATGATATCGGGACTCAAAGTCAACAAATGCATTTTAGTCTAAATAATCAAATTCAAAATAGTAATAGGAATGAATTCAATGCAAATAGTTTTGATATGAAGAATCGATATACACAACCCGTAGAATTATTTTATACGGAAGAGGATACAAGCAGTTATGTAAGATCGCCTATTGAGAATAATGTATATGGAAACCGAAGGAAACCTCGACGAAGATGTTTGCATTGTGATAGGGTTGGCCATGTCGTAAAATTTTGTCCATACAAAGTTCATAGGATTGCTGAAGTATGCATCGTTGAACTTAATGAGGAACTTCGAAATGTATCAAAACCAGATATCAATGAGCAACCAATCAATTTCAGTAAGTGTATTTCGAGCATTTTAGAAACCGGTGCATCCACTTCCATCGTTGAGGATATAATGTGTAATGAATTAGAAATTTGTAATTCAGAATTGAATGAGTTGAATTCTGCATCGGTTAAGGAGAGTACTGTGTGTTGTGACTTGTTAATGTTAGAAAATAGTAAATTATGTGATAAGTTTACGAGTTGTGTTTCGTTACATGAAAAAGAGCATCCAATTGAAGTAGAAATTTTAAATCATATAAGTAGTATGCTATTAGAAGATTGGGTTCAAGGATTTGAATTGGAACGTTGCTTGCCTTTAGATATTGTAGATAGTGATGACAACTTCGAGAGTCAGAAGGTCGCATTTGATCAAGTAGACTGTCGGTATTCCAATATACAGAGTATGGAAGGTTTGGTTGAGGAACCCCTATCGAACCCCACTATTTACTTATACCCCAGTACTAGTGCCGTTGGTCATAGGGACAAACCGACAGATTTTACGAATGATTTAAATGTTGTGGGGGTATTCTACGATGCACGAAGTCAAACTTCTGGGACACAAGGTATTAACTTCAAAGAGAATTTGAAATTGAGGTTAACTAAATCTCCGACAAAAGGATTCAAATTTAAGCTTCGTTTTAATGACTCGACCTCTGAGAAAATGATCCCGTCATCTAAAGACCATGAAGAGATCCTCCTTTTACTCCATTATTCTGGCATCTTCGATAATAATATCTTCAAATCAAAAGCAGCTAGTAGTTTCAGACCGACTGAGAAACCAATTGAATGGTCTTTATAAATATCATAAAATGGATGTAAAATAATGTAACGAAGCATGAATGTAAATTGTTATCTTATTCTGGGTGTCAAAATGTTTAAATTCGAGCAGGCTCATTATGCATACAGTACTTTTGAAAACCGGTCTGGTTTGCAAATAAATTTTGAATCTTAGTGCATTGTATTATTTCATAGGGCAAGTGGATTACCGTTGGTTTAAATGTAATTTTAAAGTTACGATTGTTTGCTTATTTACTGGGTTTGGTGAATCATGGATTACGGTGAATTATTTCGGGTAATTAAATTGAAGAAGTAGCGAATCTTCAAAGTCTTAGTTATGTATTCATGTAAAGTATAACAATTAGTAGTTTATGTCCAGTCTCAAAAGTTAGGAAGGCAATGTTTAATATATATTCGTCAACAGTATGGTGAAGCGTTTGGTCTGGAGTCTTGGAACTTGGATTCTGCAGCTTAATGATCCAAACGTTGGATTCATTGTCGACAGTGGAGATTGCGTTTCATGGTTCTGGGAGTATTTGTTTAACTGTCTGGATAATTGAACGAGCTTTAAGTGCAATTTTAAAAGTGATAGATATAAGTTTACTGATAAATTTTTATTTATTGTATATGAAATTTTGTAAAAGGGTTGAATGATGTTTATAAGTATTAAATATTAATATGCGTTGTCTGAAGGTGGGGGATATGAGGGAGATATGGGTTTCATGGGATTAAGACCTTGTCGTGGGTTTGACCTTTGACCTATTTCAAATAATGATGCACGAACAGTTTAGGATTGGGTTAAAGATTATTTTAAGCTATAGATGGTGACCGTAGGTCACGAGGTCATGGCAGGATTAGTATGTAGAAGTGGAAGTCTGTTGAGTTAAGTAGGTGGGAAATAGGGACTATGAGATTAGTTAGTCTCGCGAAACAAGAAGTCAAGGAAACAGCGGGAAGTCGAGCAAGAAGTCCGAACGGGAGGAAGGAAGAGCCAACCAGCCGAGCTGCCGGATCGAGTTCCGGGTCGCTGTACTGGATCAACGCAACGGACGTTTGGTTTCCAACGTCCGCCTCACTCTGACTTGAGGTTTGGTTTCCAACCTTGGTTTGGGGCACCTTGAGACTGTTGGTTTCCGCAGTCTGGTTCGTACTTGATAATGGGGTTTAGTGAGACTGGACTGTAGGGTGTTAGGTAGAATAGGTTATCAGTAGTTGGAATGCAACGTTAGGGTTAGTGTGATTAGTGTATCAGAAGTTAATGGCAGATTAGTAGACATCAGTAGTGTTGGTCAAAAGGTCAAGGGTCAAAGGGGTCTTTATTTATGTGGTGTATCTCTCACCTCCAGATATGTATATTAGTTAGATGTATTTATTATTGTGTACTTGTCCTTATTGCATATTGTGTACTGTGTCTTTATTGCATATTGTATATTATCGCATTAGTTAATTATCTGGCATAATTAGTTAATAGTGAACTCGTGTGAGGGATTTATTCCCAATAGTTTGGACCTCTAGAAATTTATTCCTTACAAATCTTATTTCACACAAACCATTTGCATCTCTTGCAAGGAAACTGGATTCAAAGCAATAAAAATAAAAATGGCGAACACTACTAAAATACCTTCAAATAATTCTTTCCGTCCAACTAAATCCAGAACATCTGGTCCAAGAAATGCGTACCCAACAAAAATCTAATTAATTTGTTAAAATGTGAAATTAAAAATGGAAATGAATGAATGCAATTACTTGATGACAATAATTTCTAACCGGACACAAAACTCCATAAATGCGTACTTGAATTTCTGTATCAATAATTAGAGACATCTCCGATCTGTCGCACATGTAATCTTATACTTTTCTGGAAAATCAATAATACTTTGTTCAAGGAGAGTGGTTTAATTAAATGACAACTATTAATAGTGCCTTACTACCCTAGATGTTCTCAAATTTTCAAATAATTTTGTCTCCGAAATTAATTTATATTAAAATCATTTTTAGGCTCATGTTTTCCTTTAATTGTTCTTCCTTACCACATTGGATATTTCCACATTTTTGACTAATTGTAAGACAGACAGTTTGGATTCGTAACAAGTCTTGAATTGATTTTTTTATCCTCATAATGCTCATATGTAAGCATCAATGTTGTCACTTTTTAATCAACTCAGTCTCAATCTGTATATGCAAAAACTATTTTTACTTCCAATAAATGAATATAGCTAATTAGGCAAAAAAATTAAACAGCCTACTTACCGCAGTCTATGATGTCAGATTAGAACGGGTAATCCATAAGGTTATTGAAATAAATTCCAGTAAGTATACGATTTAGATTTGTGGTAAATAACAATGACTCAGAGATTCCCACGCCCTGTATTTTCCAGACTTCAGTCAGAATGAATCTGGAATCATTTTGTTAAGATCTAAATACAATATAATATATAAAGTTTAAATTTCAATCTGACAGTACGTTTTTGACACCGAATTTTAACATTAGATTTGTGCTTTATTTTTATATAGTATTGTTCAAAACAATTAAATCACAAGTTTTGTCCATTAGTATTATTTGTTATTATTTAGTATTAGTATTTAAGATCTATAATTAATACACAGCAGAAAGCCTTATTCGGTAGGGAATTTCATACATGTCTCAACCTATGCCACATTCCGCTGTATCTGACACTTAAGTTCTGAATATAATGAAACGAAGGATTATTATGTATCGCACGCGAATGACAAATTGTACATGCATCTGTTAAGACCATAAGAGGACAATGGAATACCATTGGAAAGGTACAATCAAGAACTTTCGAATCGTATTCGTAATTTTGTCACATGGCAGGATAAGACAATCTTGCGATGTTCGATATTTTATGTTCTTTATCACTTTTTGATGCAGTTTTTGTTTTGAATATGTTCAAACAGTTACGATACAGTAGTACATTTATTTGATGGTTTGCTTTAATTAAATAAAATCAACTTTTATGTTTTATAATGAATTTAAAGTGAGTTATTTTGATTTAAATAAAGTGGACCAGGATGAGCTCTAAAATACGATTAATTATTTACTTCTTGATTTATTCATCGACATTAAAATGTACTGTTAACCGTTATCATGAGCGCAACCCATTCGATAGTTCTAAAACTGTGAAATTTCATTTATCCTTTTCACTGAAAACAACATCGTCTATGCATTTTGAACCTCCTGTTCAGTACGGTCACATCTGAGATACTGAAGAATGCTACTAAAGCTAATTCGTACTTCGGAGTTCAGGTTCCAACATCTTTTCATGATGTGCCCGTACCTAAATTGTGACAAAAAATATACATGTTAGAAATTCGGTGTGCGGAGAAAACCGTCCTATCTTAAGCGTCCACGATAAGCGATTATTCTAGAAGGACAAGTGCACTTGCTTATTGCCCGGCCAGCTCGTTTTTCGCTGATGGAGGGCTTACGAAGTGCTTAGGATATGCTCATGTGATGGGGTGCTTTTTTTGCAAATCAGAAATTCAATTTTAACATTGCATATATTTTAATACCGGCTTACAAGTAATCCGATGCAAAAGAAGGTTTCTGTAGTCGAGCTCCATTTTTCAGTTGTTCCACAAAATCAGAGCTCCACTGAAGAACACTCCAAGGAAAATCTCCGAATGTGTAAAGTTCCCAAAGCGTGACTCCATACGACCAAACGTCAGATTTCGACGAAAATTTCAAATCCGTTAAAGATTCTGGTGCCATCCATCGCCAAGGTAGAACCTATTAATCGATCAAAACAATTTAAAATGCACTTAATTTAAAAACCATAATTCCTTAAAGTAGCATCAAGAAATCTTCATACAGAGCTATTGCTTTTAGCATAAAGCTCGTAATTGTAAAGTCGCATCGACATTCCGAAATCAGTGATTTTTGCGATACGATGTTTATCCAACAGAACATTTCTTGTTGCAAGATCCCCGTGTATGATCTGAAATTAAACTTCCTTAAATGTTGTGAATCAAATTCGTTGACATTGGTAGTGCAAATAAAATTATACATGTCTTGATTCAATAAATTCCATCGCAGAGGCTATTTGAATACTCCAAACCTCTAGCTCCATCAACTGAACATTCGTTATATTATCTGGGAAATTAACAGACTTTCGAATATCTAGCAAATACTTCTCTAAGCTTCCAAGAGAGCAGTATTCCATAACAATCCCTTTGTATGTTTCTGAAATCCAAAACTTTTAACCGATTCAAGATATCAGGAATTACGATGTTTGCTTTAAAATTACCCATCCAAATGATTCCAAACGCTTGAACTAAATTCTGATGATTTTGGGCAACAGGAAGCGACTTCATTTCGGAAATTAAGGGCTGGAGGCAACCCTCAGCTTTATCCAATTTCAAAACCTTAACGGCGACAGGAGTAGATTTTAATCCAAAGAACCCACGCCTCAGGGAACCCTTATAAACGGTACCGAATGTTCCTTCAGCCATTTTGTTATGATCCATTGTTACGTCTTCAAATACGATGCAAATGAGTTCAACTTTGCACAATATTTTAATTTAAACGACGAGATGTGTATAGTATACCTAGTTGTAACCTCCAACTGGGTATCCTAACCGCTTTGATAATAGATTTGACGCCTTTGCTGAAGAGTCGAGAACAGTACTCACTGGTATGAACCATTTCAATCGGAAATTGCTTTCTCAGTTTGAGTAAGTTAATGTAGTATTTAAGTTCACACAATTCCAAGCTAAATATCATCCGCACACAAGCTCTGTAGATGATTGCGGAATGAGTAGCTTTGTTTAACTTTGGTACGTTAATACGGAGGATCCTTTCCGTCGTAATCATTCCAGCCGACAGTATAATGAACAGAAATATTTTGATGATATAGTAGGTTCTTAGAACGAATAGGTTTTGCTAGAACAAAAATAAAAGTCCCAGAAAAATGATTAATAATACCGATCCGCTAATCGAATTTGGATTAATGGGTTCGTACCTGCTTCACCCCAACAAAAAGAATGAGGGAATTAAGAGCCATGGATAATGCTACAGCTCTCATACTCCACGTCAGATAATAACCGATTGATCCTGTTAATAACAAGTTAAGTGAGCGTTTCAGCAGATTTTTGTAAAATTAATACATTATCGAGGGAATTGGTTGTCCGAATCAAGTCAGAAAAGGCTGAGGTTTATTTCAGTGATAATTTAAAGTAAGATTTGTGGTAGTTCGTAGTCTAGGAAGATTAACATCAGTTAACTCACCTGGTTTAAGTAACATTAACATTTCTTCGGGGGCATCTTTAAGCAACGCATAACGTAAATACAACAAATGTGGTAGAAAAATCTAAAAACACAAACCCTAGTATATTCTACAGCTATTATTTGAACACTTGAATTTTGGCGAAAATCAAAGAACTGCAAAAATTACCCCTTGATACGCTCCTTGAATAAAAAGGAGCTTTTTTATTCGGACTCCTAATATTTTACCAGTGACGGGAAGATCCTTCTCCATTTTCAACGTTTCTAGGAATTTGAACATAACAAGTGCTTGGAACGCAAATGTCCAGAACCATATGAAATAAAATATTTCAAAACTGACATGAGGTAGTTTTGTTGCAAGGGAGCCGTTTGACAATTTTACAGCATACAGACAGTTTAGAATGATGAATAGTAGTCCATGCGCTAGCCAATAAGTCCTTAATTTGTAGATGCTTTTCTAATTTGAAATTTAATTGAGTCTGTCAAAAATTAGCGAACAAATACTTTTGATTCAACAGTAAAGTTTAAATCGATGCTTAACTTGTTGAATGCAAATATGAAGTAAGTAGACAAGTCCCAAGTCGGTTAACACGCATAACGCTAGTGAACTGATAATTACAGCTGAAAATCGATCTGTAGGAATAAAAAATGTCAAACGTTAGATTCTGTACTTTGATTCATACTATTCGATGAAATGATATAAACCGAACGTAAGCAATTGAGAAATAAAAAAATAGTTGTTCAAAAATCCATTATATTTTTTAATTTGAAAGAATAGATAAACCTTGTATATTTCACACAAAGCTTTTTCCATATCCAGCAAAAAAAAATTACATTAAAACAATAAAAAGAAGAATGGCAATATAATGAATTGCCAAAAAATACCTTCAAATAATTCTTTCCTTCCAATTAAATCCAAAACATCTTGTCCTAGAAATGCGTATCCGACAACAATCTAATTAATTTGTTAGAATGTGAAATCAAAATAAGGAAACCAAATGAATGAGAATTAATGAATTCATTAACTTGTAGATAACAATTTCTAACCGGACACAAAATTCCATAAATATATAATTGAGCTTCTGTACTGATACTTGGAGACATTTTCGAACCGGTATGCAATTTACTGCATATATTTTACTTCTGAACTAAACAATACTTGATTCATGTAAATGGGGCCAACTACCCACAGACCTAGTCAAATTTTTAACTAAATTATATTCCTAAATAACTCGTTTTCTGGCTATTGTTTTCCTATAATTTGCCTTCTTAATTACCGCATTGAAACTTTAAATATTTTTAGCAAAGACAGACGGCTCAGCTTTGTAATAAGCTTTTCATATTGATTTATTATCCTCATTGGCAAAGACAGATTGTTACACTTCCATCAAAGCAACCTTGGTTTATTTTTGACACCAAGTTAGCTTCTACTTACAACTAAATAGAGTGAATAACAAAAACATGACATAATCCAAGTGACCACAGTTTATGATATCATACGGAAATAAATCAATGACAAGGGGATTGAAATAAATGTCAAGTTTAAGTATTTAGATTTGTGATAAATATCAGTGAATCGGAGATTCCTTAGCTTTACCGTCAATGATTCCGTCAAGTTGGAATTACCTTGATCAATTACTAAAAAGCCGAATTCATTATATTACATCGAAGTTATTTCAATCTGACAATGAGCTTAAAATTTATTTTCCTAAAGTTCTTTTTATAACATTTTTATAACAAACTTTCTCCATCAGTTCGTTATATCGAGAATCGACGGTTAAAAGCCTTCTTTATTCGTCATATTTCATACTTATATTGATGCAAAATGGTTCTCTGTTAACAAAAGCGCATAACCATTATACTTGTAATTTCGACAGTACACGAAGACATGAGACTATCAAGCATATAGTTAACCAAATTATTTCTTGAGAAATAGTAGCAAAAAATTCTACCTGCTACTGACTGAGATTCTGTTTATAATTAAATTACACGAAAGCCTTTATTTTAATTAAATTTTATGTAATCCATTGATTTTAAAGCTGGCTATATATTATCTCGGTTTATACTTGTGAGCCTAAAAACGACTAAAACTCGTTTAAAAAATTTCAACTTGATTTATTTTAAAACCTTTAAATGTACTTTTATCATCAGCGGAATCAATTCGCAGATACAAGAAATACGAATTAATTTTCTAGATTTCATTATGGGCAGGGGACACCGTCTACGCATTTTTAACCCCCGGATCAGCATCGTAAAAACTAAAAAACTGAAGAATGGTACTGAAGTTAATCCTTAATTCGGAATTCAAGTGCCAACATCTTTTCATGATGTGTTCGTACCTAAAATGATCACAAATTTTGTGACAGTCCTTAAATTTAGAATTTTGACCTGGATTTCTTAATTGTCTTAATTCAATAACTGTTTACAAGAAATCTGATGCAAAAGAAGGTTTATGAAGTCGAACTCCATTTTTCAGTTGTTCTACAAAATCGGAACTCCAATGAAGAAGACTCCAAGGAAAATCTCCGAACGTATAAAGTTCCCAAAGTGTGACTCCATAAGACCACACGTCAGATTTTGACGAAAATTTTAAATCAGTCAAAGATTCCGGAGCCATCCACCGCCAAGGTAGAACCTAATCCTTCGAGACACTCTTACAATTTAGTGGCCTTTAAAATTTTAATTGTATAAGGCATAATAGTGTAAAATAGAATCTCATAAATCTCATACGGAGCTATTGCTGCTAGCATAGGTTTCGTAATTATAAAGTCGCATCGACATTCCAAAATCAGTGATTTTTGCAGTGTGATTTTTATCCAATAGAACATTTCTTGTTGCAAGATCTCCGTGTACGATCTAAAATGAAACTTCATTAAATGCTGTGAATCAATTTCGTCGAAATTGGCATTTTGTATAAAATTATACATGTCTAGATTCAATAAATTCCATCGCAGAGGCTATTTGAATACTCCAAACCTCCAGCTCCTTCATCTGTACGTTCCCAATATTATCTGGAAAATTGACTGATTTCCGAAAGGCTAGTAAATGTTTCTCCAAGCTTCCAATAGAGCAGTATTCCATCACAATGCCTTTGTATTTTTCTAAAATCCAAACCCGTTTTTACTCGTTAAAACTATGCATAATAACTTCGATTTCGTATTTTAAGTTACGCTTCCAAATGATTCCAAACGCTTTGACCAAGTTTGGATGATTTTGGGCAACAAGGAGCGACTTCATTTCAGAAATTAGGGTATCAAGGCAACCCTCCGCTTTATACAACTTCAACACCTTCACGGCGACAAGAGTAGATCTCAATCCACAGAAACCACGCCGCATGGTACCTTTGTAAACGTTGCCGAATGTTCCTTCCGCCATTTTATTACACTCCAATGTTACGTCTGTATAATATGACGATAGTATTTACAACTTCGCAAGAGTTTCATATTTTAATCCACCAAATGGTTACCTAGTTGTAACCTCCAATTTGGAATCCTAACAGTCTTGATAGCAGATTTTACATCTTTATTGATGAGCCGGGAGCAATATTCGGTAGTATGAACGATTTCCATTGGAAATTGCTGCCATCGTGCGAGTAAGTTAATGTAGTATTTAATTTCACACAATTCCAAGCAAAATATCATTCGTAAACAAACTCTATAAACGACGGCAAAATGATTTGTTAATTTTGGTACGTGAGTACGGAAGTCCCTTTCCATCACAGCCGTTCCAGCCGAAAGGATAATGAACAAAAATATTTTGGTGAAATAGTACGCTCTTAAAATAAATGCATTTTTCTGGAACGAAAATAAAAGCACAGTGCTTTAAACATTTAAAGTGCCAAAAAAAATTAAAAAAAAACTGCAAATGAATAGTTCTTTTATATGCCCTGACCTGCTTTATCCCAATAAAAAGCACGATGGAATTAAGAGCCATGGATAAGGCTACAGCTCTAAACGTCCACACCAGATAAAAACCGATTTTCCCTGTTAAATGCCAGGTTAAATGGGAAGATCAGCAGATGTTTGGATAGTAATACAAATTATCCAGGAATATATTGTTCCAATCTCTCAAAAAGGTGGAAAAATATATCGATGATAATTTATTTAAAAATTAAGGATGGTATAATAACTCACCGGGTTGAATCAACAGTAAAATTGCCTCGGGTGCATCTTTCATCAACGCATAATGAAAATACAACGCATTTGGCAGAAACGTCTGCAATGATAAAACTCTTTTACTATTTCAAACCAGAAATATTTGAACGTATATTATTTTTACAAATAATTGAAATTGAGAAATTACCCATTGGAAAGCTCCTTGAATAAAGAGTAGCTTTTTTATTCGGATGCCTAATATTTTCCCTGTCACTGGCAAGTCATTCTCCATTTTCAAAGTTTCTAGGAATTTGAACATAACGGGTGTTTGAAAAACAAATGTCCAGATCGATAGGAAGTAAATAATTCCAAAACTGAAATGCTGTTGATTTGTTCCCTGAGAGCTTTTTGACAGTTTTGCAGCATAGAGACTGTTTACGACGAAGAATATGATTCCATGTGATATCCAATATGACATTAATTTGTTGATTCCTCTCTACTTACAACTTAAATGATTATTGGGATTGACAGAAATTGGAAAACTAAAAATAAATACAAAACATTGCATTTTAAAACCGTTACTCAACCTGTTGAATGCTCATATGTAGAAGGTAGACCAGCCCAAAGTCTGTCAGCACGCATATCGCAAGTAAAATGATAATTATAAACGGAAGTCGATCTGTAGAAAATGATTTAATAGTTACTAACTAGTGTTTTCTTTTGACCGTTCGAAGTTCCGTAAAATCCATCACAGTAGTTGTAGATGAATTATGTTCACATGTTAATAAGATAGAATAGGATATGTGGAAAAATATTTCTATTTCCTGCAAAGTCACAGGTATAAAAACAATTAAAAGACGATAGTTGCAATACCATAAAATACTTTTTCTCCGCGAATTAAGTCCAAAACATGTGGTCCCAGACAGGAGTAGCCGACAAAAATCTAATGAATTCAGAATTTAAAATTAGGAATGGAAATAAATGTGCAATGAAATTGAAATAAGTCTTATAACACTTTCTAACCGGACACAAAATTGCATAAATGCGTAATTGAATTTCTGTACTTCGTGAAGCCATTTTCGAAATCCGAACCAGGACACAATCAACTGTATAATAATTTATTTCTAGAAATATCAGTACTTGATTTGGAAGGGTTTCATAAGAAATGCCTAACTGGTAACTAACCTTGCTCAATTTTCAATTAAATTCCTTTCCGTAATAAATATACATTAAACTCGTCTTCCGGCTTTGGTTTTCCTATTATTGTGCTTCTTCATTACCGCGTTGAAGATTGATATATTTATAACAAACACAAATAGCTTAACAAATAGTTTGGATAGCTTTGTATTATATATTGTTTATCCTCTTATGGTAAACCGATACTACAATACCATCAACATAGCTATGATTTATCTTGGGCACAACGGGTTTTTTATTTCCTAACAACTTCGTTTACTAAATAGAGTGAATAACAAAAAATAAAATACTCCTAAGTGACCGCAGTCTTTGACGATATTTAAATCAATAACCTGTGACAAATCCGAATGAATCAGCTTTCTTAGCTTCACTTGGTCAGAATCTAAACACTCAATTTGGTGTTGAAAGTACTGCTCAAGCTCATAAAGCATCATTGGTACTGTTCATATGATTTAAATTAGGATACGGATCATTCAATTGTATTCACATTGAATTGATTGAATTTATATTTGATAAAATGGGACAAAGTGGTACTATTTTTTAAAAGGCAAGTGCCAATAAGCAATGCTTGGTCAACACATCTGCCTTTCGAAATAGTTTCCTGTATGTACATATTGACCTTGCTTAATATAACATAGAATGAGATTATAGTTAAAAGCTAGTTTTATATTCACATCATCGGCTACCTACTGTAGTTGGATGGATATTCTAAACGGTTGAATTGGCAGTTTGATGGTCCCAGTTGTAGCAGTATTTAACGATTTGCATCTATGTTGCACATTCTTCAAGCTGGTTCATATATCCAGTAAAGAAATTGATGAAAATTTCTTGTCCCACCCGCACAATATTAGCGTTGTGGTTTTTACCAGCGTTTCACGTTGTTTACTCTATATTCTTTGTAGCATCAAGGGGTTCAGAATTATAATGTTCTGTCTATTTGTTGGCTTACTGCGATTTCAATCCTGCTTAGAATGTTTAACATTGTTGGAAGACCAGACGATGAGAACGCTATCGATTAAATCTAAAGCCATTCATTTTTATACCCAAAGCTATAATAAATTTGCCTCAACTTGAAATATGGAGAAAGTCTGGGTACCAATTTAACTGCTCTTGAAATGCCAACTCCGTTTTGGTTATTTGTAAGGATTAATTGTATCGTAATTAATTTACAAAAGGTTCTACCAAGATCAGTTTTTCTGGTCGCTCAGACCATCTGCCTATCGCCTATCCCTTGCTCTCATCATTCATACCATGTTTCCACTTTTGATCAAGTGCTCATTTCGGATTTGTAAGATGAAAATAGATTCGTATTTATTTCGGAAAATCATCCACAGAGAACTTACAGGTTTGAAACCACAAGGAAGTCTTTGCTGGATTCGGTGGCATGAGTCTTTTCTCTCTAGACATCACTGAAAGTTACACTAGTAGTTATTGACATACTATCGGATGCCACTTTTTGTTGCCACCCCCTCCCCTGACCCCACGCCCCCTCCCCCAGCCCCTTCCCCTCCCCCAGCCCCAGCCCCTGAGACCTGAACAGGTCCCTGTGACCTTTCGTCACCGTCCCGTGACCCTGTGCCCCTATACTAGCCCTGCCATTAATTGCCATTTTTTTTAATCTAGTAATAACTCCTTATAGCCTACCACTTTCTCCCTATAGTTATGTGATTTTATAACAATAAGAATACTTATAATGATAAGAATAATAGTAATAACAGTAATAATAATAATAAAAACAATGAAAATCAGTTTTTTCAACACCAATTGTTCATAAAAGAACATTTATTACTCATTTAAAATAAAAGTAGTTAGGCATCGAATAATGCTCGGGGCCGGGGAATCCGAGATGACCTTCGAGGGGGCGGGGGTGGTGGCGGCGATTCCACGTGCGGGGGTGGTGTCGGCGGAGTTTGTGGACCTGGTAGGGGTGGTGGGGATGGCGGGGGTGTTGCCATATCTATGAGGGGTATGTCAACAAACTCGTTTCCGCTCCTGGCATCCACAAAATCCTCTTCCCCAACATCTAGAGGGATAGCCACTTCGACAACTGGGACTTGTAGAAGGGGTGGGTCCAATATGACCATCTCGAGGTCCAAAGGTCTCACCGCAGGCTGCCCGGGCAAAAGAAGTGGCGGACCCACAATAAAGTGTTGTGGTGGCGGTATTGGTGCTGCGGGGGCGGCTACGCGAGCTCGAGGAGTGGCTACTCCCAAACGCGACCTTCCTTCCGCAAACAGGCGACCCATCTGGATAGAAATCCAACCTTTATGCTTCCATAGGAAGTATCCCGCACCCGCTGCGACCACTCCAACTACTGCACCGATGGCGACCCATCCTGAAAATATAAATTTATAACAATATAAAATAAATGCAATAAATAATTAAACATAAACATACACATTTCATGAATTTAAAATATATTATAAAATATATAGTGGCGTTGGTGTGGTGCTGGGGAAAAAGGCACCAAACCACTTACCGGAAACCTCGGGCGACCAAGAGACTTCCTCTTCACACAAGTGTATGAGGTCGGGGGGAAGCACCCTCCGAAACTCTCCTCCAAGCTCGATTTCGTCCTCGACGCAGGTTGTTGTACCATTGCGGTACTCCGCAAAAGTACAGCCACTCCCGGCACAGTCCCCACAGGTCAATTTGGACATGCACCCCATTTTTTGTTTTAAATTTAGCGAACGCTAATCCAGCTTGTCCCAACTCAACACAGACAAAGAAGCCCAAACTTAAATTTTAAAGTTGGCGGCTTGATTTTTGCAGCTTACAATTGCGGGGAAGCGGAAGTAAGTTTGGATTTGGGTAAATTGATACCTTCTGTTTCAGAACAAAAAATGATGTGAGAGTTCTGTAAAATATTTCGAAAATCCGTCTTTGGTCTTAAAAATGATGTGAAAGTTCTGTAACATATTTCTAAAATCCAACCTTGGTCTTTGACACGATAATTGTTACCCAATTATTCGTTGAATTTGAAATTAAATTAACGTTTTGGATTTTTTAACTAAAAATGAAATATGAAATTTGAGCCGTAGTTTCAGATGGTGACTCTTGATGATGCTAGTAGGTACATAATTTTTTTCCTTCACCTGAAAACTTAATAAAATAAAACTCTAATGAATGAAGCGTGTGGTATTGGTCATATATTATGAAGCATACATATTTTTATTTTTTTTTATCAAAAATTAAATATTTGGAGCTATATCTACTTATATAAGATTGACAATATATAAGTATTCGATGCAGTGCCTTCACGTTTTTTTGACTAAGTTGACTGATAAAAAGAGATTTAATTGATATAAGAGATATCCATTTTGCAATTAAATAAGATTATTTGAAGGAAATATGCCGTTTCAAAATTCATCGACCTGATACCACAATTATCTGACCTTATGTAAAAATTTCGTAATTAGGTCGAGTGACATATCGATTAGCACGGTCAGTTTATGAGAAACACTTTGTCTATGTTGGAATTTTGAATACTAATTCCTGATCTCGAGTATGGCCACAAAGGTCGAAATTTCAAAAGATTCGCGTGATTACATCTCTTTTCATTAATAATCAGGGAAAGACTTCTTAAACATCATGATAAAGTTTTTATTAAATACAGGATACGCAAGGTTTTTAAATTCGCAGAGTTGAAACGTTTCTTAAACATCAAATTATAAATAAGTATTTGAATTTTACCAACAGCTTTAAATGATGAATTATGGTCAAGTTAGAGTGAAGATAAAGGGTGCTCAATGGATAATAAATAACGACATTGAGCAGCCCTGCATCTCCGATCCCCTTGACCCACGAAGAAGTTTACTTTGTTTATTGGCTCCCTTTGAATAAAGCGATGTTGGTGAGTTAGGGGACGGGAGCCACAAAGTAAACTATATTAAATTCACTCATCCTTTTCCAGATTATTGATTTTCAATATCGTTTGGTGATAAATCCTTGTCAGTGTTTTGAAATCGTTTACGAACACAATCCTCCAACAATTTCTTTTTCAGGAGTAGAAGAGCAAGAACTATTGTCATGAATACGATTTCAATGTACTCTTTTACAATTGTGACGATCTCTTGATGAGGGACTGTTGGCTGGGATTCTGGCACTTCATCATTTCTGAAATTATTATTTTATATTATTCGTTGTTATTATTTAATTATTAGGTAAAACCCTTTAGTTGAAATATAAAACCGTCGTTCATTTCTCACCCGCAGTTAAAATGAACCGATCCAGACGGCTGTACAAATGGGCGATGGTAGATTCCATCACACTGAGATGGCTCACAGGCATAGTCTACGATTACGCCAAATTTCGACGCTAACCCAAATGAAGGCCTGCATGAATAGAAGGGTCGCATGTTGGGATGCCAAATTGCTTTCAGAAATATCTGGGACCCATTTATTGTACAATATTTGCATTCTCCTTCTATATGAGTTGAATTGGCTATAACATGCCCAAAAACAAGTAATATAACTAAAACTACGTAGTCCATTGTTCTATATACAAAATGTATTAATTACAGGCTTTATAAATATCTACAAACTAACAACTATACTATTACAACTTATTTACTAATCTAGTGCAACAAGACAAGGTTTTTTTTTTATTTTTTGGTTTTTTAAATTTCAAAAGTAACTTATAGTAATATCTTATTTTTGAATCGTTAAGTTGAAGATTTTTGGTAAATTTGGATTCTATATAACTAATAGTTTTTCCTCGACTTTTCCAATATAAAAACATTAGGGCATAAATCCCGCACACTAAAGACCTGTCCGATTGAATTACTTTAGAGTTACTGTTTTTAATTACAAAGGGTGGGTTCATTTTATACTTTATTATTGGGTTTGAATAACTGTCAAAGTAATCTGCGCAAACTACGTTTCTGCAAGAATACACATAGAAAGAAATCCAGTGGGATCCGCGGCTATAACTATCGGAGCAATTAACGATAAGGGCAACTGGAAGTTTGGACAAATTTACATAGGGTAGATGGTCTCTTGGTAGTACTTGGAACCTTTTCACTGGACTATTTGTCATCAGCAATTTCAAACAACAGTTTAGAGTGTCCGAATCCATTTAGTTAGTGTCGAATAAAGTAACATTCTTATGGGAATCTATTTCCAATTTTCCTTGGAAAGAAGCAAGAGTTATACACGTGATTGAATTTGTGAGGGGTGCTTTAAACTTTAAATCTAATTTAACTTGTCCGTATCTATCAGCTTGATAGTAGCCGGATGTTCTAGGGTTCAAGTCTAAACAGACCATAAATTGGCCGTTAAGATAATCTTCTGGTGATAAACCATGTCCTCCTGGCAGACTTGGCACGGCAGATTGAAGTGTATTATATCCTAGAAGACATATTTTATTGTCGGTGTCTAAATCCAAGGTTCTATAAATTGAACTGTCGCCATCAACTGTAGCTGCGATTGATGTAAGGTTGAAGGCTTGAAAATTAAATGGTGATTTGGCAATATTTCCACTAATTGCTGATGTATCAACGAAAGTACATATCAAATATTCCGGAATTTTCCCCCTATAGAGAGATTCTGATAGAACAGTCTGCGTGGTCGAAGGAATACTGAAAGTACGGACTTCAAACGTCCTTAAAGCATACTGAAGTTTTGACAACTTTTGGTGCTGCGCGACAATAGAAGGGTGGACCAGATGTCTTTTGATATAGAGAACAGATTGTTGAACTTCAATTTTATAAGGAAAAGATCCAGTATGTGAAGCTCCCACTAGGCTAAATGCGGGGTCCGATCGACGCAATGTAACTCGATACTCGATTTGCGGCGGAAAGTATTTTAATTGCTGAAACACTGATTCGGACAGTTTTCCAATCATTTCGAAAGTAGCACTATCCTTAGACAAGGCTCTTCGTTTCTTAAATCCAGTGTTTCCGCTGTCCGTAAACGTATCCGGGGACGAATCAGCAAAAAAGAGTTCAGAATTCAATATTGTGTTCTTGTATTCTTTTCCATGTGTTAGCACTTTCAGAATGTGGGAACGATAAGGATAGAGGGAAGCAGATTTGCTTACAATAGTTCCATTCATAGAAATTTCAACTGAACTAAATAATGAAGAAAAGAAATCTTCCGAGGGTGCCACAATATCGGTGGATGTTAAATTTGTTCCATTTGCTTTTTGTATTTTGACTGTCAGATATAAAAAACTGTTACTAAGGTCTGTATAATGTGAGGTTGAACTAGGAATGACATATTCAATAGGGTTCGTTGAGTCCTTGACACTAGATGTTGAAAAAAACTGTATGTAATCACTTTGAATCACGCTAACGTCTGTTCCAGGAACGCTTGAAAGATCCAAGTTGGATCTCATCGCCGGAGTTGATCCAGGAAATGCTGTAGAATCCATTACGTCCTTTTATTTTTTCGTCTAGATTTTTTGGTTTTAGATTTTGATGTTGACTTGGCAATCTTCTTTGAGGAACTGGCTTTCCGTCTCCTTCCACCAGTTTGTTTTCTAGTTTTTCGTTTTGAAATGCCACCATATTTTTTAATGGCCTTTAAAGGAAGCATATAATCCTTGCCATTATCACTAAGTCCTCCACCTCCTCCATATTGTGTTTCCGGATCAATGACTTGTGGCACTCGATCCAAAGAACATTGCCGTTTTTTATTGCAAAGTATTTTCCGCATTTTTAAATTGATTTACGTCTGAAGTGTAGAACCACAGTCGTTGGAGATGAAGAACTTTGAATTGGTTTAAAAAATTCGTTCACAATTTGAATACCAATACTTGAAACGTGTTGCTCTTTCGGTGTCAGATAGTAAACTAGTGGAAATTCCTGAATTGTGATCAAGTTTGTTGAATTTGGAATCATTCGAAGAAGCGGATACGATGTACTCCCGACTAACTGATTCTCAACGATGTTACACAAAACATTTGTAAACCTGCTTGGTTTGAGTTCACTAGTAGGCTGGACGTTAGAAGAATGATACGCGTCAGCGAGTGACGTTGGGAGGTCCAATGTTGAATCTTCCGGTTCAACAATAGAATCTGGTACATAAAGATCAGTTTCACTTTGCGTAAAGACAAACTCATCTGCCAATCCAAGATATTTGTTAATCTGAGGGGGAAATTTCATATGATACTTCTGATCCAACAATTTTACTTTGAGTAGGTTTCCATCTTCCTCGAATCCAATTTTGTATTTTGCGGCATTTAGTGCCATTCCAATATTAAATATTAACAAGTCGTACGAATACTCTTCTGGCTCTTTGACAGCAACCGTTTCGTCGATCCATCTGTAGATTTGAAATTCGAGTCCGACTGTTTTCGGGATTTGCTGAAACTCCAACTCTTTAGCCTTTTGAGTGGAAATATATTGACCGGGTTTAAATGAAAAAATTTCAAAACCAAGAGCTGAAGCCAATTCTTTGGGAATGACAAGTGTATGATTATGACTATCTGTAAAATATAATTTAGTCTTTTTTTCGCGAACGCCGCTTTGTTGTAACTGAGTAAACTCGACATCGAGCCTGTATCGCTTTAATGATTTGTTGATGGTGTCTAAAATGCCGTTTATAGAATTTTCGTTATTTTCCACCAAAAACAGCCCATGGGTGATTTTTGAAATTGTTATGTGATTATCGTTTTGAGAGTGACCAAAAAATGTATCTTTAACTTTAGCGGGTTTGATTATCGGATTATTGGGTATTGGAACCAATGGGCGAGTCGTCTCAGAATCTTCAGTCGAGTTTTGGCAAATAATTTGAGTCAGTCCAACCTCGTAAACTCCACATGGGATCTCAAAAGATCGGCAAAATTTATTGCTGAAATTGTTTGATTTGTTAAATGGGTAATAGTCCAGGCTTTCTGACGAACACAGTGTGACGTAGAAATCAGTGTATCCGCTTAATGCTTCCATTTTTTAGGTGTCTGAATTTTCGAATTTGGCAACTTTTTGGAGTTCTGATTCGTAAAAGTGGCCCTCGAGCTCTTCACCGCTCTTATCGGATAACTTGTACACTGAAACTGGATGCAAGATTTTGATTGCTTTTATGACAAAAGTCTCAATCGAATATGAGCGATCGTAGGCCTTGTCAAAGATTAGTTTAGTAGATGCCACTTTTACTAAATCTCCAATTTTTAACTTTGGAATCCTTGCTTTCTGAATTATAAACTTGTGGTAAATGTTACTCCAAACTTGGTCCTCGTTTTTAAGCGTTACTTCATTTGGTGTCATTTTAATGGAACGGTTATAACTGTTGTTAATTGCGTCTTCCACTTGAGAAAGATAGTCGATCCAGTTTTTATTGCCATTTTTGGTAAATAGTCTTGCTAAAACACGTTTGACTCGGCCTACGTATCTCTCAGCAAGACTGGCCTTTAACTTCGAGTGCGTGTAATATACTTTGACATTATATTTTGACAGCATTTGCAAATTTTTTTTTGAAAACACTGCTCGTTCTTGATCAAACCACAAAAGCTCTGGTGAACTTTTTGTGCGTTTGAAAATATGTACAAAGGCATCGTGAATGTTGTCGGCATTTTTTAATTTCATGCCTACTAAATTAATTTTTTTGCTCAAACAATCTACAGTTAGTAATATATATTTAAAGTTCCTGTTGTGATGGGCATATTGACGGTTGCTAAACACAATTACATCTGAAGTCCAGGTTTCGTTGAGAAAATGACATACAATAGGTCTTCTTAGGAAGCGTTTGCGCGCTGGCTTGTGAAGGGTAAAGGTTTTTAACTCACTAAGAGCGTCCACAACGTTTTGACGCTTTTCATATTTGGTATTTGCCAAAAATCCGGAATAACCACTGATTGATCCCGGTTCGTGAATATTTAAATATCGTCGCTTAACATATTTTGGATCAATTTTCGTCTTTAAATTTATATTGCTGTTCGAAGTTGACCCAACAGTAGACAGACGAGTCCCTGTACTTGCCACTGCCCCCGCTTTGATTTTTGACATGTCTATATGGTAATTGAGGTTCATCGGGTTTGTGGGGGATCGTATAGAGTTTGTTGGACACTTCACTTTGTATTGCTTGTAAGAACTGTTCCACTCCCTTTAATTTATAAATCTTAGAACTACCGTGAACAAGGCTTGACAAAAGTTTCACAATGTCACTGTTGGAATTAAAAATATCTACATATTTAAATTCACCTTTTGAATTCCAAGTAAAGTTTCCATTTGCCGTCAATTCTGATAATATGGCAAGCGCGTTCTCCTGCAGTGTTGTAGGAAGATTATCAACAACTAATTGATTAGGACTTGGCGACTGGCTTGGAAATTCCTTGTCGAGAACACCTTGATCATTAAGACGCTCATATAGATCATTTGGAATCATGTGAACTATTGTCGCCATTATAAACCTCGTAAAGGGCTTCTTGAAATAGACACAGCAAAACACAGGACAACAGCGTTCCTAATAATATATTGTATTGACTCAGAACTTTTTTTACAAGTTTGAGGCTAAGCTGTTTTTTATTTTTAAAATATTTAATTAGTGGTTTACACTTTACAAGACACTTTTTTTCACTTGAAGGCAACTGAATTCTATTGACGTTTATTATACACTCAACTATAGCTTTAAGTTCGTCAGGTGTGACGTCTTTAATTATTTTTTTTCGTTGAACAGAGTTTGAATGTATAATTCTTCGAAGCAAATCTTCACTTTTAAATACTCGTTCCATTATTTTTTGGCAAATACACTTTGGAGTATTTCCCCGGAAGTATGAAGTTCCTCAACCGAAAATATGAATGTTGTGACGGGGAAAGGTCAATAAGTAAATAACTCCATTTGATTCGACAACAATCTTCCATGGCATCTCTAAAATAATGCCGGTATTTTGGATATAAGCGCTGATTTAGGTATTCTAACACATTTTTGTCCGTTTCGCAAGGAAAAACAATGTTGTATGTAGCATTTAGTGCTGCCAAACGTAAACTGTTATTAAACATTTGCTGCAGCAGTATAAATACTGCTAAATTTTGATGATGACTTTTCCGTATACACATTTCGAAAATATGTTGACGATCGGATTTGTTTGTTTGAAAGTTTAACAGCATATCGTCGTAGATCACAAGGACAGGCTCCATTTTGTTGTCTGGCAAAGAGTGTATATCCGTCAAAAATTCAACTTCGGCATGGGTTTTTTTAAAGTCTTCAAATTTTGTCTGTGGGCTGGTAAAAAAATAATACACTTTTTTTATATCTTGGCCGAAAATTTCACGTCTTTTATCAATAATCCACAGAATTAGTTCAGTTTTCCCTGATCCGCTTTGGCCGTAAATCAAAGTTGTAGACGGCAATTTCAGTTGACAATTAAAGACTGTTGGGTCCATTTTGCAATCGAATGTTGCCAAAGGCGGTAGAATGAAAATCGTTTCCGATTGAATGTCTTGCAATATTCATTGCATGTAAATTGTATTTATCGGAGGTGTACAAATTTCGTTTGCTGCCAACTGATAACTGAACAACTCCAAGACTGGAGAGTAATTGGCGGAAAAAGTCATGATTAGTTCGGTTAAGGACCGCGAGTGGAATTCCAGGTGCAGACATTCTTGAATTTGAAGTGGTTTGACATTTGCCGCAGGTTGGCGAAAATTCCAAACCACAACTGGGGCAAGCTGCTATGTAAGAATATTGCTTGATCCGACAGCTTATCATTTCAAGAATATTAATATTAACAATTTTCCATTTACCAGGAATTCCTTGAAGAGATTTATTATGGAGATAATGATCAGTTGGCAAGTTGGAAAAGTCAAATGACTCCTCCAAAGATTTTAATTTCCTTAAGAATTCTCCAGTTGGGTCCGGAATTGTCATTGCAAGTGCGTCCGTTTGTGCCAGAATTAGTTTAGTGCCCGGAAATGTGGCACGTATTAGGTCAAATCCTTCGTATAGTCGAAGTTTACTAAGTTCCAAGACCATAAATCCACAAATTAAGGCATTTTTGTACTTGACGTGACCTTGGTTCATGTGAAAAAACGACAGATTTTGATTTATTGTGTTGACGCTCTTAAATGTGTGATGGGCTGCAAGTCGCAGACAGTCTTCTTTCGTCGTACATGGCTTTACATAGGAATGGTCCCGATTAGTTTTTAGGAGGTATCCGTAAATACTACAAATGATTTGTTTGATTTTATTTGCCCACATATCATCGCCAGATTTAATACATTCAATTTTTAATGTCGAAAGAATATCCATGGGCTTTTTGAAGATAAAATCTTCCTTGAATTTTAACACTCTGTGAATTTTTTGTAGTTGCAAGCCTCTACTTAAATAGTATATTAAATTTTTATGATATGTAATGTAGTTTTTTTTGTCGTATAAATTAGACGAAAGTCTGTATTTTCCGAATGGAAGTTTAATGTGTTTTTGAATTTTACTACACATTGCCTGCTGATGACTGGAAAGATTTGCCAGACTCGTTTCCGTTCTTTCCACACACAATGGTAAACAGTCGTGATTAGAGTGAATTTCTGGAGGGTAGAATAGATCCACTTCCAAAATTAATCCTGTTCCTTGGGGTATATTATTTATATCCAAGGACTTGATTTCATCATCAGACATCCATGCATATTCACTTTGGGCCATAGGTTCCGCTAAACAGTGTCCATAAATTCCATTTAAGTCAATATACAAAATTTCTTGACGATTCTGACTATATCCGTCGAATTGGTGAAGTCTCTCTGAGTTGGTTTTGGCAAATTTTATGTTACTAGTCTCCACACCACCGCGGATTGCAGATTCAATGTATGATATGATTTCTGGCGATTTAATAAACTCGTAGGTTTCATTGCTGATTGCAAAACAAAGGTTGTTGGCGAATGATGATAGAGTCAAATCATGAAGGGGTGATGCTTTAAACTTTTCCATGCAGAATATGTCGAATGAAGTTACCACAGATGCAAGTTGCAATGTTGTTATTAGTAAATAACTTTCTGCATACCCTTTCCATGTCGAACCAGATTTGTTGAAAATAATTTTTGAGTTTTCATATATGACAGACCCAACGTTTCCACCAAACGCTTCGATTTCCGGAAACTGAATTTCCTCCTGCATTGAAGTCTCCTGTAGTGCATCAATCGGGAAGTATATATTTCGTGTAAGGAAGACTTTATTAGACTCTTCCATATCTTGGCAGCTTTGAAAAACCACGTCAAACTTTTCCTCGACCGTTTTGGATTTAAATTGGTTGTTCATTTGATCCACCAAGTCTGGCAGCTTATTGTCCAATAGCAGCTGGCTGTCTATTATTCGACACTTTTCAAAATTCAGAGATATGATGCTCTCCGAGTCTTTGCCAATTACTTTCATTTTTGATAACCAACATGGTTTTAATGAGTTCAATATAAGGTTGGCGTCCCGAGTTTGTAAATCATGAGATATTGCAACCACCGCTGCTTTTTGCATCAATATGTTGCAACCCATGCAGCACACCATTGTGCGATGAAACGACGGTGGAGTGGAAGTAGAAGACGAAGAAATGTGGTGATGATGAATACATTTTTTTTCACTCATTTTTCCGTCGTCTTTGTACTTTTTGCTACAAAATGGGCAAGTTTCGCTCGTGAGTAATTCATTTTGCAACTCAGGTGTCAATGTAAACTTGATGTTTGTCCCAGTTACAAAATCTTCCAGTTCAGCAGTTTTCTTGATCAAAGTGTCAAAAAAATTCTCCATTGGTAGTTGATTCACATATACCTTCTTAAACACGACAACGTTATCATAGTTGATAATCACGATGCAATACCCGAATATGCCAGCGTTCCCCTGCGTTGTAGTGTAAATTAATTCTTCAGAATCTGCGACTACAGTATGTTCAGTTTTCATCGTGAGAAACTGAAAATAAATTTTATAGTTGACACTCTGAAACATTACGTGTTTGCGAAATTCGTAAAACTTTTCGTCTGGAAATTTTAAAGGCTTCTCGTTAATTACTTGGCATACTTTTTGATGTTTAGAAAAGGACTCGTCACTTCGAAATTTACCAAGACAGTTTCGACATGTTGATACAGCATGATGGTTTCTTCTTCCAGCTAATTTTCCAAGACTTGGTATTAAACAATAATGATAATTTTCACTGCCATTTGATCCTGCCTTTAATAGCAAAAGATTGACACTTTTTTTGCTGTACAACTCGCTTGTTCGAATGAGAAATATATCTTTTTCATGGTGGCCATAGACATTTACTGCAATATTATTTGCTGACTCGAAATGTCCGATACTTTCGATGGATACTGAATTTGTGTATCCATCAAAATTAATTTCTCCTCTTCGTCGTATTTGTGCGATAAGAGGTACATACGTTTTTGCGGATTGAAATTTCCGTTTGAGTCTTTTTCTTTGATTTGGATTCAGCTCGTGATACTCCATGTCCAGAGCGTCAGGCAGTCGGATATCATGAGAGTACAAACCTGCCACAACTGATGCTGCGAAGCAAAATTCGGTCGTTTTGACGTTGATTATGTTCCGATACATCAAATATTTCGGCGTCGGGATGTAACCTTCCCCTCTTATAGCACGTACTCGCATATCTCTCACAATGTGAGGTTTATAGGCGATAATTTGTACGCGCATAGAATGGATTTGCTTTAGACGCCAACCGGAGCCGTTGTCTAGATACATATCTAGCGAGATTTGTAAATACTCATAGGCCATTTTTACACAACGATCAATCATCGTTGTGTGAGTGATATCCATATAGGATCCAAAAAAATTCCGCGACTTTAATATATTATCAATGATTCTCTCCAACGTTGTTTGAATTGAAATGTTAATTTTTATTCCATGATGGAAATTCGTAAATTGCTCCAGTATGGAATCCAAGTCCTCTTTCACATACTCGAACGCATCAGCAAACGATCCAAGTTCGAGATTGATTCCAAAATTCTTCGTCAAGATAACAATGGTAGCTCCGTGAACTGCATTATGCAGTTCAAACATTCCAACATTAAGATTTTGAGGGAGATTTGAAATTGGCACAGCCACTCCAGCGCCAAAATAGAGAGGAGTGTCGCAGACATGGCTTGAAAGTCTGACAAAACATCTTGAGCATCCGATACATCGGTGGTGTAGTTCTTCATGTGCGAAAAATTGTGCGACAAAATAAAAGGACTGATCACACTCTGGATATGTACAATGAAGTCGCCGTTGAACTGGCCGACGGCGGAATCCAATCTCTTCTGTAAATATTACCTCTGTTCGAGGCAGACAAGGCGAAATTGGACGTTCCATATTCTTATTCGGAGAGTATTTCCTGAATTAGAATTTTAAAAAGTCGTATAAATCTTTCAACATTAAAGAAACAATCTTCACATAAGGTGTTTATGAGTTTTTCGCTGTCTTCAATAGAGTTGTCGATTTGAGGATTTTTTATTAACTGTGGACACACACGACATGGAATTTCCAAAATATCCGTCATTTTTTTTACATTTGCAGCACTTTGTCAATCACTTCTGAAATATTGAGTAATTTGTGTTTTAAAATGTATTTAAGTTCTTGCACTGTAATTTCTTCTGGATAGTTTAAAAATTTTGTATATAAGTAGTTGGATTTTGAGTTCAATGGTTTTCTATATTGTTTTTCGCATGCACTGAGGCATTTAACCATACGCGTCGAAGATTCATCCATGCTACCATGCAAACATGTCCAAATATAGTTATAAATTTTTACAAATTTGATGATGAACAGGCCGATGTAAAATATTCAAACAGTTGGAAAATCTCCTCTTGTGGAATGACAGTAATAATTTGCAAATATATGGGTCTCACATGAACTAAAGTGTTGAACTTACACCAGGGGAACGTCGTTAGAATTGCATCGTCACGCACTCTATAATCCTTACCACCCGCAACTGATTTATATGACTTAATTTGTTCATCACCAGATTTTGGACTGTAACAAAACTTTGAAACAATCATTCGTGAAAATCTAGAGTCACAAAACCGGCCAATAATTTCTGATCCACGGCCTTTAGGAATAACGTACACATCATAGCTTTTTATAAAAAATACGACAGTAGATATTAAACGTGTGCGATAATCCGGCAAACCTCTGTATCCAGGGGGTGAACTGCTTGAATAACGACGCTTAAGATAACTTTTGAATGTCAATAATTTATAATTAAATTCAGCAGCCACTTTATTTAATATAGGATGGTTTTCATCCAACTCTCCACGCTTTTTTATTATTACACGAACAATGAAGTCTTCCACTGTTGCACAAAAGTTCAAGTCCAAAATGTATTTTGACATTTCAATTTTATAAATATCATCTATATCGTCTCTAGCTTCATCACTAGAACTATCTGCTTCATCACTGGAACTGTTTGAACCCATTGTTTTGCATTTGTGGTCTTCGATGCACAAAAGGATCTAACAGTGCGCTGTCACATTTTGAAAATTTGAGAAATGTTTAATAACTGACACTTGATTATTCACGAATAATTGAATTATTCTATTTCTTACGAGAACCAATCAACGATTAACAATATTCACCACACGCGTTATCTGCATATTATTCATTGCATGTTAATTCGGAACTACATTTCCATCTGTGACAAGATAATGTCATCTTCAGAATCAAAGGCATTTTCTTCAATAGTATTAAGCTCGTCAGTGTTAGTAGGATCCACGGCGGACGACATTAGCTTGGCAAGCTCGGTTCGAAAGTTCTGAAATCCAGCAAAGAATGATTTTGACGTGAAGCGTTCCATTGCCAAGTGGGAATGTAACAAATTTAGTCCTTTAATATTCCCCGTTCTTGACAAGACCGTATAGGTGAAATTAAGGAAAACTTCTCTATCGGAAAGGCAGACTGAGATACGGGGAATCGACATTGACTGGGTTCTATGCGCTGTTAAGCTCCATCCTAATTTTAAAGGTATTTGACGTATTGTGTACCGCTTTCCAGTGACGGGATGGAAGAATGAGTCGGAAACTGGAACAATGGGAACAGCAGCTAATTCACATGTGGGACCAGAATACTTTTCAAACACACAAAAAACTGCTATTGGCAATCCTTCATTGGGTTTGGTCTTTTGACCGTACAGCACTCCAGTTACACGGCCCACGGAACCATTGCACAAATTTGTATTTACTGCAATATTTTCAGTTGCAATGACTTTTGCCCCATCTGATAAATAAAGGGTATGATATTCGTCTTCAATTACTGGATATTTGGGAGTCTGTTTTGCTCGAATTCTGACAATGGGTTTCTGCATTGAATCCAACTTGTTTTTATTGAATATCGCACACTCTTTATAAGTGGCAAAAATGAATGTTGAGTCATTTTCAAACTCTGTTGTCTCTTGTTCAGATAAATTTTTACTCAGCCTTGAGTTTAATAATTGAAGATCTTTTGTAGTGACCGTCTTGTCTCTAATATTATTCAATAGCTGAAGATATCGTGTATCCGATCTTTGACGCACATTTTCACTTAGCACTTGAATTGCAAATCTTCGAAAGAGTTCTGACCCTCCTCTGGCAAACTCACAGTTGATTTTTTCAGGCGACGTAAATAAAGGCCTACCATGGCACGTAGGAAGTTGATTTAAATCACCTACTAAAACCACGTTGATTCCTGCAAAGTCAAGCCTGCTTCGCAAAGCTTTCTGAAGTCGCTTATTTAAAAAAGCAAGGAGCTCACACGATACGAGGGATACTTCATCGCAAATAATCCATCGGAGATTTAAAACATCTTCTATAAATGTCGTTGGGGGTTTCTGTTCCGACAAAAGTTTGAAGTTGCCTCCACTCTTTTTCTGAAGCCTTAAAAATGAGTGAATGGTTTTACCTTGTACATTCGCCGCGGAAGTCCCAGTGGGTGCGATAATAGAATATTTTAAGCCCTTGAGTTGCAGTTTGTGAGCAATTTGTTCTATAAGCTTTGATTTGCCAACACCAGATCCTCCCAATATGCACACTTTACACTCTTTACCAGTTTTTGAATTTATGGCTTCACAAACAGTGTCGAACACCTTCTGTTGACAGTTAGTAAGCTGCACTGGCGCTTCTTGGTTTGGTCTAAAATAGAATGGCACTAAGTCTGGCCGACTTTTTTTAACATTTTCCAGAAACTTTTGATAAACCTTATGTGGTTTTCTGAAAGTCTTCCGAACAGAAATTGTATCGTAAGGCTCTAAAAAGCCAGGCCCGCATGGGCTTGAAGTCGTCATAAGTGGCAGATTTTTAAAGAACCGGATGACTAGCGTATGTTATGGTTAAAGGGGGTGAGTCGAGACCCTGCTGCTTATCCTGTCTTGTAAAAGACGCTCTAAACTGAGTGTGGACTATCGTATCAGACTGGATTTAGATATCTTAAAGTGGCGACGGTTGGAAACGGAATGACGGCAGAAGTTCCAACCCTGGGAGTAGTCACTACTTTGACTGAGAAAAGGGGTGAGGTTGAAGTTGGTTTCCAGCTTAGAGAACCCTATTACGCTCTACACTGGGGTTGCTCACTGCAATGAATGTTCAATCGTCGCGTCAAGTCCCGAGTCCGTCCGCTCGTTCGATTCAGTTAGCTTTTCTCCTTCAGACAAGTTCTACCGATTTATTAACTACAGTTCTTGATAGTCAAACATGGGATCACTGCTATCTAAGTTCCCCCAAACTCTGTTGAAGAAAACTGTTCCACAAAACACCGAACCCAAATACAAAATGCAGTTGTTCTGTGATAAAATACTCGACACCGAGTTTGAAGTGACTCCCAAAGAATTGCTTGAAATAACCCCATTTGTTAAACCCCCAGTTCCAGGAAAACTAATTATTTACCCCCACCCCGACAAAACATTAAATACCGCAGTCAGCAACGGAGATTTGTTAAAACCATTGCAAGAAAGGTTAGGAAAGTTTTTTGTGATGTTGAACGACTGCAAAGAAGAAATAGATGATCAAATTGCAGAGGTAGACGAACGACACGAAGTCAATAAATTGTTAGATCCGTTGATTTTAGAGTGCCAACAAATCAATACCTTGGTCACCCTCACCTTAGTTCCTGCTTTGAGAAATCCACTAAAATCGTCCAAAATCAAAGATTTGTTCTGGTACGATTTGAAAAAATTGATTCAAATACTAGGTAAGCGACCTACAAATTGGAGAGAAATATCGGCATGGCTCTGTTACACACACTATATTCCACCGCATCTATGCCACTGGCTCAAGACAAGTCGCACATCGGAACTAATGTTGGAACGTCTGTTAATAATAGACATGTGGCTTACAAACAAACTTTCGCTATGTGAAGTTGAATTGGAGGTAAAACTAATATGGATGGCCTCACAGAATTTCGAACTGATGAGAAAGTTTTGGGTTAGAACGCCTGCAATGAAACGAAGGTCTTGCTTGGAAGTAGTTAAACAAGCCGAGCAGGAGGTTATTGATGAAGAACCACTGTGTCATCATAAAAAACCAAGATTGGAAACTAGTGAGGGAGGGGATGAGCAAGACATGATTCCACCGCCTACTGCCATTGACAATATATCCGAAACAGAAGATGAAGAGGAAGAGGTCATAGTTCCCGAACCCTCAAATGCCTAGACAAAGACCAACGTTTTGTATATAGACATGTCTGGTATATATCCCACCCCGAGAAAAAGTCACCCTCTTTACCAAAACCCCCCAGCAGTTTTCTTGCTAGATTTATCTTGATAACGGTATCATTCTTTTACTCGCTTTGCAACTGATCACACTAATCTTGTGGACCTCTCGTTCTCTAATTTTCTTATTCGATATGGACTTCAGAAACAGTGAAAAACGGACATTTATGGACGACGGTGGTTGGGGAGACGTATCAAAAAAACGCAAAACCTCAGCGGGGTTATCTCTAGATTCACAAGTGACCCAGCGTGATCCATCTAACGTGTGTGACAGTTTGACAGCCACAATTCCGTACTACAGAGTAGAAAACTTCTATCAAGATCCAGACACTCATAGTTTGCCACAGTTGGACATTCGAAAATTTTGGAACGATGAAACTGGAACTTTTCACATTCATTGGAGCAAGCGCAATGGGATTATGAACGGGCAAACTCTTCCAAACTCACATCAACAAGTAAGAATTTATGCATTTAAATTACAAAATTAATGAGTGACATTTGAAACGATAGTTGACAAGAAGCGTTATGATATTAAATTGATCTCTAACTATTTTTTTGGCTATAGGTCTCTGCTGCGGGTCTCTCTCATCTAATTTGCAAACTGAAATTGATCCTTAAAGAAATTGGTTCAACGTCGTACAAGACAGAGCTTCCCCGATTGGCCGCGTCCAAGTTTGGGAAACTTGCAAATCGTCACGATCCCGATTTTTGGAGTGAGGAATTAGTTGAAACGGTTGAAAACTCCGAGCTTTTAGTTAGGCCATGCAAAGACAACAGAGGACTTTACTCAGTGAAGATGTTGAGCCCAGTTTCCTCCGAAGCTAATCCTAATTGGAGTGGGATACTATGCAGCTTTGACGTGAAAACTTGTAAGAATTTTGTCTCTATCTTAGAATTCATTGAGAAACAGATTGACAAGGAAGATGAAGCCCGTATTTCAAAAATACTCGCTTAAAATTGACATTTTCATTTTTTTTAAAGATATTTCGGGTATTTACATACTTTAGTTGTCTGTAATTTTAGTACGAAAACTAGTTAAGATAACTGAATCTGTATATTTGGTGTGGTTTGGGCTTGATATTTATTATGATGTATTCCAAGATTCTGATATTTGATGAGATTCTACATGTATTTTATTACTATGCAATTACATTGTATTCATGTAGCTAAACTTAATATCCAAATCCATTTGATTTATTATATATCAACATTTTGGTATTTATATGCATATGTTTGCAGTTTAGGACCGTATCTGACCATGTCAATCACTGAATCTGTATATTTGATGTGGTTTGGGCTTGATATTTATTATGATGTATTCCAAGATTCTGATATTTGATGAGATTCTACATGTATTTTATTACTATGCAATTACATTGTATTCATGTAGCTAAACTTCATATCCAAATCCATTTGATTTATTATGTATCAATATTTTGGTATTTATATGCATATGTTTGCAGTTTAGGACCGTATCTGGCCATGTCAATCACTGAATCTGTAAATTTGACGTGATATTGGCTAGTGCCTTCGTCTGAAATATTCTAAAATAATGTGTTGTATTTGATATTACATGATATTCATGTACTTCATGTCTAATTCTGTGCCTCTTGAAAAAAAATAAACCCAAAAAATGAAATAAAATGCTATTTTATAAAGTCCTTTATTTAATTTCATTATATCATTCAACATTAGTCATTTCAATTTATTATCCAGGAAATCCTCATCATCAATGGTTTTTGACTAGGTAGATATCATGCATAGAGAGAAAACATTGCATAAAAATTTAAAATCAGTATAGAACTACATAAAACACTTGACTATTATAGGACTCGCATTAGAGGATATTTTATTCGGAATCAGCTGAAGACACCGGCTCCTGAAAAAAAATTAAATATTAGTTATTTGAATGTGGAGATCGAAATACGAAATAAAGAAAGCCCAAAATATGAAATGAGACCTTCTCATTTAAACAGATGAACTTACATATAAAACCTTGGCTTGGTTTTTTGATCTTTTTGCAACCCTCGGCTTCCGATGTTGCTTTCTTGGCTGCTTTTTAGCCGCCTGTGGCAATGGATGTTGTAGCATAGAAGACGGTCCGGGTAGGTTCTGAAGACAGACCCTGGCAGTTGAACCGGTATTCAATTCCACAGTCGTTTTACACGCTTTTAAAAATTGAACTCCAAAAGCATCTGGAATCAAGACCACGTGCCGGTCCTTTAGAGATGTCATCTCGGATGACATCCGTTGCAGCTCTTCCTGGAGCGTGGAATTCCTTCTTGTCAAGTCAGCTATTTCATGCTGAAGTTGTACAATCAAGGAACACTCGGATTTTCTTCCGAACAGCAACTAAAATAAAAATAATTAATACTTAAAAATGTTATTTTAATTTAAAAACAAGTAGAAAGAAATTGAATTTTTAAATCGACTCCATTATTTAATCAATTAAGTTCAACAAAATTCAATAAAAAGATTAAGTTTAACTCGTATTGCTCTTTTCCAACTGTTTTTGCAATTTAAATCTAGCTTACTCATGAATCAGAAAGGAAACAACAACAACACGCACTAGAAATCCATATCGAGCTACAAAAACAAAGTTTAAGATTAAAATATACTCTTACCGTAACAATCTCAGACCACTTGCGTCCCATGACTCGGGAGTTTTCGGCCAGTGCCTCTTTAACAGAGTCCATGCCCACCAAAACTACTGGAGCACCGGTGATACCATTTGCAGGGGGTTGGTAAGCTGGAGGACTTAAGGTCGCCGGTTCACTAGTTGATGACCAACTAAAAAGGTCGTCAAAATCCATTGGAAAAAATGAATCTTGCAAGTTCAGTACATCTACCAAATTGTCCATCTCGTAAGTCTTGGAACGAATTTAAGAGGAGTCTGACTAGAGTCGGAAATAAAATCGAACTGAAATCAATTGCATTCATTTTTCCCCAAAGCATTTATTTCCAAATCAATATTATTTTATAGTAGAATATATTAATTATGCTAGATACCCGCGATGTACAGTTACGGATCTTCGGAAACCCAAATTGGTATTGTCCTCTTAAGTTACACTAATTTTCTATTGAAAACTAATTTACTGGCAATTGTGCCTTAAATATACCAACAGAGTACAAAGGTCCCTTTTTTGATTCATGGGATTACGTCGAAGATATCTTTTCATTGATTTATCCGGACGATCATTTAACAACCTCCTCTGCAAAACCATGCCCCTACACATATTTCGATGGGCTTTTGCCCACTCGTTCTCTCTATATTTCTCAGTAGGACAAGCCAGTTGTTTACAATCCGAATCTTTTAACCCCATGTCCCTTAGATTGTCCAATGAGATAAAGAAGGGTGGAATTGTTGCTTTATCGAGCTTCGGTCCCACGGGTAGTGGATTGGGGATCGCATTATAAGCTTCCACATCCTCAGTTTTAGTGGTCCTCACTGAAGTGACTGACGGCATGATTGCATCTAAATCATAAATTAACTTAAGCTGTAGTACATAGTTAACAAACGTTTAATACTGGTTATAGTTTATTAGATTTATTGTTATTCAGCAAAACTATGAGTTTGATACAAAACCAAAACTCCACAAAATAAAGTGCAGTAATAACATAGATGGTATATAACCTTTCCAATCATTTGATTCCTCTCCCTTTTTTGCCTGAGAAAATAACCGACGACCCACGTTTCCCGTCTCAGTGCCTCTCACTGATGAAACCAAACGGGGAGTTGCGTCTAATTAAGAAATAGATTAATATAATTTACTGACTTCAATATTAAATTATATTTGGACAAAATCAATGTTAATCTGACTTTCTGAATGAGCCCAATTTTTTCCCACGGTTGGCCTAGGAGAATAGAACGGACCCACATCTCCTGTTGTAGTGCCTTCAACTTATTAAACCAAAAGGAGTATATTAGGTCTAATTCATTTCACATCCCCTATTCCCGAATCATTATCAAGTGAGATTAGCTTAAGTTTCATTTCTCTAGTAGTTCGGGAATTATTATTAAATTTAAATGACAAGAAAGTAGTATGAAATGTACCTGTTAAACTCCGACTATAAAAAAAACACCTTCCTAATGTTTTCAGTGTTATGACAAACCCAATTGGACTGCTCTTCTCGACGCAAATTCCAGGGCCCTCAAAAGGTAGTCCAAATTTGCACTGTTTCGAAAGTTCAATGCACGATGTGCAGTTTTTTTGGAAGCAGGGGTTCAAGGCCCAGGTCAGGGGGAGGATTAGCAAAATTATTCTTAATTTTAGCAACTCCATATTTTATAATGGGCTGTTTAGCCTTGCAATCTTTTGTGATAAATGACTTCAGAGCAAGCATTACTGGCATTCAACGAATCTTGGGAATGAATCATCCGATATCGGATCGGATTTCATACCAAGAAAGAGATTATCCATATCTCTAGTTAGAATAATAATAGCTTTGGCCTACTTGATGGGTGAATATACGCAGTTAGATCTGTGACTCATTCACAAGACGTAAGCCTTGACAAAATGTGTGAAAATTTGTCGTGTTACTCCTGTTTGACAGGAGGTTTGTTTTGCAAATTTATTGAAACAAAAAACGCCGGATATTGCGTCAACGATAACTCCACGGTCAACGAGTTTATGATTATTCTCGAATCAGGTGAGGAATACCTGTGCCCCGAAGATCCTATGGAGGAGACGAATTCGAATGTGATTTTGTTTTCAGGTGATTTCTATTTAAAATCTTGATTGAATAATATAAATCTAATAATTTGATTTGTTAGTTAGAATATCATTTTCTTGTACATATTTCAGCAGCAGCCGTGACTACTATTGTTGTTCTTGTAGCACTATTTTGTGTCTACATGAGCTGGAAATTGTCGGTCAAGGAGAGGATTTTGAAAAAATGGAGAAACCGCATTAAGGTGAAGACCCTCACTGCAGAGGAGAGTATCGAGCTGATTGGATTCGAGTTTTAATTTTTTTTAATTGGTTTTAAATTCAATAAATCGAATGCTATAGATAAATAATATCTATAAATAGTGTTTTTTTGTACCGCATGCGAGTTAATGGCAGGGCTAGTCTAGGGGCACAGGGTCACGGGACGGTGACGAAAGGTCAGATGGACTTGTCCAGGTCTCAGGAGCTGGGGGAGGGGAAGGGGCTGTCGAATGATATAGATACATAATATCTATAAGTATATATATAAATTTTTTTTTTTTTTCGATATGGCATTTAATGGCAGGGCTAGTATAGGGGCACAGGGTCACGGGACGGTGACGAAAGGTCACAGGGACCTGTTCAGGTCTCAGGGGCTGGGGCTGGGGGAGGGGAAGGGGCTGGGGGAGGGGGCGTGGGGTCAGGGGAGGGGGGTGGCAACAAAAAGTGGCATCCGATAGTATGTCAATAACTACTTACACTCTATAAAGCCATGTTAGTTTATGCAATTAATGCCATTTTATCCGTTTGTTCTAGGTTTTGAAATTTGAAACTGAAAAGCCGATTAAAATTTGGAATTCGAGTCACTGAAAACAGACACGATCTAAAAATAGGCTTAATTACCTATGTTCTAGTTTAATTCCTCATGTTTAATCTTAAGAATGCTATCAAATGTAAAAGTAATTAAAAGGGAACTTGGCTTCAGTTTAAAAAGAACATCACTAATCTTCATTGTGTTTTTTATATATTTGTTCTTAAACGCTCGAAATATAAACAAAAACTTTGATGCAAGGCCTATTTATTTGGGGATTCCCCCGGAAGCAAGCCAGATATGACATAAAAAAGACCGTGTTATTATCCCAACTGTTTTCCCCGTCACTTTGCCTCCTACTCTTTTAAAGTAAAGCCTCAAGTTGATGTTGATCCTCTTTGACAACTGAAAACATGAAGACAAGCCAAGCCTCACTGGTTGTCTTAGGGGTTTCCTGATGGATATACAGCAGATAACCGTATAAACTAGAATGTTATTTACTTGAGACGAGAAGAAAAAAAATCCTGGCATTCTGAATATTACGGATATAGGGATTGGGTGCATTTTTTCCAACATACCGAATACCTGGGAGAAGTAGAGTAAAACTGGGTAATTCGGGACGATGGACTTTCTTCAAAATACGGGACACTATGTCTTTGCCCTAGAGGAACATGACATCCATATCCAAATACCCTACTATCTTTAGCCACGTTTTTTATGCTTCCAAACTTCTTAGATAAACGGCGGAACTATGCCTACATCAAGGTTCCTATACTCTTGGTTTCCTTGGGCGTCTTTTCCTCAGGAGGTTGTCTCAGAACTTCGATTTCGAAATCCCATTTTTGGGCTACGGGAAAACAAACTCTTTTCCCCGTTTCTACAGCGATTTTTTAGAAATTCTTGGAATTAAAAATTCTGAAATTGAGGATTTCGGCTCTAAATTCATGATGAGCGTGATCTAACAGTTCATGAAATGCAAGGACAAAGGATGTGATACGATCTCATGTTCATACATAAACTGAAAACACCAAATCGTATTCCCTAATCATTATTCATCATATTTCATCAATCTTCTGCATTTTATGCATCAATCTAAAGGTTACAAGTAAAGAAAAAAAATGAATTTAATAGTTTTGAAGAAGTTGATGGTAATCTAAGGATGGTAACATTGTGGACAGATGTTATTGAGCCCGAAAGTAGGGCCTAAAAATTCCTAAAATCCGATAGAAGGTTTTCTGAAGACTTATTTTAGTCTACATTTTAAAAATATCATAATAGAATAAGATAAATCTCATGTTAGAATTGTTTCTTGTGATAAGCAAAGGTTACTTTTAATTCTAATGATACTATTTGATGTCTTCAGTTAAGGGGCCAGAGTAGTTTATCGCTAAGGAAATTTGTATCCATCAGGGTAATTTCCAACCTGATTTGTTCAATGAAATCAACTATATACAATTATGCAAAAAATCAGTGTGGTCAAATAATTATATCTGCATGTCTTGAAACAAGTCTGAAGAACCTAGCTGGTCTGTAAGACTCGTAATTAAATTGTTCTTGATACCCTATTTTTCATTTTTTGCAGGCAATGGAGCCCGATAGGGTAGTCCTAAGATTTTAAAACCGGTCTTGTTAGATAGATAATTTTATTCCCGATGTCCACTACTAGGTCAAAAGTTAACAATTCTGACGATATGACCTTCAAAACTTCATTTTAAACAATTAAGTACATGAATTGGTTTGGTATTTGGTCTATAGCTCTAAAACCATAATAGCTACGTGAATTTTGACCTAGTAGTGGACATCGGGAATAAAATTATCTATCTAACAAGACCGGTTTCAAAATCTTAGGACTACCCTATCGGGCTCCATTGCCTGCAAAAAATAAAAAACAAGGCAGTTTCTAAGGACTTTGAAGACGAAGTTATATTGATGGTTACTATGACAACAGGGCATGTTGCAATGATATTCCCATACATTTTTAGTCCTTTTTCGGAATGCGTTTCGTTGCTAAGAAGGCATAACTTCTATCGAAATTCGTCGGCCTCTAAACTACTCTGGCCCCTTAAGGCTCCAGAGTATTAATCACTATGGGAAAATTGAAGGTAGGTGGTACATTTTGAGCACCTCTACCGCTTGACCAAATGCACTTAAATTTATGTTATGAATTTTATCGGCTAAATTATTTAATGTTACATTTTATGACACCATCGCAAAGACCCAACAGGGCTCTTATGGGTTGGAATTTAAATTATACGAAAACCGTTTTATTTGACTAAGAACAACGGTTGTGGCCGATACGATAATCGTACACTCATAAGACCAATGTAATTTTGTAGAGAATTTCATTGCGGAGGGCCACTAATAGGTCAAAGTCACTCTAAATATGTGCAAATCGCTGTAAAAATTCAAATAGCAAACTGTGTTGCTTGATTACTGCTTAAAACGCATTTTTCTCTATTAAGGAAGCCAAAAAGTATGATTTTGACCAATAAGTGGCCCTCCGCAATGAAATTGTCCACAAAATGAAATTGGTCTCATGGGTGTGCAATGAAACTATCGGCCATAACCGTTGTTCTTAGTCAAATAAAACGGTTTTCGTATAATTTAAATTCCAACCCAAAACAGGCCTATTGGGTCTTTGCGATGGTGTCATAAAATGTAACATTAAATAATTTAGCCGATAAAATTTATTGCATAATTTTAGGTGCATCTGGTCAAGCGGTAGAGGTGCTCAAAATGTACCACCTGCCTTCAATTTTCCCATAGTGATTAATACTCCGGAGCCTTAAGGCTCCAGAGTACTTTACTTTAAGTCTCCGCTTAGCAACAACAACTACATATACATACATAAAGTATGTTTTTTACGCGGCGGCACTCCCGGGGCCCGATAGGGTCATTAAATTGACCTAATTTTTTTCTTAGTTTGTAGAGAATTTTATAGGCAACGCGTTGTGGTGGCTCAAAATCAACCTATCTATTACGGATTTAGCGTCACAAATTAAAAACCGAAACAATGCCTCACCATTTTGGCTTAAACTGCGTTTTTCAGGAAGAAGCCGAAATAAAAATGCAATTTTGACCCACCACAACGTGTTGCCTATAAAATTCTCTACAAACTGAAAGAAAAATTAGGTCAATTTAATGACCCTATCGGGCCCCGGGAGTGCCGCCGCGTAAAAAAACATACTTTATGTAAATTTAAATTCCTATCTACTGGTACCACATAGGGTGCAAAAGTTTATTTGATATTCTTCTTGATTAAATTATCTGCATAATAAATTTTAGTATACATTTTTAGCTGCATTAGGTCAAGAATGAGGTGGGTTTAAAATACCCCTCAGGACACCTTTTTTCCCATAGTGATTAATACTCTGTAGCCTTAATTTAATGGATTTAATTGAATATTATCATATCACATCCTTGCTTTTCATGAACTGTTAGATCACGCTCATCATGAATTTAGAGCCGAAATCCTCAATTTCAGAATTTTTAATTCCAAGAATTTCTAAAAAATCGCTGTAGAAACGGGGAAAAGAGTTTGTTTTCCCGTAGCCCAAAAATGGGATTTCGAAATCGAAGTTCTGAGACAACCTCCTGAGGAAAAGACGCCCAAGGAAACCAAGAGTATAGGAACCTTGGCCTACATATATATTTTTAGATATAGGAAAGCGTGACTTTTGTAGTAAACTTTCTGCATCAACCAAAGATCGGAGAACATGATCCGTTGGTTGGTAATGCAATCTTATCAGATATATCTGTGCTGGCCAGGGTTTCAAAAACCGGGGATTTTATATCAAAAATACTTGGGTTTTGTCATCTGGCTGTTTTTAGGGACTGTACAGATTAGACTTAAAATCAGTTTCATTTGTTCCAAAGCCATCAATGGATTCTGCTGCTAATGTTTAACTTCTTCAAATCGGACATTGTGTTATACTACAATACGGGGATTACCCCAAAAACCTAAATCCTTAAAATTGTATGAAAAAAATTCTGAACCAATTTTTGGTTCTTTGAGGGGTCTAAATAGTTGTTTTTTTTGTTTTTAAGTCGAAAACTTTGTAATGAAATTTTGTTAAACCGGCGTGTTTTCTTCCAAAATTGACACAATTTTCCCAAAATCCATGAATACTCCAAAATCCCCAAAACACAGTCCCTCGTTTCCTATGAAACTAGTTCGGAACAAGAAGAAAAATTTAGTGGTACACAGTGTGGAATTGGGGATTAGATAGAAGTAGTAGAACTGGTGGATGGGATAGCGGGTAGTACATTACCCGCTGTAGGAAACGGGTTAGTCCACGCTGACATAATCATCTACTCTTTTCTGCATAAGATTCCTTGAGATGTTGATCTTCTTCTTCTGCTTCCTCCTCCACTTCCTTAGCTTCTATCTCATCTCCTCTCTGCAGTTGCAGTTGATCTTTCACGCAGTCAGGCACTTATTATCTTCTCCACATCTCCGCTCTGTACACAAAAATAGCCTCATAACTGCACTCCCATCTGAAAATACACCAAATCCCCTATTGACTTCCGAGCATGGGTTTCTATTCCTGAAAAAATCCATTTCATTTTACTAACCTTGCCTATCATTTACAAGTTTACAACCAACGGATCAGTTCTTGAAGGGTGACTTAGAGCTAGGGGACTTCGTGTAGTTCGGTCTCGAAACTCAGCTTTTTTTAAATGCAGTGATTTCTCTACGGTTGATAACAGTGTATTTATTTGAAATCTCCGAAGACCTCTGATTCCAATAGAAAGTTCGAAGGACTAGTCAAAAACCAGGTTTTTGAGGTTTAACCTTAGCTGAAACAAAACGCAGCACACGATTGTGAATGGCATAATCATGCAAATGGTTATGACATGAAGTGACACAGTGTACTACATCCGCATAAGAAACACGGATTTTTTGGCTCTTGTTGAAAAGTCGGCCTTTGGAAATATTTCATATTCCCCGTTCCACTCTCTTTTACTTTTGTTATGGACAGAGAACAATGGGACACATTATCGTAATTTTACTTGCTAAAAGTGCATTAAAACCTAAAAAATTTCTGGGACAAAGGGCTAGCCATTTCTGCTCCGAAGCTGTGACGTTATTATTTGCTCCTCTCGTTATTCGGAGCTGAGCTAAATCCGCAAGTCTATTCATAAAAGGAACTTAAATAATAACCCACCATGGCACAAGTCGAGGTTATGGAAGGGTCTTCCGAAGACTCAACTTCTTCTGCCAGTAAATTAGATCAGCAGAACAATGGGGTAAAGCCTTCTTCTTCCTTAAAAGAGATGGCATTTAAAGGGCCGGTGATAACGGGCGAAGGTCACATCACCAATTTTTCCAAAACGAGAAAAAGCTCGAGTTGTAGTCGATTAAGCAAGAACACTGGGATGCCGAGTATTGCAATTGAAGGGCTTGGCGTGATCTCATTTTCGATGGAAGATCCAGAAGACGAAGAAGAAGATGACGAGATGAATACTAAATTGAAGGGCAATAAAAATGATGAAAAAAACGGTTCGAAAAGTCGAAGTCAGTCCTCGTCAAGGGGGCGATCGAGGACGCGGATTTCGCGTCGTTCGGGGCAAGGACAGTCCCCAAGTGTCCGAATCCAAGTGACACTTCATAAACCCCTGAATTGGCAAGTCTCGTCCTGTTCCTCATCATCTCATCCGTGTGTCAAGAAATCCCAGGATTCAGTAGATGAGTCCCCTCAGACCCTGCAGTCCCAGTCCTTGTCGGCCTCTGATTCAGTATCCTTCTCAATCTCACCTTCATCTACTTTCTCGAAACGGACGAATCCGTCAAAAAACGGGAATCAAAATCCAAAAATCGGGAAGTGGAAGGTAAGGTTTACGGATTTGGAGAACCGGGACAGCAATGAGAATGAGAGTAAAACGGACACAGTGGATGGTGGTGACATTTGCAGTCATTTTGGTGCACCTTGTTCTTGTTCCAGTTTGAATAATAGTAATAATAATAACAATAGTTTTTCGACACTGACTCCTGGGAAACATCATCACCGTCGACATCATTTGATGAGGAATACAAGGAGTTTCGAACTGACTCGCGAGGACGGGGATTCTTCTTCTGATGAAGGTATGGAAGCTATTTAAATTGTGGTATTTCTCGGCATTTTTCGACGGTTGGTTTTGCAGGTTCTGTTTTGTGGATATGGATTAGGAAATGATAAAATAAATGACGTAGGTTATTGCTTTAAATAGCCTGTTTCAATGCTAATATTTCAATCAACGAGCCTTTCAACGCTAAGCATTGCTTGTGGCATTTTATTAAACATTCAACATTTCAGGATTTAGGATTTCAATCAACTTTTCAAACATACCATTTGTTTTGACAACACGGGCGGAGAGCCAAGTTTTCCAAAGGCCCGAATGTTCAGAGAATTATTGTCTTATCTTTTTACAATCTCGAACTCATCGAGATCTTTTTGAAGATTCTAGAAATATTTCTTATCTTAGTTTATCTAAATTACGAAAAATGTCTGTTCCTGATTTTGATTTGGATGGAAGCCATAAGGCTCATACAGAGTCGCCTTTCGAAACTATTTCTTGGCAAGCTTTGCAAAAAAATCGAAATTTTTCTGACCAGCTAGCAATGCAATTTTTATTTCGATTTAAGATCAAACGATCGGGTTATGCAATTTGATATAGTCTTATACATTGGAATTTGGATACTTAAAAATCGGCACAGTCCATGATTTTTGTAATTGTATTGTACTTGAAACACTAAAATAAAATTCCTACAGCCGAAATTGTTCGACCATACTGCAACAAAATTTAGTTTGTAACTTTCTTTGTTGACACATCCTACGAGGAAAAAAATCAGAGTGGCTCCCCAAGGAGACCCAGTCGTTTGGGAATCTCGTAATTGTAATTCCAAAGTTTCGAGCGAATACTGAACTTAATTACATTCTACTCTACAGTTGGCTCGAGCTTTTACGAACTCTGAAATTCCTAATTCGGGACCCGTTGTTATTTTAAGTAAATTTTTATTGTCAAGTTTCCTTCGATCTACTTGTGAAGTGGCATCGAAATTGGCAAATTTGTACTACTAACCTTGCAACACAATTCCATGGTATATTTCGGGAACTAAGAGCCTGCGTTCATTGCTATATTTACTAATGGGGTTTGATTGGGTTAATGTTGTCAGAAGGACAACGCCGTCTAAACTAGAAGCTCTCTTAGCTCTGCATTCCTCCTAATGTTTAAAAGAGATGGAAACTATTCGAAAATGTCAGAGGAAACTGTCCGTGTCGAACTATAACGTTCTTCAAGATTGGGGATTCCACTAAACTGTTGTAGTAAGTAATTATATTGAGGCCGTGTAATTACGCCAAAAACACTACGGTCTCTTAAAAACCGACATGGAGGCTGTTTTCGGGCATTTCGAGGATGCTTAACTTACAAAACAGAAAGCCCACTCCTCATTAGACCGGAATGCCTTTGCATATCTCAGAAGAAGCTCTGCAGAGAGGACCTTTCATTAATGAAGATCCTCAAAGGGAACTCAGATTTCGAAACGGGCTTTGAAGTTGTCAAAGTTATTTCTTGGCTTTGTCTCCACACTCCAACCTCTTTGTTGTTAACCAGGACGTTAATTAGGGGCAAAAATTTTGCAGACAGTTTTGTCAAATCCAGGAGGGAAAGGCTTGTTGCGGTGGGCCGTCCGGACGAATGGAATAAGGATGAGGGGTGTAACTTTAACCGTCCATTTTTCTGGAACCTGGCGGGAGTATTTTGGCAATCCACAATCCGTCACTTGTCAATGTCGTAATTTTTTATTTAATAATTGGTTTGAAGAAACAATAATTTTCTAAGATATTTGGTATATGTCGTAGAACTAAAAATAAAAATTACAATCCTCCTCGAAATATATCCCCATTCTTTTCAAAGGTTTAAAGTTTAAAGTTACCCCCTAGAATTTGATCCCCGGCAATTAAGTTATCTAGAATAATTGGTTTCCGTTTTAACGCTTCTAATACTATTTCAAGAGGGCAACTTATTAAATGGAAACCTTAAAATCTTCTTAAAATTTAGCTTTCACATCGAAATATAGTCCTCTTTCCTTTGTCAGAAAATTGGAACTCACAAGTATATTCCCAATGTATTTACTTTAAAGAGCGATATATTTGTATGGGATAGAAAAAGCTGATTTGAGTACGCTGAGATCTAAAAAAAAGTTCGTAACGGAAATGGTGTCAGTCACCAGTTCTTGGCAAAATTGTTCTCCGAGGTCATGACACCGCTTACAGAGGTGTGTTATCCATTACTTTGTCTGCCACGAAGTTCTTCGTCCTCCCAGGTATTTAGTTCTGGTGCTATACCAGCATCAGCATGTAACACTAATAACCGAAACTTTGCTTCCAGTATAGACTCGTGTGAAATGATATTATGCAGATGGCCATCCGGGTGAAATGCCTTTTTTTGAAGACCTATGGAATGGGAACGTTTATGGCCAGGTGCAGTTTATTAGGCTGGGAATCCACTTAAACTTTTCCACTTTGGGTATGAAAACACCGTAAAGTTTAAAGACGGTTTGGGGAATAAAAAACTGGAATCCGTGTAGATTATTAGTTCTTTCTGCTGACCTACCTTTGCGTTTTATTGCAAATTCAGGGATTTTGTGCTTTTTTAGGTGTTTAGTTTGTCTGTTACATTCGTGACGAGCAATGGATTTTAAAATTGCAAACGATTCAATCTTGGACATTTCAGCACTTTCAAGAAATATAAAATGGAGTTAACATGAAATTTTTAGCTTTCGTGAGCAAAAATTTACGTTTTTAAAAAGAGAAGTGGTTGAAAACTAAACAATTAAACTGACCAAAATTCTCAAATCTGTGAGCAGTTCTAATCTAAATAAATCTTAGATATTAAACTGCTAATTTTATAGCTTGCAACGACCCTCATTCATCTAGATATTTGCTTCTGTCCTGTTTTAAAAAGTATAAGAATAGAGCTTTCTTGTAGATTGAGTCGTTAACACCGATATAGCTACTAAATAAACCATTCAGTTGAGATGTCATGATTTAAGTCTGGAAGACGTATAGAAAGCTCAGAAAGTTTGTATAGATGAACTGGATGAAGAGTAAAATGTGAAATTTCAAACCCGTGCGGGTATGGAATTTTTCGTACTACTTTAAGAAGACTCAACAGACGTTTGAAACTCTGGAAACTATTTTTTTTCGAATAGGTCGGGTATTAGATTTGAATAATGTCTTTTTGGGGAAACCCAGAATGAGCTTATATTCCCTATATTTATGTTATCCTTTTGTTAAGGCCTGATTAACTTTTCACAACGTTTACATTTTCAAGACGTCGTCGTGCATATTAAATACGGCTTCTGACTTTCTTGGTGATATAGTGGCCCATTATGGAAATCTATTGGCGACATTTTTAGAGTTATTTTGTAGAACTATAGTGTACAAAATGCCCAGTTCCCAGAATATAAGTATTCTAAACATACATACAATATCGTAGCAAGCCATCTTGTTATAGTGAGAACATCCAGGTCTGTTTAAAAAACGCAGTAGCGGAGTGGCGTAGAATAGGATTTAAAATCAAATATTTTATTCCAAGAACAATTTCATTTCGCGTGACAAATGGAGAAGACACGTTTTGTGAACAAAAAATATTTGCAGTAGTCTCAAGTAGATTTTGAAAAATCAGGAGCAACTCCTGTTTTTCAAGTGTGTTTTGTTGAAATGATTAGTACATATTTTGGAAAAGATTGGGCGTTATTACTATTTGGCATGAGTGTTTTTGTATATATTCACAAACAGTGTACACTGTGTACATATCATTTTTTGAAATGCAGTAAATACCTTACATGTTGATATATCTTCAACTTCCTATATAGCTTTGTTCCTAAAATAAATAAAATAATAAAATTCCTAAAAATCATAAAACAGATAAAAAGCTCAGTAGCATTGCAATCACTTCAAATCTACAAAGGAAAATAAATCAAGCTATGCATATAAAATCTTTTGCGTACAACTTATTGATCCTATCTTCAATGGTTAAAAAGCAGTTCTTATATATGAATTCAGAAACAAATTCCAATTGAAATCTTCTTTCATTCGTAAAAAATAAGCTGTTCAAATAGGTTTTAAGAAATTGTTTCTAGAGTAGACATTAAAGCTTACAAAACTTATTGTTACCGACAGCGAAGACTTTAAGACGACTGGATTTTTACTTTCAATTGTCTAGTCTTCAAAAACACGGATTTAAAAACCAGGTCTTCCGGAAGTCATTAGCGCAACAGAAAAAAATAAAAATGCATAGATAATAAATAATGCTTTGGTTACTCGTTGAATAGGAGAAATGCAAATTCCTCCAGTGTTTAGGCTTGGCAAAGAAAGAATATTTTTGGCAATGTTCCTCTGTAGACCACAACTTCATGCAAAATGCCACAAAGAAGAGAGTTGTAAACAAGGAGCTTGTGGCCAGAGATCCGAAGAATTTATTTCAACAGATTGGGAAAAGCTTAACAGAGAGTTGGAAACGGCCTTGTGTTCTGTTGGGCTTTTATCAACTTTATGTCGACATCTTAATCCGGATGGAGGGAGACTTCTTGAAAGATATCGAAACTGAAACCCGAAGTTTTCACGTACAATGGGTACTATTTAAGTAACAAACGAGGAAAATTGACCAATTCGAAAAATAAGATTCCAGAGTTTCAGGTCCAAAAGGTTCTGAGATGTTAAGGGACAATGGTTTTGAACTTGAACTAACGCTCCAGCGTCCAAAGAAGCGACGCGGCCATTATTTTGCTAAATACCAAAATCCACGACTCCATCGGTCGGCTTTGGTCGATATTAACAATACTCACATACGTTTTAACTGTTAGATCCATTTGCACAACAAATACCACGATTCATGTTAAAAATTTGATAAGATTTGATAAAGCATTTGTCATATTGTCCTGCCATGTTGATTTATAATTTACATCCCTCGATTCGTTTGCCACCGTAATAGCTTCCATTGTATTGTTCGACTTTTTCAGACTTAGAATTTCAGACACCTACATTCCCTAATGATCCTCAAAATATCGTCTCGACTCTGCAAAAATCTATCACAGAATGTGTGCCAGAGGCTATCGAATCCCTCTCCTCAACCGTTTTCATAAAAATACTACGATGCATTTAGGACCATGGCCTTGCCTCCTAAAATAACCCTGGTGGTGGTGAAATTGAACGGGTTTTCCCATGTCCGACGGCCAACAAAATGGCACAACATTCCGATGTCATGTCATCTGGCTAGGCTGTGGACTCGTGGTACATTATATGTAGTACTCCTTCACAGCTCGTATTATATTGTATTACAGACACGTATATATAAACTGTAGTGCATAAATATAGAGATTTAGACTCCTGGAGGCATTATCGCCCAGGCAGGGTTACATAAACGAGATGACCAGCCAACCTCGCTTCCTCGAATGAGGTGGACTTGGCAATTCCTTCCAATTTTCCCTTCCGGAGAGGATCAATTTGTAAATGTCGACACCGACAGTAAACTTTTCTTACTTAACTGACCAAGAAGCCGGGGGCAGTCAACCGGAGGAAATGGACGGCTGGGTAATGTTGGGTTTCTTGAAAATCTAGAGTAAATGGATGTGAAATGTGAATATTACTGTGGACTTGTGGAAATAAGGAAGTGCTATCTCTCAGATTTGGAAAAGGTGAAGAGACAAAAAAAAGTTAGAGGTTGGAAAGGAAATCCGATTTATCTCGTTTCGTTTCCAATTCAGTGCATTCGTCTTTTGGACAGACAGCGTTAAAGCAGAGTCCTGTGATTGAATTTTTTCTTTCATTTTACAAGACAATCCTATAATCCACCGAAAGTAAAGGTTGGAGGTGAAAGTAACTTTTGCAGAGAGTTTCATTATAAAGCTGTTGGACGTCCATATTCAGCGAAATAGGCCATTGTAGATCGGATTACCGGTTAGATAATTTTAAGATGAGAATCGATCCCATTTTTGAAAGTTCATATATCACCAATAATGGATAAGGTTGGTTTTCGCAACAAGTACAATAACTTCATGCTTAAATCCAAAGAAAGTTTCGAAATTATCAAATCAACGTCCATTTGTTTGCATCCCAACGGTTTTAAAAAAGGATGTTATGATACCAATTATTTCAATCATCCGTTGACCAACCCACAAAATCTACTCTATAAAAGACAAGACGCGTCCAAAAACGTTAGTCACAAGGTCCACGGACATAAAGTCGTAGAAGTTTTTAAATCGACCGGGATAAACCGTCACAGTAAAATAACTGGGTTTAAGAAACCTTCAGGTACACCACTGTCATTAAAATGACAGCTTTTATGAAACCGTTGAACACACCTCCTGACATTAAAGTCGCTGAAATTGATATAAAAACATATTTTAAATGAAAATGAAACTTCCAGAGAGAGCTAAAACGGCGAAATGATTGGTGTTGGAGCCGATATGTCTGTTAATTATGATAATTATGATTCATTCGTTAAGGATTAGTATTTCATGTTTTTGACCTGTCTAGAGGACTACTTCTGTTCAAGGCTATTCCAATGACTCATTAGATTATCCGTCTACCTAACTTGTTATTTTTATCTTTTATGCTGATTGTAAATCTGCCTAATACTTGACCAGACCAAGCTATTGTAAACCTACTTGTTCAATCTATAATTAAGTCAATCATTTCAATTTGTGCTTGATCAGATTTAAATATGTTGGATTCCTGTCTCCAGTTGTTATAATTACTATTTTTGAGACTTATGTGACACACCTATAAATACCACTTCAATTCACTATTACATTTGTCATTATGTCAGTTGTCCGTCACTCTGTCAGATCAATTGTTCACGTCAGTCTTATTTTAACCTACTGAATCTTACACTACGTTTTTAACTAATTAAAGTCTAATTACTACTGTTGTCTATTACATCCATTTGTCTTGACCTTTCATTTTAGTAACCATCTTCATACACGGGTTAGTTAGAAAATATACAGTATCGCAATCAGGGTTACCTCCATCCAAACCCGTCACACAAACAATTGGAATTCCTAGATTGTAGAACAACGGCACAATCTGGAAAAAAATCCAAAGGTTTGGAACGCTGAATATTTAATTTCAGATAACCTTTATTCAATTTCCACTGTAATTTTATATGAAACCTTTGTGAAATGTAAACTTTATACAATTGTGCAATGTAATCACAAGTTCAAACAAATAATTTATAGATTTCAGTAGGAATATAAACAAAAGTACATGCATTTATAAATACGACTAGGTATAAGGAAATGTCAGAAACGCATCGATGGAACAATAAAACAAAGCATGGTAAAACTCAATGCACATATTTCTTCTAAAGGTTTTTAAATTGAAGTTGTTGATATGTAGCTTCCAAACAAGAACCGGGAGAGAAAATAATTGCTTTCGAATCACCTTATACTGCGCTGCCGTCATACTCCCAAACTTACTTGTTCCCCGAATCCCCGAAATCTCTGCTTTCCAAGTCAACAACAGATCATCGGAATATTTGTCCAAATTTCCTAATAGCGGCATATATTGACGCGCAGCCAAAATAACAAACAAACTCAGATATGGAAACACAAAATAGAACGGCTTTGGAACGGAATTATACATTTTGATGGATATATAATTGCAAACTACACACCAAAGTAAAGCAGCGTAGTAAAAAACCCACCAACAACATCCAGTATAGGAACCCAGGATCGTTAGTACCATCCTTAAGTAGGCGTAAATTTGAAACCGTCTAATCTGTGTTTTCATCGGTTTTTGTTTTAAACGAATTTTACGCAAACATTGAACACAATTCAATGCCGATGTCAGAATTTTGTAAAGAAATTGCATCAGGAATAGTTGAACTCGACAAAATTCTAAACCGGCAGGGAAGGCGATCACGGATCTTAGAATGAGGATCAAAATCTGGATATCTAAACGGTCTTGAAGCGTTACTGGAACGAGGTCCCACAAAAGATAGTACGCTGGATCTAGTTTTCCGTACATTCCAGGAAAAAATCCAAGTTCCGGCAAAATTCCCCAACAACATGTTATGACCAGTAAGAGCGAATCGGGAATACTAGATTGGGTCCACAAAGCCTTCTCAACCTCTTTATTATCACCAGTTTCGGCTTGAATATAAATTCGATAAACATTAATCCTGTACAATAAAACGAAATGCAATATGTATGTGATGTTCCATCAATGCCTTTCTTACTAGTTTGACTTATCGACAACCGCGTAAAGGTCAAATTTTCTAAATAATGGTGGTGCATATCTATTGGCATTGTTAATAATCGAGAAACTTTGTTTGGCTATGTTGAAATTATGAAATTTTGGCTCATATATTAGCTTAAAGAGGGTTAAAAGACCAATTGTTTAAATTGTCGTTTGGCATATAGATTGCTATCTTTTTTGGCCGTAGAACTATTCTGCTACATTCGTCGTGGGCTTGCATTGATAGGACAGTGATTACTCTTGCTTATGTCACACTAAAACACTACAAGCAAATGGGCCTGTGGTGGACTAGTTTGTACATAATTTTGTAATTTTTATCCGGAAGTCTTAAATCTCACCTATGACAAGAGTTGCGTCCAGCCGAAAAAGCGCATTCATTCCCACAACAAGTTCATGGCGCAATGAAAATCCTGCAAATGCGGTTGTGAATAGCACAATGCCATCAGTAATCCATACATATGATGAGATGGTAACGTAGTTAGGGACCGCTGACTGTTGAAACTGAATGTAACAGCTAGCTATTACGTGTATTGAAATACTAACGTGAATCCATCCCCAAAAGATTAAGTCACGATTATTATTCACACTAGCAAACTGGGTATTTTTAGTATTCCAATAGATCGGATATCTGGGCATGAAATTAAATAGGAAAGCGCCCAGCTCCAACGATTTGTCGATGGCTCTTGGAGGCATCTTCGTTTGTGTAATTTTACAACTGGTGTTTAACATGTTTGAACGAGTATTCTAAACTCCAGCCGTTAAAACCAAAAGTACCTAGGCAGTTCATAAAAAATATTTTGAATGTCTACTGCAGCTTTAAATAAAACAAAATTGATAAAAAGGTATGCTTTACATACTAGTTAGCAAACTTGACCCAAATAAATATATAAATAGAGATTATGAAGCGCAATCATTCCAATTGTAGTGGTTTCATGGGCTTCTGAACTTTTAGGTATAGTCTCTTTGCCGTTATTATAATCAGTTTTACAGGATTGTTAGCCTTGATACTTAAACAGGCTTAAAACATTTTAAAAAATCATGGCTAGGAATTGTAGAAGCTTGGACAATGCAAATGTAGCAACATTTTCATAATTTAAAAGCCAATTACGGGATAAAAGTATGCTTACAAAAATCAGTTATAAAATCGTATGAAATCGTTGATATGTCATTTTGAATTACCAAATCTTTCATTTCAATAAACCGATGTAACGGGCGTAACCAAGTGTTGAAAACATCAGGTGTCGCACCCTGGTGTCAGTGGGAGTGGTCCTGTATACGTCAAAGATGTTCCATTACTCCTGGGAATTGTTTAAAACCTATATCTCAATTTCCCCCAAAATACTGGGTCTTGCACGTCCTGAAATGTAGTTTCAGGGTGTTATCATGTGTAGATGATTGACATAGAGTTTACTGTAAACTACCTAAGCGGCAGGTTTAAATTGATTAAGGGCTTTGAACTGTTTTAATGGGCAGGTTTAAAATGAGAGTAAGAGCTTCGAACTGATTCAATGGTTTGTTTTTGGGGTTTAATTGATGGGGGTCAGGGGGTGCGACCGATTTGACCCAAGTTCGAACTTAGCCTGTGTTAGGACCCAAGGAATAAGTGTACAAAATTTGGTGACCGTAGGTCAAGCCGTTCTCCAGTTATCGCTCGGACAGACGGACGGACGGACGGACGGACAGACGGACGGACAGACGGACTTGTCGTTCGCATAAAGTGTTTTCAACACTTAATAATGATAAGCAAAGAATTCATACACGCCAACCGAACCTACTGCTGTTAAAAATTATTTGAAATCAAGATTTAAAAATAATCGAAAATGAATAATTTATCTAAATCTGTTCGGAACAAATGAGAGAATAATGTTTGATCCAACCAAATTGCATTTATAAAGGCTTTATTGAAATCTTGTATTGATTTTGATATTTTGTCAAAAACTTAAAAAAACAATTCATTTCAGAATGAATACACAAAAGTTTAGTTTTTTATTATTTAATTTCCATTGGTTTTCAATACCAAGCCTTTATAATATAATATAATATATATAATATATGTAATATAATAAAAAATGCAAACAAGGAATTGAATGATTTTGGTATATCCTATGATTTGGTCCACAAGGACTTATAAACCGTTATAAATGCACATCATAAAAGGGTGAAACCACACGAAAAAACGTCAAATTACACTTAACATCGTTGCCCGTCGCATAAGAGTCGTTTTCTTAAAGATTCTCACATGTCCCCAACCATAGAGTAAAATTATATACCTCGTTGAACAACACTAGACCATACCATCCTTGCGATGCAGCGCACATCTAGGGTTGCTATTTAAAAAAAACTGTGACCCTTGACCGTACCCGCTTGACCTTTGACTTGCACGGTCCTCAAACGAACTCAGCCTCCGCTGGAAGGTCATGAATGGTTTCCCGAATTTAAAAAAAAATATTCGACCGTTCAAGAGTTATGCTGCGAACGGACAGACAGACAGACAGACACACAAGGTAAAAACATGAAAGGGTTTCACCCTTTAATAAATACAACTAGGTATGAGGAAATGTCATAAACGCATCAATGGAACAATAAAACAATGCGTGGTAAAACTCAATGCACGTATTTTTTCTAAATGTATTTAAATTAAAATTGTTAATATGTAGCTTCCAAACAAGAACAGGGAGAGAAACCAATTGTTTCCTAATCACCTTATACTGTGTTGCTGCCATACTCCCACTCTTTCTTGTTTCCCGTAATCCCGAAATGTCTGATTTCCAAGCTAACAAAAGTTCATCCGAATATCTATCCAGATTTCCTAATAACGGCATAGATTGACGGGCTACCAAGATTATAAATAAACTCATATACGGAAACACAAAATAAAAAGGCTTCGGAACGGAACTATACATTTTAATGGTAATATAATTACAAACAACGCACCAAAGCAAAGCCGCGTAGTAAAAAATACACCAACAAAATCCAGTATATGAACCCAAGATCGTCAGTACAATCCTTAAATAGGCGTAAATTCGAAACCGTCCAATTTGTGTTATCGTCGGTTTGTGTTTCAAAGTAATTTTAGGCAAACATTGAACGCAATTCAATGCCGATGTCAGAATTTTATAGAGAAATTGCACAAGGAAAAGGACGTCGCGACACAATTCTAAAGCGGCTGGTAAGACGATTACGGATCTAAGAATGAGGATCAAAATCTGGATATCTAAACGATCTTGAAGCGTTACTGGAACGAGGTCCCACAAAAGATAGTACGCTGGATCTAATTTTCCATACATTCCAGGAAAAAATCCAAGTTCCGGCAAAATTCCCCAAAAACATGTTGCGAAAAGTAAGAACGAATCGGAAATATTAGATCGGGTCCACAGAGGTCTTTCAACCTCTCTGCGTTCACGAGTTCCAACTTGAAATAAAAATCAAATTATTTTTTTTAGAAATTTTGTAAATGTTGGTAATAAGTTCAAAATCTTACATATGACAATAGTAGCTTCCAAACGAAAGAGCTCATTCATCCCCTCAACAAGTTCCTGTCGCAATGAAAACCCTAGAAATGCGGTCGTGAACACAACAATGCAGTCAGTAATCCATACAAACGATGAGATGGTAACGTAGTTAGGGACTCCTGACTGTTTAAAGTGAATGTAAAAGCAGGCAATCATGTGTATTAAAATACTAACGTGCATCCAGCCCCAACCGATTAGGTCACGATTGTTCTTCACACTTGCAAACTGGATCTTTTTACTGTCCCAATAGACGGGATAACGTGGCAAGAAATTAAAAAGAAAACATCCTAATTCCAAAGATTTTACAATGGTTCTTTTAGGCATCTTTAACTGTGATTTTACGAGTGGTCCTTGATTTATTTTAACGTGCATCCTAAAATCTCGTCGTGGAAATTGAAACTACCTGAGCGTTTCGTAAAGAACTGTCGACTGCAGCGTTTTAAATGGATAAAAGGTGGTATAAATTGGTAATATTTAGCAAACTTGACCCAGTTTATTATTAATTGGGAAACTCATTAATTTCAACCACATAGTGCATAGGTTTCTGAACTTACATAAATATGGTACTTGAGACAGGTTTTACATAATTGTTAGCCTTGATACTTAAACGGACGGGTGACATTTTTTGAAGTCATGGACAGGAATTTCAAAAGTTTTGACTAATACAGCAAAGTATTCATTAAAAGACAAACGATAGAATTAACCTAAAAAAATTTTTCACAACATTTGTGAAAGGTCCATCTGTCTCATTTTCAACTCGAAAATTTTCCAGGTTTGCATTTTTGAGTTGAAATTGAAAATAAACCATATTATGTCGTAATAATTGTCTAAACAATTTAGTCTCAAACACCCGAATTGATTTTAAATTGCCTTCGTCATTCGTACAATATGTCTTTAAAAAATGTCAAATATTAAAACATAAAGTATTCATTTCGCAATCTAGAAAACAGAAGGTTTTTGGGATTTTTGCCGGAAATCAATGTTAAATTATAATACTTAAACACAGAGTTGCTTCGGCTTATTTTTTCTATTTATTTTATCATTCCCGTTGTTTAGCGAATGTAAAATCTAAAATTGTTACATAACAGGCTGGCTTTCTCGTTGTTCAGGAAGATAGCAAATATTGATAAGGCTCTGTATCTTCACTTGACTTCTAATAACATGTCCAAGCCATAAATAAAAAATTCCTACAAACTACATGAGTAGTATGTTTATTTTTAAATGGATTCTAAACCTGAAGTAATAGGTCAATACCAAAAGCTATTGGTAGATATCTGTTTATTCGCTGATTCTGGCTTGAAACACGTATTGTTTTTAACGGGATGAACATGTTTTGTAGATAGACCAAACAATTGCATTTTTACAGTTGGAAATATTTTTATACTATGAGTTACTAACTCACCTGGAATTTAAAAAATGAAAATAACGTCCAAGACAAAAGCTCAACAGGAGAGTATTGTTATTCAGGTATCGGGTGTTATTTGACCAAGCTCGTGGTTTGATTGTGTCTTATCAAAGTGATAACCCGTTTCGTATTTATTTATAGCTTCGGTTCAAAACATACTGGTCAATGCCTATTTATACAGTAGTTATATTTGAACTCTCTACATAAAAGCGAAGCAAAAATGATCCAATGATAGTAGTCAGTTCAGGTGGATTTTGTCAAAAACTCCACAAAAACAATTCATTTAAGACTAAAAATCCTTTTCAAATATCTTTTTATTTTGTGTTCAAAACCTTAACTTTACTATCGAAAGCAGGACCTGGCCAAGACATGACTTGAATATATTTTTAGCCATGCATTTGAACGATTACATTTTATACACACGGGTACGAATGAACGGAACATTGTAAACATCGATTTGTAAAAATTCATCCGGATAAGTGACATCTCAAATTCTAAAGCCATCAAGAAGATCAGAATCCATCGTTCATGTCTTTTATAGAAGGGAAGGACAGATCCCAGAATCGATAGCTTTTTGCGTGAACTGTCGACTCCGATAATCTATCCTCCTCACGGACTAATCCATATACACGCCTTCTTTCTCCAGGACTTTAATGTCAAGACCACAAGGACTGGGACGTTCAAAAATATTGCTATTATTATATTTGTCGGACGGGATTTGAGCCATTTCGTTCCGTTTGGAATGGGTAAAGAAGTCAAGTGAAGGGGAAGGGCACAGGAGATAGTTTTCTGTTGAGCTTTGGAGGCCATGCCACAAGCACAAAGAATGGAATGTGAGTTATGCATCGAAAACTGTCATTTCAATCCAAGTTTCCAAGAAGGACGCCGAGGCGGAGTTCCATATCCAAACCCATTAGACTCGCCAACCACCCAGGAATTTCAATGGAATGCAATGCGCTTATGACGCAACCCATAGGTACAGGACATGCTGTACAATATTCTAATCCAGTCAACAGTTTAGGCGTTAAAGCGGTGTTCCATATGTCTCGACAATGGTTTTTGAGCGGATATCTAACTAAATTATTTTTATAAAACTCAGGCAACATCCGTAAATATGCGAAAATTTAAGGTCTTTTGTAGAGATTAAAAAGTTCACCGTAAAAACGTCTAAAGCAATTTTAATTTTATACTTTAGCTGATTTATGCAAGCATCTGGCATTTGCATGATGTCCAATATGAAGGAATATTCCACAAAAATTTGAAATGCTTTCTTTACATTTGCATAAGCACTTTAAAACGGTGGATTATTTATTCAGTTAATTAAAATCAATGTTTGAGGTGCATTTATTACTGTTTGAGACTTTTTCCGGAGAAAGTTCCACTGGTAACATGTAATGTTCACTTTGCTTTCTGCTTGATGGGGTTTATAATTATAAATCAGGTTTCACAGTATGCCAGATAAATACGGAAGACCAAATTTTAAGGTTTTAAATTTGAACTAAAATATAGCTGTAACAATGTTGAACGTTATATTTTCAAAATGGACAATACAGATTTGAGCTAAACTACATCTTTAATTCGTGTCAAAATTCAATTTCGTTCATGTTTCATTATTCGAGAACTCTAACGTGAGACACCCACATATTTAATGATATGCAGCTAAAAAGTAACAATTTTAAGATTCTATATAAACTTGCAGCACGATAGCTAAATTTTAACAAACAGTTGTATTTACAAACTGGATAAAACACGTTTGAGCTAAAGCTCATCTGTAATTCGTGTCAAAAGTCAATTCCGTTCATATTTCATCATTTGAGAAGTCAGTGGATCATAACACTAGGCATTAAATTGCAAAAACAACGGACTGAGATTGGTCAAACTGCATCTCTGCACTTATTTTTTACCCTTGACTGGAATGAAAACAGATCTGCCGAACTGTAGATCAGTCTATACAACCCTTCTACTCTCCCAAACTCGGAGAGAGAAGTCTCCTCTTTTGGAAGTTGTGATCTGAAAGATCTCTTCTCTCAATCTGAGGTGGTGCATGTGCTCTCTGCATCTCCAAAAGCGACGATGATCTTTCCACAATTCCACATCTCCTCTCTAGACTTTATTAACCAACGGCTTGGCCCAACTTCCCTTCAGTTCTGAGGCAGGTGGGCCACATTTCACACCACAGAATACGCTCCTCTCTCACTAGAAACTGCATCACACAAGCTATATTTGTTATCATCAGCCCTCTATAATAATATTAACAACATTACCATATATGGGACAAGATACACACACCTGAGACGACGAAGTTCGTCAAGTATTAAAATAAACCTCCATCACATCTATAAAAGTCGGACTAAGAATCCCTCTATTCTATTATATGGGAAGTTAGGGCTAATAGGACTTACGGCCTACTAAATCCGCCTCCTATATATATACACGGTTCGGTGCATTGTACCATCTTCGAATACGTTTCTCTAAGGGGGAATTCCTCACCTGAACTTTATTAACGAGGAATACCTGTACGAGCTGCTCTGTTAGCTGGTCTAGTCTAGAATCTAGAAGTAGTGGTGGTGGTTCCACAGGTGAACTTTTTATAATCCCATCCTGTACCCTAAGGGACGATCATGAATTGAACAACCTGTTTGGCCACCTTTACATTCCATCTCCCACAACCTATACATCCTCCAGGTCAGGAGGGAACTTTCTGGAACTTACATTTCCTTGAGGAAAAAAGTTGGGAATTTGTACACCAACTGCAACTATAATTGCAATTTGGGGCCAAATTTGCAAACTGCAGAGTAAGGAAATTAAGGTCGAGTTAAAAATACATGGGAATAAGTAACTGGAGCTGAAAATAAAAGGAGTGAACAAAGTGAATGTAGATCAAAGCTCAAGGAATCGAGAGTTTGAAGGTCTACTGGAAATTGGTAACTAGTGCGAGATATGGATATTAATTTGAATGTCTTGGATTGTATAAATTCATGTTTGTTATGATTATAACGACTTCCTACATTCGGTTGTGGTAGTGGCTAATTGCAAAGTTGCTATACAAGTGAGATTTTCTGGGTTATTGATTGAGGAAAACGAATTGGATTTGGAGAGTAATTACGTTAAAATTAAGACGGAACGATCTGTTGCCATTTCAGATTGGGACTTGCACTATATTGTGATTTAATAGTCAAAGTCAAACTCTTTCCTGTCTTGTGAACTTGTTTAACATTTTAGAAACTCTCGGTTGACATTTATTTCTACCCTGAGTGACAGAAGTTGACAAAGTGACGATTTTACCGGAAAATTCATAACCGAGAAACAATAAGTTGTTTGGGCCAAATCTATAAATAAATGAATAAAAATGTCGAAAGTGTGAATAATATTGAATCGGAATATTGCACTTAGGCAAACTATCTAACAAAACAAATGGTAAATCGATTTTGACTATCCAGCCGCTCTGTTTACAATTGGATTCCGAATTTCCGCGTGTGGGGCAATAACCGATACGAATTCGTTATCAGTTTTGGTCCATTTTCGGAATAAATAAACAAACGGGAAATTGGCTAAAGGATTTCTGTCGTCTGTCAGAATCAAGGAAGTTCTTAGCAACTTTATGGTTTAGAGCAGTTGTGGTTGTGGTGCTTTGCAAATGCGGGATTAGATTTACCCGAAAACTGCACTATCCAAACCGATATTCAAAATCGAATTTTGAGTCCGTTTGAGGCAGGTCTGCCCAATTGGATTTAAATCAGATATGAAATTTGAGATCGTGACAGCAGAGTTTCAATGCTAGGATTTCGAATATCTCAAATATATTAGAAACCCAATATTTGAGGTTACAAAGGTCTATTAGCTTATCATCTCAGCATCACATTACCAGCGCGTCGTGGTTTTGGGAAAAGTTTATTTTACACGAACGAGGATTATTACTGGCAAATGGCAAGTTTGAAGTTCAAATCCCAAAGCCATTCAAACTTCAACTCAATTCAAACATTTTAAAAAGTGTCTGTGAAACTGACTCAATGAAAGGAAAAGCTCGAAGCTTTCAAAGTAAACCGGATCTCTTGACTCTGAAATTTTGAGCAAATATTCACAGATTTTTCTGACACTCCAACAATCCCAGAATCCACAACAGCCCAGTTGATTTCATCTACATAAAATTTACAACATTTTTTACGTTGTGGAGGTTACCCAATACTGTTATTTACACTCCAGTAATAATCGTAATAACACTATCAATGGTTGTGTGGAATTAAAATTCCATCCAACAAACTGGTCTGGCCTTGAACGATCCGAAATTGAAGTTTAACACAACTATTTTGTGAATCTATTCTTTTGACATTTAAATAACCCCTTTGTGTTTATTTTAATTACTTGAACAGCTTCAAAGCCTAGATATCTCTGCAGTCTGATTTTTAAAGTCCTGGGACCCGATTTTTTTCATCGACGAGAATCAAGCTCTTATTAAAATATTTGCATACATTTCAATTCAGAATATTCGGCAGCCAGTGACATGTAAAGCCGGCTTGACGTAATCCAATATCCAATCTGCCCTGACTCTCTTACATTCAGATGCTAATATTGAATCTGCACTCCTCCAATAATAATATATTCCGTGCCCTGTTCGTCATAGTTGACTGTAATAAGAAGACGTCTGTCTCTTCTTCGAAAAAATATAATCATTTTATATCGTAAGAGTGAACCGGTAAAGTTCTCAGTTTCCTTACATACTTTACTATAGAGAATTCGTTGATCCCTCAGCAGCGAGGAGAGCCAGTATTGTTGCTCTGTTTTGCAAAAGTCAACAGTCAAAAAGTCTGTTCAAGACTGACGAAGGAAGAGTCAACAATGTCTGTCCGTTGATCAAATTCTTTGCCTCTTTTTGCTCATAAAAAACTTAGGAGGGATTTGCAGAGATCTCACATTCCTGATTGGAATAAACCCTTGTTTTTTTACTAGTTTATTTATGGTTTTGTGCGCTCCTGTACCGTGGATATTTTGGAGGATCTAAACTAAAGAGACGGTAAGATTTGTTTTACTTTACGCTAAAAATTTGGAAATGTAATCCGGATTAAGGTCCGGATGGAAATTAGAGTACTTTTTTATGCTGATCGTATTTCAACGGATTCATTACCTGGAATAAACTTCGTAGGAAAACGTGTAAAAATTGTAGTCGCATTCATGTCAGTAATCAAGTAACTAGTGTGTAGTGGAATAAATTTTATTTGTCGATTCAATTTACGTCATTGTTTTGCGATGAGGCTAAATAATTCATGGGATGAGTTATACGTTGGCAATGTCGACTGGTAAAAACGAATGATATAATCACATTTAAGGAGAATAGAGGTTCAGTCATGCAGGATAATCAAGTAGGTTGGCTCCTCCGTGTTAGTACTGTGGAGGAATGTGTTGTTGTGCTTATTAGTCCTAATTCAATTCTACGAATGTGTCAATAACGTGCAAGGGGAAAAATTGCATTTGCATTTCATTGGTTCACACGAGTTGGAAGTTTGAAGTCTTGGGTATGAAATATAAGGAGGAAATGAGGTGAAGTTGATGTTATACTGATGCACTTAAATTTCGAATTGGATTTTTTTGGCAGAGTCCTTGCCAATAAACTGTAAATCCAAAGACCTTTGCCAAAGTGTCAATCCTCTCTTAAAAGAGGAGGGATATTAAATTACGACGGGATTGAGAGAAGAGGAAACCTTAATTCAATCATTGTCCTTCTATAAATCTGATTTCCAAAATCCTTAATTTTAGAAAACTCGAACGAAGGTTACAAGCTTGAAATGAAACATGTTTCTAGACGTGAATTTTTGAGATAAAAATGTATCCTATGCAGTTGGTGTTAAAGTAAAATCCCCAAAAGTGTGACATATAAGTATATTATGTACTATACAATACAGTACTATAGTTGGAAATCTCATTTCCCCTCGAACGATGCAATTTCATCGCTGAAGGACGAGAGGAGTCGCGGATCATTGACAAACGAAATAAATAAGTTAGTTAGAAGTTAGGACTCTCTACATTCGAATATAAAAAAGTGTGAACAGGGGACAAGGCTGTCATAAATTATCGCTTTTTTGCAAAAAAAAACGAATGCATTTTATGTCGTTTTATACTGTCTGCACGCGAGGTTGGATAGATTAGAAGATCCTCCTCGAATTTCGATAGTTCATGTCGAAATGTCGATACACTTCCCGTAATTCATGTTCTATTAGTTTGTAGTTAAGGTCTCCTGGGTTCAGTTATGTTTCATATTCATGTGTTATATTCGAGTATAGGTTCTGTTACTCATGTTATATGATACACATACAATTATCAGGTTGTAGTAACTCCCATTTTACATTGCTAAAGAGTATTTAGACTGGCTGGGGCCTAATGGGCAGAAATATCCAAAAAAGTCGGAATTCATGAGAAGTTTCAGAACAGCCCATCTCTTAATTTTTGACAGGTTCACCCATCCATTTACAAAAAAGCGTAACTTTAGCCCGATTACATGTTACGAAATATGGATCGTTCATAAATTTATTCATGAGCATAAGTCTCACTTAATTGGTTCTTTTGACTCAAAAGTCGAAAGATCTGACTTGTTCCCGGATGCACGAACAGTTAGATGTGCTTTATCAATCTGCATAATTCATACCTAAAAGGTAACGTGTAAAGTATAACCACATCAATTCCAACCGGAGAAAAAATGGGATTGGAGTCGAACTGGAAATACATGATCATAAAATATGGATCTCTGCTGGTGGTTTTTGTGGAACATGTGGATGAAATTGATGGAAATATCGGAAATTAGTTCTTTTTCCAAGGTGGGTTCTGAATCTATTTCATGTAAAATAGATGGAATTGATAGAACTGTCTCTTTGCCATCGTAAACCATAGGTTATAAACTATGAGGGCTATAATCTATATACATATGATATTCCCGATCTGCTATCTTTAGAGTTTAACTGGTATAAATATAGGAGTTTAAGACATGTTCCAATCCAACGCTCCAAGAATCCCTGAACAGGGAATTGCAATTTCACTTACTTTTGAGTTACAACAAATAGTCAAATAGGAAGCACATCCGGCTCGACGAGGTAAAAAAAGCAATTGGCATCTAGTCAGGGAGGGAGGACAGAGGTGTTATAATATTACGTAATAGTATCATCATGACACAAATTGGAATCCATTGTTTATAGCCATTCGTTGGAGATTTGGGGGCACAGGTGCATTCTTAGCCTTACATAAAAACTAGGGTTGACTTTAGCAGGATGCTAACACTTGTTTGAAGACGATATCCACATGTGACAATTTGACAATTTGCAAGATGACAAACACCTTGGTCCTTGGTTTGGAATTAGCATAAGGACAAATGGGATCTCGATGGATGGGAAGATTGAAAAGATGGTTTATGGGCTTTAGAAACCTCCTCTGGGATTTGCAGTTCTAAAAAATATATTTATATTCCCACCAGACGCTAGATCGTTGAGTTACACAGAGCGTCTGATAATATACCAATTTGGATGAGAAGTGAATCGGCAATCGGGAGATTAAATCCTCGGAATTCTTACGGCCTGCCAACTACTTAAATTCTGATCCGACATATGATTGTAATAATCCAGCCGGATTTGTCAAGTTAATTTGAAAAATTATAACATTCCAATCTCTCTTTTTCTTAGTCTAAATTGTATATCTGTAGTTCCGCATTAAAGTTTACGATTGGCAACGGGCGTTTCGTAAATAGGGATCCCTGTCTCGATTTCAAGTTCCTCGTTGAAGATCATGGACTCTTGTCACTCAAAGTAACCAGTGTAGTCTAACTAATCGCTCCTCCATCGTCTCCAGCTCATTTTGAAAGGCTGGATAGTGCGGTACATTTATTCTAGAATCCCTAGAGTCCTCCAAACCCATCTTAATGATGATATTCAAGAGCCTGAGTAAGTCAAACGACTCTTACTTCTAAATGGCCCTCTGTATTTTATATGGAACTCTGTGTATATTTATATAGGCAGTAAGGACGTTTAGGCTTCGAGAACAGAAAGCAGATCATTTACAGTTCACACAACTCATTCAACTCCTAAATCCAGATTAAGGGAAATGGGATCGCATCGGCTTGCTTTGGATCTTGTAGTTTTTTCGACTGTTTTTTTCTGGAGCTCCACGTGTAACAAATGATAATGTCAGGGGAAATTCAGGAAATGCTAAAAAATCGTCCACATTCCTAGGAACAGGAAGATGATGTCCTCTTAATCTCGAATTTTCTATGTGTTTCGGTATAGAGAGACGAAGGAGCATTATAGTATCTTTCTATTCGGTTCCGCACTAGACCTAACGACCTCTCGGTATTGTATATCAACAATTGTTTTTAGGGATCTAAACCATGCGTTTGACTCAGATTTCCTTTAGATTCGAGATACTTTTATTGGCAACTTATCGGATGTAGTTCCATTTGTGCGTATAATTGCCCATTGACGTCGAATAAATGGAAGACAGTATCGATCAGCTTATTGTTAGACTTGACTTATCAGTATCAGGGCCGGTATGGACTATTATTTCTGACGTACTATTGGAATGACCTTTGAAGACGTTAAGACGGTTCACTCATTCACTGTAGCTAAATTACTGGTTTTGGTATTGTATTTTACATGTTATGCTTGTTTTGCAGCCATGCGAATAGAATTCCAAAGGAAATGCCTGAAA